>RDEW01000011.1:180192-547094 GCA_011109175.1 Dicyema japonicum | reverse complement strand
CACTCGCATTAATTTCTACAAATTATAAATAATTAAACCATATTGTTTGACAAAATCATCAGAATCGTCATAAAATGAAAAATAAATACGACAAATCAATTCGCAAATTGTTATGTAATCATCATTATTGTATAAATTGTCTTCAAATGAAAGAAAATCAATATATTCCCTAATAGTCTGCTTTCTCACACAGTATGTGTGAAAATCGAACTGATTATCATCAAATTCCTCAAAATGCTAAAAATAAAAAATAATATACGGATAAGACTTGATTACACTTTTTGATAGCATTTGACACATCCTTGGAGGCAAAATATGCTTCAGCCGATAAAACGAGGTACCACAGGCATTGCATTTCATCCATATATTCATCAGCACTAACTCCAGATTTGGTGAACTTTTCAGTAACAACCTTAGCTTCATCAACTTGTCCAGTCTCAAGTAAATAGCGAACACACAAGCAATTTAAATGACGATCAGCAGTATCAGCAGATTGGGCATACAAAACACACTTACAAGCGTCCAAAATATTTCCACTATTCTTTAGAATTTGTGCCTTTATAACAAACAAATCCAAAAAGGTTGGAGTATGTTCAATACACATATCAATAAATTTAATAGCCATACAATGGTTATCCAATATATTATAGTGTTGTGACAAGTACAACCACACCATTAACACGGAAACAGGCGAGTCATCTACTCATCAATATATTAATACTTGAAAATTCAAACTCATTCAACACTGATTCGATTACCTTTACCTTGTCTTCAAAAGCATATAAAAACTTCATCGACTCAAATAATGATGGATTAGCCTTAGTGAACCCATTTTCCAAATATTCTTTTATGACTGTCATCAATTTGGTATCTGTAATTATATAATATTATCAACCATTCGTTATTTCCATTAACCTTTGTTTGCAAACCGTGGAGTAAGGATATTTTTTAATCATAGAATTTGGTATCTGTAATTATATAATATTATCAACCATTCGTTATTTCCATTAACCTTTGTTTGCAAACCGTGGAGTAAGGATATTTTTTAATCATAGACTCGTAAAATGTGGTTTTCCCTTCATTAGAAAACTCTATATCAGTTGCTTGTTCAATCCATATATAGTACTTTAAACAATCAGGATTTCTTTGAATTAGTTTGTTGATAACATCAATAGACGCCTTTTTATCAGTTTTAAGGAGAAGAATAGCTAATTTGTTAATTTTAATATAAACCCCAATACTCCAAATACGCCTCCCGATCGTAAATATACATATCCATCTCCTTTAAAAATAACATAGCTTGATCGATTTTGTCTGATAAAACAAGCACACGTACTTCAAACAGAATGACTTGAGAATATTCATAATCATTTGATAATGTCTTTACTTTAAGCGATTTTCTGAGAGATGATAGTATTTCCAAGGTTGTGTCATAATCAGCTGACAATGCCTGTGCCACTGCAAAACCCAACCAAGAAGTTTTCATTGTCGGCTTATTTCTTAATAATTCACCTGTTGACTCCTCAAGTCCCTCAATATCTCGAGTCTGAATTTCCATAAGACTAAGATCTCTCAGAATCTGCAAATTGTTCTAGAATAAGTTATAAACGATACCTTGTTAATTTTCCAGGCGCTTTTATAACACTTTGCAGCTTCAGCATATTTTTTTTCAGTTCTCAAGATAATTGCATATATATGCCAACAAATAGAAGATTTTGGATCTATTCTGAGCCCTTCTTTTGCCAATTGGATGCCTTTCTCCTTCTGCCCAAGCACGTGCTGGATAAGTCCACTAACAGAAATCACTTCTCCATTTTTAGCACAAACAGGATTGGCCATAATCTGTTTGCATAACTTTTGTGCTATAAGTGGTTGATGATTTTCATAAGCAACCTTGAATATTAGTTCAGTTAAACTTACTAATGTTTTCTTAAATAAATTAGTTTCCTTCTTAGGTAACCCTCCCGGCATTACAACACAACTCGTGTATAGCCCGACTTTTATTTTTATTTAAATAAAATAAATTATATTAATTAAATATTTATCTAAAATGAATTTTGGTGTGCTCGATTGATATCCGCATGGCCTTTGATTCGGTCCTAGAAAAATGCTTACAAGGATACTGTGTTACGACAGCTACGAACACATTCGAAACTACTCTGGAAAGACTTCATGAATGGTTGAATAAAAATTCAATTTCAATGTCCACAGAAAACTCCACGACTTCTCTTTTTACGTCGAATATAAGACTATCAAATCATCCGCCGAACTATTTCGAATGGTGAACTAATCCCACTAAGAAACAACTCTAGGATTCTAGGAGTAACAATCGACACCCTCATAATTTTCAGCACACATGTGTCAAACGTAATCATTACTTCGGCACGAAAGCTTAACTTCGTGAAGGTGCTCGTCTCAAAATTTAAAGGATTCTTAAACCGGTAACTAGCCACGTTGTACGCTCAATTCATCAAGCCAACTATAATTTATGAATGTGCAGCTTCAGGTACAAAACTTTCCAGAACAAACATAGATAAGATCAACTTCAAACAATCCAGTATGACCAAAACATTCTCTCAAAACACTAAACTGCCAATAAGAGCGACCCCGGACCTTGCTAGGAAATCGGGCGGCATATTCTCCCAAAATGGAAAACCGCCAGAAGAACGGCGTTATCGAAAATTTGTTGGTTCCTAAGAGCAACACCGGAAAAAGATGAGAATATTGCTGGGAGAAGCCATGATCACCTGATAGACCTTTGCTACTTGTTAGTTAATGCACGTCCGCGTTGCCAGTAAAAAACGTATATGGTTTCGCTTGTCCCATGTTTTCGACTATCCTTCCCGTTAGTCTTCTCCATCTATTTCGTCGTCTTACCCGCCTCCTGATTGTAAAATATGTAAAAAAGGGGACTAACAAGCTTCTAGTACGTTTAGACTTATTGGTCCTCAATCAGTCAATCTGTATAATTTATTGTTTGAGATTATCTTTGTCCAAGAATATCCAATGAGTTTTCTTAGTTGGCATCTGTAAAATGAGTCAAGTTGTTCCATATCTTTCTTTGATGTTCACTAAGTACCTGCGTCGTACATGAGGACTGGTAGGACAAATCCATTATATAAGCGTAACCGAATCTTAGCAGGAATTTGATTCTATCTAATCAAAATGAATTTTAATTTTTTAAGTTCTATTATGGCCAATAACTTTCGTCGTCTGATATCTTCTAAATTAATTCTTAGCCGCGTGGCGCCATGTGGTGTTGCGTGGTTAATTGGTTGAGTTTTCTGCTTGCTTGTCTGTTCCTCCTCTCTCTTCCTAATAGAGTGGCGTTATGTGATCCACCTGTCTAGGTGACGCATAGTGCCAGGCCAACACGAAAAAAGATCATTGTCTCTTCCCCACTCTACTGGAGGGGTTTCCACAACTGCATGTAATGGACGTCTTACCTTTTATGCTGATTCCGGATGGGGTCTGTTTCTATAAAAGTGGAAACTGGATACACTTAATTAGTTGTTTACTTTAACTTCTTTCTCGGTGTATCAGGGGTTAATAAATAATAAAATAATAATCGCCAAATAAAGATCTGAGTTTTAGGATGTTTCTCCACTTCTCAAGGCGGGTTGCCGTTCTTTCAATATTGTTTATTTCAGTTTTATTTTCATTGACTTTGAGAGACCATTTACTAGAAGTTGTTTTCCCTTTATCCAAATTAACGTCTATAAATTCCCGATCTTGAACGACAAAATCGACATCATCCGCGTAGATAAAGTGATTGTCAAGACATCCAATTTGTTCTCTTAGATCTTTTAAAGCTGCCTCCAGGTAGATGATAAATAATACAGGTAATAGCATGTCCCCTTGTGGGATTGCAACATTGATAGTAAATGGTCAAGACTCCTTAGAGTCAACTCTGACGAGTATTCAGTTTCAGGTAATAACAAATGTATCATGCGCAGATCGTCTTTATTGATTACGTCTTTTAACACGATAAGTAATTTACTCTGTCGATGCTATCAAAAGCCTTGCTCTTGTCGAATTCTAGGTTATGAAAGGATCGTTTGCATTTTTTACATATTGCAATGATCCAGCGTTGGCTCCAGACAACATCAGCCGTGGATCTTCCAGGCATGAAAAATCACTCTGGCCGCAAGAGAGATATCGGTTGACCGATATTGATATACGGTCTCAAACAATTTTTTAGAGAGTTTTCCTNGAAACTGGATACACTTAATTAGTTGTTTACTTTAACTTCTTTCTCGGTGTATCCAGGGTTAATAAATAATAAAATAATAATCGCCAAATAAAGATCCGAGTTTTAGGATGTTCCTCCACTTATCCTCAAGGCGGGTTGCCGTTCTTTCAATATCGTTTATTTCAGTTTTATTTTCATCGACTTTGAGAGACCATTTACTAGAAGTTGTTTTCCCTTTATCCATAATAACGTCTATAAATTCCCGATCTTGAACGACAAAATCGACATCATCCGCGTAGATAAAGTGATTGTCAAGACATCCAATTTGTTCTCTTAGATCTTTTAAAGCTGCCTCCAGGTAGATGATAAATAATACAGGTAATAGCATGTCCCCTTGTGGGATTGCAACATTGATAGTAAATGGTCAAGACTCCTTAGAGTCAACTCTGACGAGTATTCAGTTTCAGATAATAGCATATGTATCATGCGCAGACTGTCTTCATCGATAACGTCTTTTAACACGATAAGTAATTTACTCTGTCGATGCTATCAAAAGCCTTGCTCTTGTCGAATTCTAGGTTATGAAAGGATCGTTTGCATTTTTTACATATTGCAATGATCCAGCGTTGGCTCCAGACAACATCAGCCGTGGATCTTCCAGGCATGAAAAATCACTCTGGCCGCAAGAGAGATATCGGTTGACCGATATTGATATACGGTCTCAAACAATTTTTAGAGAGTTTTCCTTAGAGCGGTAACTAGCACGATAGGTCTTAAGCTTCCGAAGAGTCTCCGCCGTTTGCTCGGCGGGTATTAATATTCCGGAACCGATTGGAAGCGGGCAGTGTAATGCAAAAGCCTTGTTCAGTATTTGTGCAAAGCTCCAAGACTATTGGGAGCGTATTTAATTAATCCCCTCGGGACTCCATAATATCCTGCGCTCTGTTGTTGTTCTTATGGTAAAATGCTTCTAAGACTTCCGAATGTGTTATTTCGTTTGACAAGCTCAGCGGATACCCAATAAATGTGGGTGTATAAGTAAACTTACCATCCGTCACGGATTAGCCGGGACAGTCACGGATTTTGAGCCTTGTCCCAGATTTTGTCCCGTNTGCTTCTAAGACTTCCGAATGTGTTATTTCGTTTGACAAGCTCAGCGGATACCCAATAAATGTGGGTGTATAAGTAAACTTACCATCCGTCACGGATTAGCTGGGACAGTCACGGATTTTGAGCCTTGTCCCAGATTTTGTCCCGTATTTAAGTGTCCCGAAATGTTTTATTATTAGTGATATGGGAATGGAAAACTAATCAGGATAATTGCGAATTAAATTGGATGCATGTTTGTAAATATTTTAATGAGAAGAGTATTCAAATTCAAAATTTTATTAAAATTATCGAATATTTTTTTTGCTTACCTGGCACTACTGCTCCTGTAGAAAGAATATTTTCAATTATGAATTCCACTTGGTCAAAAGAAAAAGGTCGAATGAAAGAAGAAACCCTCGAATCATTATTTAGTTTTGCTTTGATTTTTTGAAAAAAGTTTAGAAATATAATCGACTTTCTTATTTAATTTTAAATAAAGATATTTTCTTGTTTTTATGTGAAAAAAATTTTTGTCCCAGATTTTGATCATCAAAATCAATAAATGTCTCTGATTTCTAGAATAATAAAGTGGTAAGCCTATGTATATGTATCATCCGTTCGGAATTGTTTTTGAAAGTGGTCAGTAATTCTAGAGGCTTTGTCCCCATCTTCCAATATTAAGTGTTCCGATTTAGCTTGTATCCACATTTTTGCATTTTGAGAACCCCGATTAAGCAACCGCACAGCCATGAACATTTGACTGTCAGGTGAGAGCTTTTCAATTTTAACCTTCTCGTCTAAGTATTTCGTCCATAATAGACGTGCCCAGACTCTTATTTCATGAAGGATTTTGTTTTGTTGATTCCTTAGTTCCCTTTACGTGTTCATACAGCAATTTTCAATTCTCAGTCAGATGTTTCTTTGGCGCTCTGAGATTTCCCTTAGTTTTGAATCATAATATGCGTAGCTGTTGTTCGAGCGGTTTCTTCTGTAGCCGATAGTATCCGTCGCGGCCTTTTTAACGGCCTCGACCAACTTTTCCGGGAGAACGTCTGGCTTTTCTTCCTTATTTAGTTGTAATGTATGTTGCTCGATATTATCTTAAAATTTTTTCCGTTTCACGGTGTTCAGTGATTTCATGATCACAAGATTCTTTAAAAAGATAATTTGGATTTTGTCAGGAACGATAAATAGATTTTTATGAATTTCATTTTATTCCTACCATTCATATATATTCCGATGTCATAAAAATTTTCGCAATAAAGATCTTTCGGGATGCTGAACCAAAAGCCTTCTCTCTAACCACTAAGACCAGTAAGGTTCTCTAGTATGGATTGAGGTTAATCAGGAAGTCAGAAATGATTTGGACAAGTTTTGTTAAGTGTTTTGTTGAGTGTCTTTCTGGCAATTAAAGATCACAATACTNATTTTTAAATTGGCCACAATTTTATAAATTTTCTTAGAAAAAATTCTATTCTCCTTATGAATTGGTCAATTTTTAAATTGGTCACAATTTTTACAATTTTTAAATTTTTTAATAATAAAAATTTATTTAACACATGTCTTTCAATTCCTTTCTCGGACGCTTCAAAAATTCTAATGGATTCTTGGATAAATTCAAAAAGAGACACGGATTCAGAATGCGCAAGTTACACGGGGAAATGCAAACTGATGAATCTGTCGACGTTGAATCCATTCTTGAAGAATTTAAAGAAATTTCAAAAGCATATAAACTTTACCAAATCTATAATCTGGATGAAACTGGGTTATACTATAAGCTCATTTCATCGAAAAGCATCTGCAGAAACCGATTTCAAGGTTACAAAAATTTTAAAGACCGTTTCAATTATGCTATGTTCAAACATGAGCGGAACGCACAAGTTGAAACCAGTGATGATTTCAAGACAAAAAATGCCTCGATGTTTTCGAAATTATGACTATAGATGCTCCGTCTCTTACTATAGTTCACAAAGAGATTAGATGACTGGATCTATATTTATAGATTGGTTGATTAATTTTGATATTCAGCTCAAGAATAAAAAAAACGAATTTTACTATTGATTGAAAACTACCCTGCGCATTGTATCCCGCCGAATTTGGGATATATAAAAATTTTGTTTTTTCCAAAAATGTACGGGGTTGCTTCAACCCATGGATATTGGCATCATAAAATCTTTCAAGAGTAATTTTACCAGTTAATCTATTTGACGGAATTATTGGAAACTCAAAATATTTCGGTCTATAATTCTTACAAGAAATAGAATGTAAGGGATACGGTCTTTTTTTACAAAAATGGTTTGGGAAGACGTATCCGAAGAGACGATCAGGAATTTTTTCAAAGTTTTTAATAACTCCAATAACGAAATTCTTGAACTTGATATTAATGATACAATAATCAGAAGAACAGACATTTTCGATCCTCTTAAAGTTGAAGATTTTTTAAATATTGAATACACGGAAAATTAAACATTTATTGAAAATCAAAATTCTTTAGAAGATTAAAAAAATAGTGAACAAGAATCTGCAAAAACAAGGCATACAGACAAATACGAAACATGCCAAAATACTTGAGTCATTTTCGACAACTACTAACTTTCTCGAAACATGTGGAGGAACAATTCACAAATGCCTATCGCAAGTTCAACATACTAAAAGCTGTGTCAGGCAATTCCTTCGGCCAAAGCAAAGAGACCCTATCCATCATATATAAACAATTCATTCGAACCACAATTAACTATGCAAGTCTTTACTTTTCAACCTCTCTTCTACATTATGTCCTACTGTCGCAGACATCACTTCATTCTTTAGCGGATAGTTTTCATTATGCTATTTTTATTAGAGGATTTGGTCAGGGAGAAAGGTAGGAAGATCCCTTTTTATTTATTATTTTTTTCTTTATATATTTTCATCGTCCGTACGTGGAACTCCGCCATACGTAGAACTCCACAAGAACCAATGAAAATAAACATTAGTTCTCTGGATATTTCAGATTTTTCTGAGTTGAATGGTGTAATTTTAGGCCTCCTAAACCGTTTCCATATACAGCCAGTGGTCGTCGAGACGAGTGGAGTCTTTGGCCCCAAGACGGTCTCTTTCCTTAGAGCACTTGGGTGTCTATTGACCAAAGCCTCGAGGGAGCGTCGGGAAACCGAGTGGCTTTTCCAAAGGATATCCCTGGCAGTAGTCAGAGGTAACAGCCACTCGATCATATCCGCTGGACTTTAGAACGATTTTATTGTTATANTCGTCGAGACGAGCGGAGTCTTTGGCCCCAAGACGGTCTCTTTCCTTAGAGCACTTGGGTGTCTATTGACCAAAGCCTCGAGGGAGCGTCGGGAAACCGAGTGGCTTTTCCAAAGGATATCCCTGGCAGTAGTCAGAGGTAACAGCCACTCGATCATATCCGCTGGACTTTAGAACGATTTTATTGTTATAAATTAAAAAAAATAAAAATTAAATCTTAAAGAGCATATGAATTTTTGACTTTATTGACAAAAATTGCCCTAGTAATAATACAAAACCCCAAAAGTAAAAAAAATTAAAAAACCAAGTAAATCAGACCGTCCAATAACCGATGAACCCATTCCTCGATATCGTCGTCCATAATGGCTTCTTCACTGAGAATGATATCTCTCAGAGAGATGACTTGTATTAAAACGAAAAAAACGATTAAAGTAATCTACAACAAAACGTACGTATAAATCATGTTGTATAACCTCTTGATGTCCGAAGAGTACAAGATGTCGAATCATAAAGAGCATAGAATCCAACTCCAGAGAAGTCAATGGGAGGAAGGTCCAGCGTCCGACAACTAGTGAATATTAGGTCTAAGAAAATTCTCAAGGATTTCTTGAAACTAAAAATAAATCAGAGGACTACAGATCATGTCCGAGGAGTACAAGATGTCGAATCATAAAGAGCATAGAATCCAACTCCAGAGAAGTCAATGGGAGGAAGGACCAGCGTCCGACAACTAGTGAATATTAGGTCTAAGAAAATTCTCAAGGATTTCTTGAAACTAAAAATAAATCAGAGGACTACAGATCCATTAACAATTAAGGAGTCAGCACTTATCATCTCTTACATCGAAGAGATCATCTGACTGAATTTGCATTCCATACAACACAGCACTACCAAAATAGAGACCACCCAAAAGTGAACGTCCAAAACAGAATGAATAATGCACTCTTCTCTTTTGGAGAACATGTGCGAAGAGCCTAAATCTTAGAGAAATATCACTCGAATTCACTAGCCGCAGACACATCGAATAACCTTCACTGCCCTCCAAAGAACACTCATGAAAAACCACCTCAGGCAAAATATTAAACTTGGACCAAGAGTGTACATGAATTGTATCTATGCGTACCATATGATCCCTAAAGGGAATAAGATACTGGAGCGCAGACCTTCTGAGATTAGCGCTTCATTACTGCTTTTTCGAGGCTTGTCAGAAGGTAGCTTGCACACCTGAGATGTGGAGTTGTTCATGATTTATGGCACTGTATACAATGACTCTAAGTAAAAGAGATGGATCTCTGAGAGATCCTGTCTTGACGACTCGTTTTTGAAGGTCGCCAGTTTTCTACAAGTTAGTGAATCTGGGGAAAATAATTTTATTTTATCGATTAAGGCTTTTTTAAAAGTATGAGTTGTATTTTTTTCTCTAGTAATCTCATATCTCCTTTCGCATTCACTTTTAACTCAAAGTAACTACCAAAATGCCTCATTAGTCAGGAAAATATAAGGTGCCTTTTCAATTTTTCGTAATTTCCAAAAATGTCAAAAATTCGATCTTCTCCAAAAGTATTTGCCGACCCCTATACTAGACAACTCAGAATTCCAAAGTCGCTGGCGTAAGTGAACCAGAGGTTTTAACTGCGAGCAAAACAAACAAAATATCTTTGCGTAGGACCACGTTATTTGCCCCTTTTGACCTCTCGATCTTCTCGGCGACAGAACAGGCTCCAGAGGCACTTTGATGTAGGTTCTAAGCGGTGAATGTGTCGGTGCAGGTGTTGTCACAGACAAGAGGATTTCTGGCTTCAAAAAAGATAGTCAACCGAAAAGGATAGAAATATCACCTCCAAATCCTGAGAGACAGTATCTGGGGATGTTCAGAGAACCGCGTCATCAAGATTCCACAGATTGAGGGGCAAGCGCGGAAGTTTGGTGATGCTCTCGATTGCAAGACAGAACAACAAGGATCCAAAGAGATTTCCTTGTTTCACTCCGATAGAAAAAGNTGTTAGATAGGTCCAGGAGAGGGCTTTCTCCATTGCCGGTATTCCCGAGGCATGGGGCATGACCAGTTTGGCAGAAATTGTGCCTTCCTTCTTGTTAGCTTATAGCACCCAAAGTGTTCAAAATTAAGGCAACGAAAACATGCCGAATTTCCCCTCGTTTGTTTTGCCACAGATTAGGCAGGGAAAAGATGTTCTAGAAACATGGTTAATTACGTCCTCATTTACTTTAGCAGTTTTCTGCATCTTCTTTATGATTTTCCGTTTCTTTTATCTTCTTTCTCTTCTTTTCACAGCACCACAACGACCACAACAAGTAGCGTGCGCAATTTTATTAATAATTAAAAGGTTTTATTTTTAGATTAATTATCAACCTTTTAGAAGTATAGATGAGTCTCTCTATAAACAAATTTATAAACTTAATACATTACTGTCCCTTAGTAAAGTAGCTGTAGGCTTTTCTCACAAAATCTTAGTCATATCGAATTTGCTGCTCTCGTTAGTCGGACACAACATGGAATTTTCACTTGGGGGTCTCACAGAGTTGGTAATACTTTCATTCATGGTCAGTCTGCTGCCCTCACCAATCCTCATAATATTTTTATCCGTCCCAATTGTTATATTCTTTGGACTTAACGTTGGCTTCAATTCCAATACAGAAAAACAAACCTCCTCAATCTTACTTTTCCTTTTTGGGGGAAGGACAGCAGCATTTAAGCGCTTGCTCGTGGTTTGGATAGGAAAATAGCCGAGAGTTTTTGGTAAATCTTCACATAAGAACTTAAATATAGGAAAATCGTACATCAGACTGAAAGGAGTCACCCCAGAACTCGCGGATTTTTTGTCAGATTTTTTTCGCAGATTTCTGGTCCTTACTAGAATGTACCTTTGAGACAGCAATATACCTTTCTTGCGTTTTCTTGGTTTACCTTTAGATTTTTTGGGACCTACTTGAGATCTTAGATGTTCGTGGAAAGGTGGGAACATTCTCGACAACTTTTAGTTCATCTTCAGAGTTTATATTGATGATACAAAAAGCAATCTCTGTAGAATATCGTTGACTATAAATATACAAGACATGTAATCTTGTATGAAGGATAGAACCTTCTTTTTAACAATTTCTACGTTTGATTTTGATGATTTAATTTCCTTTAGTATATCGAAACAGAATATCTGCAAAATATAAAATATAAAACCTCCTACGTTTGTCATCTTCTACGTTGAATTGTTCAGAGTTATACCTCTCTTTTTAAATGATGGTCATCAGATTTTGCAGCTTTTAATACTTCTCAAACAGATTTTGATCTTAAATTTAACAAGTATTCTACATTTTTCTTCTTGCTCAAGATATTGCGACTTCCTCATAACAAGAAGTAGTTTACAGAGAGCCTTTATTGTATTTATTATTTGAAAATTATAAAATTATATAACTGTTTAATAATTATTATTGAATTCCAGCATAACGTAAAGTCCACGTGGCGAAAATTTCTCTTCTTCCCTCTGTTGGCGTCATTGGTTCCACCATGCTAAGGAGACGCCAAATGGCTGGCAAAATGATCCAACTATTTATTCAACCTTGAAACAATTTCGTTCCTTAAAATATTCTTTTCCAGATCTCGTAGAAAATGACCACAACTGAATTTTTCCTACATAAAACATATACACTTGATCCTCGCAAATTGGCCATTTTTTGTGCCTTAGAATTTGAGGCCAATTTGATAAAACAAAATCAATAATTTTGGACAACAATGATCAAAGAATTTTTTAAATGCTTTAAATGAACAAAAAAACGTTAGTTTTATTAAAATAAAACGTGATTTTTAACTTTTTTTCTTTCCTTCAATATTGAGAAATTAGAAAAATGCAGGTTCATTCTCAACATTAGCTAAAAGTTTTATCATTAAATGCAAAAAATGCCGACTTGTTTCATTTAGAAAACCACCAAGAAAATCGATTTTTCGAAAAATACATTTGAACATGCAAAAAGAACATTTAGATGACGGTCCTGAAGTCTAAAAATCATAAATGATGTTTTGTATTTCATTAAAAGTAATGGATAACTAAGGATAGTTGTTTGTTGTCGCATGCCCTTACTGTGGTAAATTAGGTTAGTCAGGTCTGTTGTATTAAATTTTTATTATATTTAGTATTAATACTATATATAATAAAGATTACTGACTCTCTTGAACAGAATCGGATCGCTCAAAAATGGTGGAAGAGAAAGGAGGTGGTTCTTACAATTCGTCAAAAATAGGCTCAATTATGAGAGCAGCCAGCAATTGCTAACTGTTAATTTCTGCCTTTAGTTGGCTTAATATATTAAAAAAAGAAAAAAAGTATTGATATAATGATTTCAAGTGGTTTTTAATATTTTTCCAAGTTTGCCTGGAAATTTCTGCTTTTTAATAAAAAATGTAAAAACTTAATTGGAGCATCTTTTCGTGGGTTTGGTAATAACAGAAAAGAATTCTGTAATTCAATTATGAGGATTGGAATGTCATCTCCATTCATAAAGTTTCAGACATCCTAAATCAGAGTGTCAAGCTTAACGTTATAACCACACGCTCGACTGCCGGTAACCGAAAACACTCTTCAAAACAAGATTAACTATGCGGGTCGATGTTTTGGAAAATACCGTTTATACGTATAATGTGTCTAGTCATAGCACGACGGGAAAATCACCGTTTAAATTATTTTATGGTTTTCCAGGTTGCAATGTTGCTGCAGCATCTGACCTGACAGTTAACTTCTGAGGAATATAATAAGGAGGTTAGCGGATGCGATAGAATTCATATTTTTTTATGCAGAGCCATATCAGAATATTTGCAATAAATGGCCATTCTAATTAAATTTTAATAAACACGATATTGAAATAGTAAGGGGTATTTTGAAAAGATAATCAGATCTTTGACCAGGTTGAGTGGAAAATACCCAAAAGTTTATATTTGTGAGTCAACCACATCAATGATACCTTATGCCACGATCATTTGCCTTTTATGGATGATTTGAAAATATTTTCCCAAAATGAACAAATTTTACAGGAACACGGTTAGATGGAACTCGAGTAAATCTAAGGATGTGATTAAGCTAATATACGTAGACCAAAAATATATCTTCACTAAAACACTGCGGAGAAATTCACGGATAGCTTCTGAATACAACAGTCAATTGGTCAGTGTATAGCCGCTAACCCGTCGTCCAAGAAGAAAAATAGATGAAGTAAAATTTAAATAAACGTGATGAAGGAATGTCTGTTGAGAATGACGAAAGTCAATTACAAAAAGAAAGTATAATTGAGGCCAGATATAAAGTTGTTTGTTGTAATAATATAAAAGTCAATGAAAATATGTACGAATATAGAAAGTTGGTTTATCTCTATAAAATGGAAGAAATAATAGAGTCCATTATCAGAAACGAGTTATCACTGTTCGACATTCACTGCAGAGAAAACAGTTGTACGCCGATTGCAAGCAAACTTTTCAGTTTCTTTATAATTAAAAAAACATTTTGAGTTGATTAATCGAAACTTTAAAAAAAATATTTGTATCATCCAATACATCTCTGATTGTGTAGCCTTAAAATCACTTAAAATAAGAAAATCAGGATGAATATCTACGACATCTTTAATATGGTTTTCGTCATCTTTGGTAGACCCTACGCCCTTCGAGACCCCAACGGTGAGGAACATAGAGCAAAAATGAGTGGTTAGTGAGAGTGTCTGAGATTACCTAATTGTCTTTTTAAATTTAATAGTGATTATTAGTCCTTAAATAAATTTAATATACCTGAAAAAAGTTTAGTTAAAAAACGTAGTTTATCCAGTTCTCATGATTAGGAATGAGACTTATCCCGTCCAGAATTACTTTCATCTATATCCGCCATTGCGGCAACCTTTTCAGTAGAATAGGTAAGAAATAGATCCTTTTTGGTTTTTATAGTTATGTATAATTGATAAAATAGTCATGAAATTTTTAATCAGATAATTAAATTAAAATAACCAATTTTATTTAATTAATTTTGATTTTATTGAATAAATAAAATAAATAAATTACATAAATAATATATAGTGGCTTGTTTTTTGTAGCAATGTCAAGTAATGATTCATTAGAGAATAGAAAGAAAAATTGCAAAAGTAATTAAGTAATTTTAATTAATAGAAGTTCAGCAGGAAGAATTAAAAGTAACAAAAATAATAAAATTAGTTGCCTAATAACGCCCTACTATCATCTAGAGAACGCTGTATTATTTATATAAACCTTAGTTCCAACACGAACACTTAATCCTACAGTTGTTAAGGAGTTTCAGTTTTCGGCTATTAGCACAAGACGATGCCAAGTAAAGAGTTCTGTAGAAGCGGAGGAATTAAGGTATTGATTAAAGAAACACTAAGAAACAAATTCAAGGCTTACCCTCTCAATAAAAAGATCCTAAGCCCATCTTATGTACCCCCCAAACCTGTGCTAAAACGCACTAAGTCTATCATTACGAATAGAAATATGACAGTGAATGACACTACGGATCAGGCGGTGAATAATGTCACAAATTTGAATCCACCAAGATTTAAAGCAAAGCCTGTTCCCGGATCTTTATATAGAGCTCATATACAGCCAACATTACGTAAAAAGCAGATCTAACAATTTTGTTTTCATTAATTTTTCGGTAATTTTGAATGTTTATTCGAATTATTCTGTTGTGGTATGTTTTTGGGATTTTTCCTGACCAAATAGCTAAGTAATAAAGGAACGCAACTGATGATCCTAATTAACTTTTGGGGACCATTGGAGGCTTCTACCGTCTATTTTAAGAACAAGGTTTTTGGTATCTCTTTTTATAAAAACTTCGTTCACAGTTTCATGAGGGTAACATAGTGAAAATTTTCACTGAGGAACCGGGTCGTCTATAAAGGACTTACACAAAAAAAGGAAAAAAAGTGGAGAGCATTCTTTGGTTCTCTCTTTTCAATTTGTAATCATAACATTTTTTCAATAAAATTGAATAATTTATTACATAATCCAGCTGAGGTAATTGATTGCACAATCTTGTGAAAATTCGATTTTAAAATGTTTTTGTAATGTCGAATTTCCTGAGACCTTATGACACACCTTCCTGAAAAACGGAAATCTATAACATAGTTTACAACTCAAGCATAACTCGCTGATCAAAGTAGTCCATTTCATTTCCGACTGTGTAATACTCTTAACACACATGAAAAATATTTTAGTAAAACAAATATAACAAAACTCTCAACAGAATTCAAGAACTGACTAGTTTTATGATATAAAAAAATAAAACTCAGGAAATAGAATAATAAGCTCTTTGTTGCACGATTTAAAATGAAAAGGTCTTTGTGTAATAGATGGAGTTAGAAGGAATAAATCAAATGCAGATCATTTTGCAATGGAGGAACTATGATTATGTCACGAAACTCGTGATAGCTATCATTTGGAGATTAAGAAGGAACTTGCTGATTTGAAAAAATACCGAAAATAATCTGGAATGTTACTTTCGTGGTTTCTAAAAAGGCATGTTCTAAAACACTTGGAAGGAAAAGGCTAGCAGGGTTTAAGGGTATTTTTGAACCTAAACTTTGTCATCAGGGCTGCTGGATAAAAACGCACTCTCTTTTGAAGTGATGGGATTTTAGTTTTTTTGTACTTTCCTGGTTTATGACCAAACGAGTCCGGTGATATTACTGAAAACAATAAGAAATTTATGATTGTCCTCAACCGAATATCTCCTAGAGTCGAGAAATTTTTATCTCCAAGACATAGCGGTTTCAAAAGGGTACGTTCTACTACAGATATTGTCTGGTCTTTCAGATTGAATTGTGCCCTGTGTCAACGATACAAAACTGTGACTTGATATCTCTAGTACCTTTGACTTGTCGACAGAAGATTACTGGATGTTTTCCTGATGAAAACTATACAAGATAATGTTGTGAACAAGACATTACTCCTTTTAGGACAACCATTTAAACACCACAGGGTACTGGCTATCACTTGTCCTTTTATTGTATATCTTGAGGAAGATCTGAGATCTCTCAAGAAAAGATGCGGAGGACATATGCCGATGGAAATAGTTAATGCCAACGACATTGATTTTGTGAAAATGGCTGTGAATTGGAACGGTTATTGGCCACAATTCCCAGACTGGTTTTGGAACGTTAACCAAGACAAAACCTTCATAGCGGCAGCAATATATAAGAAAATGGAAAACATGGAGATAGTTCTTGAAAACAAATTTGAAATATATAATGCATATATAAAACCGGCGCTGATGTATAGTTGGGAACATGGGGGACTATTGAGGCAGAGCTCCAAAAGATGGATCACGGAAATCATTGAATCGAGGTAGAGTCTCTTTTGGCATGAACTCTGCATGGATATTGATGCCCTTGAAAAAATAGCAATGGAACATTTCTCCGATGGGAACAGACCCCCGATCAGAGAAAGATGATTGTAAAGAAACTCGAGTGTACAGACGATCTAAATTACATACGGTCGCATGCAGTGAACAGAACCTTCTAAAGATGTCTGGAAACAGGATCTTAAATTGTTGACACAAGATAAGGGAATTAAGAGAATTACATATCAAACAGGGGAGTGAGTCACTTCAAAATGAAATCCCAAAAAGTAGATTTGGCACTATCCCTGATACTGTTTTAATATTGGAGTAATCAAAGGGTTGCACACGTGACAGCACCAAAACCCCAAATGTCGCTCTAGAATTTGTCATAATTAGGGCGATTTTTTTGAATTCATAAATACGAAATTTTGAAAGATTCAAAATTTCGACTTTTTTGACTGTATGAAAAATTTATATAGAAAAAAATTTTCAATATGAAAAAAACTAATCTAAACTTTTTAAAATATAAAATAATAAAATAAAAAAGTTTACTACTAATGAAAATTATAGAATGCAGTTTGCAATGTTTATTAGACAAAAAAATCAATAAAAAGCTGTTGTTAGAAAAATCGTGAGTTGATCTAAAATTAACCAGGATATTTTCTAGAAACAGTCTGAACATTTTCAATTACATTCCTGATTTGAATGTGGCACAACAGTTGATCGTATTTATTCAATAACTCTAAAAATTAAATAAATAAAAAATAACAATCAAAAAAAAATTTGACTTTTGATTTATATAATATTTTTGATTAAAAATCACATTTTTAAATATTAAACAATCTTTTAAATATTAAACAGCACACCCGGCATATCAATCCTCATTGGACTCCAATCAGAAATTGATCATGATGATTNACTCAATTATGTTCAAATGTATTGATGAAACAAATGTCGACCTATCTACTTCCTCAGAATGGTTATCCAAGGAAATAACGGCCATGGAGCGAAGTATTGTGCTGTCTTTGCAAGATAGGATTCTGTTTTTGAACACACGGGTCATTTGCAACCATTGCAAAAAAGCAAAGACTGTCGATCATTTGGCCACTCAGTATGGTAAAATGCTAAACAGTGATTATCTCCGAAGACATAATGAAGTGGTAAAGTGGATCCATCTTCATCTTTGTCGAATTTATGGAATCAAAAGAAGCAGGAAATTGAAAGGACATTCGGTTCAGTCAATATTGACGAATCAAAATGTCGAAATTAGAGTTGACACGTCGATTTTGACAGAAACAAAAGTCCAATACAATAAACCTGACATTGACCGCGCCCTCGAGTTGGCGGGATACCCATCCATTCTAGAGCCAACGGGCTTGAGTAGGGATGATGGGAAGCGACCCGATGGAATTACTGTCTTCCCCTTCTCTCGGGGCAAATGCTTAATTTGGGATGCTGCCTGTACTGACAGCTTTTCCCAGTCGAAACTTTTGAGGTCGGCAATGAAAGCGGGAGAGGCCGCCCGTTTATATGAAAACTCAAAAATAAAGAAATACAGCAGCCTCCTAAACCGTTTCCATGTACAGCCAGTGGTCGTCGAGACGAGCGGAGTCTTTGGCCCCAAGACGGTCTCTTTCCTTAGAGCACTTGGGTGTCTATTGACCAAAGCCTCGAGGGAGCGTCGGGAAACCGAGTGGCTTTTCCAAAGGATATCCCTGGCAGTAGTCAGAGGTAACAGCCACTCGATCATATCCGCTGGACTTTAGAACGATTTTATTGTTATAAATAAATGTTTATGGGATTAAAAAAAATAAAAAAATAAACCTGATATTTTTGTGTATGACAAAACAAAGAAGGAAGTAATTTTAATTGAAGTGGGGATTACCTCACAAGACCGACTAAAGCAAGTTGAAGTTGAGAAACTTCACAAATATGACTTGCTAGCAAATGAACTTTCGCTGCTCTATGAATGCCAAGTGAAGATTATTCCAGTGGTTTTGACATGGGATGGAGTTGTCTCAAGATGCTTCAAGAATCATATGGATAAATTATCTATTGAAGAATCAACGAGGACTTCACATCCAATCGGTTGTGCTGAAGAGAACGCTCGAAAGTATGCTCATTGAACATAAGCATGGGATGAAGGTATACGATGAAGAGTACGCCTCTGCTACCTCCCAACTTGTGGAACTGGCATGCCGTGAGGACAGCCCACTGGACTCTAACGGAGATATTTTGACTGAATCTGATGTGGAGATGCGGAGTAACAGAGAGGTTATGGCACATTCTTCTTCTAAGAGAAGAAGAGGGATTACCAACAATCTGGATTAAAATACGCTTAATTAGTTGATTTACTCGTTATTGTCTTAAAAAATAAATAAATGTATATTAAACAAAATTATTAGGTTAAAAAGTTAAAATTTAAAAATATAAGGTTTAAAATTATTTTATAATTTGTGATTTAATTTATTAATTTTTAAATTAACTATTAATAATATATTTTGCCACTAAAAATTTTTGGCTGACATGCCTAATTGTACCAAATTAAAGCTAAGGCCATTGAAAGGATTATCCTAAAGAATTTATGATTCTTGAGGATGGTGCGCTATATTGTCGACTCTGTTTGTGTAATATAAAATGCGAGAAAAGCATTTTGTAAATTCCCATCGAGCCTAACAAAAACATCAAAAATTCAATGAGTTTTGCGAAATAACGATTATTTTTTGTAGATTATCTGACCGAATCGCACCAAACACACATCATATTCCAAAAATGATGATTCGAGTCTACAAGTAACCAGAGCATTTATAAAATCTGATTATTATTTGAGATTGGCCTATATCCGCGTGGCGCCATGTGGTGCTGATTTAAGTTTTATGTTTGTTTGTCTGTTTCTCCTCTCTCTTCCTATTAGAGTGGCGTCATGTGATCCACCAGTCTAGGTGACGCCCAGTGCCAGACCGGCACGAAAAAGGATCATTTGCTCTCCCCCACTTTACTGGAGGGTTTCCACAACTGCATGTAGTGGACGTCTTACCTTTTATGCTGATTCCGGATGGACTCTATTTCTGTAGAAGTGGAAACTTACTTTAACTTCTTTCTCGGTGTATCCGGGGTTAATAAATAAATAATAAAAATAAATAAAATCTGATATTCCACTAAACAAACTATCTATGCCGTGGCTTAGAAAATTGTTTTACTGAGGCTCTGTACGAGTTCCCTCACCATCAAAATCTAGAAGCTGTGTGGATCAAATCATAGTGGATTAAAAATTGTTAATTCAACAAAAAACTTATGAATAAAAATTTACTTTATTTTGTAGCAATCAAAAAGTTTTTGCTATTACGGATGAAACAAAAATCAGGGGCCAAGGATACGTTGCTGTGATGATTGGATCGTTAAATTCTCTTGAAACATATCTGATATTATTTAAGCGATAGAATCTGCTCCTTACAAGAACATCATTACTCAGATAGTCGACGATGCACTTCGAAATAATTTGGTTCACAGGGAAAATTTCCTTTTGTTAATTTCGGATGCTGCAAATTATGTGAAAACTTGACTTTCATTTATCCAATTTCAACTCCATCGATAAAGCACTACACTATTTTAATAGAGTGGTACGCAAGGGAATGAAAATTTGTATTAAAAGAAGGCCACTGACCTCAAGAAAGAATTCTTCCCCAGAGCCGATCCACTCATAAAGAAAGAAATTACCTAAAAAGCCTCCAAAAACAATCCTGGGAAACAAGATTGAGAATTCGTACATTAGAAAGAGAGATCAGGAACAATGCAAAGAAGAAACAAGAGAAAGTTTGGAAAAACCTCATGTCCAATTTAAACAAGCAGAACTCCCTTACAAAACATGTGAAAACACTTAGAAGCTTTATTAACGCTGACAACCCGGCCACACGTGATGAAATGGAAAACAAGATCTTCCTAAACAAACTTATGAAGTACTACTCCTCCACGAGTTTCATCCCACACAAGAAATTCGAAGGTCCATCCATCCTAGCCCTCAAACCTAAAAGAGCCACCTCCCCGATTGTCCTCTCTGTGGAGAACGTACAGAATATGGTCAAGGGTCAAAAGTCGACTTATTGCTGTGGTCCGGACGGAATCCCTGCAATAGTTCTGAAAAACATAGGCCCCTATGCTATCATGGCCCTCACAAAAATTTTCAACTTTTCAATCAACGAAATTGTATTCCTTATGGAAGCTATCAAACATACGACCAATTCTGAAACCCGGGAGACCAAAGGGATCACCAGCCTCATACAGACCAATATCTCTCCTATGTGCTACATCAAAACTTTTGAAAAAGCTGATTCTTGGTCTAATCAAACCATACCTTCCTGATGCACCTTTTCAACACGAATTCAGAAAAGGACACTCCACAGAAACGCATGCCTTACAAATTTCATCAAGGATGGACTAAAGCGCAAACCTCATTAGAAGTCTTTGTTATGCTCTATTCGATATAGAAAAGGCTTTTGATACTGTCCCAAGAAAGCTTTTGACTAGGAAGATCTTTACGTCAAAAATTCCAAACAACCTGAAAATATGGATCGTTAATTTCCTAAATGGAAGAAGAGGAAGAGTAACTGCTGGAAAAACTAGATCAGTGATTAAGTTCCTTCCAAATGGGGTCCTCAAGGATCTCCACTGTCACCACATCTATTCAACCTATTCTTGAATGACATGCCCTCCCTTACCAGTAACGATACTCTGGTTCTGACATATGCGGATGATATAATCGTCGCAGTCAAAGACCAGTGCGTTAATACTGCTGTTTACCGGATACAAGCTTCATTGGACGATCTGAACTGTCGGCTCGTTAAGAACATTCTACATACAACTCCCGAAAAGTCTTATACAACAATTTTCACAACAAATAGAAGATTGACAAACTCTGCTCCATGTGTAACCATAAATGGAAACTCAATCCCCACGACCAACTCGGTCAAGATACTGGGCCTAACTTACGACCCACTCACGACCTTCAGCAAACACATCGACAACGTCATCTCTTCGGCACAACGAAAGCTAAATTTTGTAAAAACACTCCTTGGACAATATAAGGGGTGTTTCAACTAAAATTTGGACTCGCTCTACGTGCAGTATATTCAACCGTCTCTAACTTACGGGTGTGCTGCATGGGGAACCAACCTATCAAGCAGGAATATAGAAAAAAATTAATACCTTCCAAAAAATGGCCAGTAGGCTTTGCAAAGGTTTTCTTGGACACCTCTAAACCCTACACCTTTTGAAAAATTAGTGAAAAAACTGGATCCTTACTATCCTCCAAAAAAGTTAGAAACCCCCGCCAATTCGGAAATGCGTTGGAACCCGGAAAGAACACCGAGCAAGAATGAGATGGCTAGGTGGCCGGAATCACCTGACGGCTATGTAGTTATTTAATTTGTCGGTGATTTTTGGTTTTTAATAATAATAATGTAAAATTTTATGTTTATGTTTTAGCTGACAAAATACTTAAAAATCTTTACCCAAGTTATTTCATGTCGCATGTGGCGTTCATCTATTGCACAATTGTTGTGAGAAAATAAGAGACTCTTATCCGGAAATTGATTTGATGATAGCTACTGTACAAGCAGCAATTAACAAGAACAATAGAAGAAAACTAATATTCAAAGACAGAAACATCGCCATTCCACCTCGTGTGCATTTGACAATATGGGGGACCTGGCTTAAGGCCATGCTATTCAGAAAATATGATCGAAGTTCAAAATATTTTCGAATCATTCGCGGATGATGGATATCTAGTTCGAACAGCTAAAGAAAATCTCAAAAACCACGTGTTAGTTAGCAGTCTATGTGACCTTATCCGAAGCTATTCGAACATTCCAGGTTTCCGAATAATGTCGCTATTGCAGATATTATTACCAAAGTACACGCTTCACAATTAAACAAGCATATGATGGTTTAGAATCGTTGGAATTTGGAAATGACAACAAATTTACTAAAGAATACATAAATAAAAGGCTTCAAAAAATGATATTTCAAACATAATTAAAATGACTAATTCACACATATCTCCTGCCAAGTATTCATTAATCCTGAATTGTCAGCCAATTTAGTGCTCGGTTGAACGATGTTTCTCTGAGATAAAGAATTTTTTAAGATCCAACAGACATTTTCTACCAGGAAATTTAGAAAATTATGTAATTTGTATGTGTAACAAAAAGTTTTAGTGTTTTTATTGTTTAGTTATAAAGTTAAATTTTTGGGTTAATTTTTTTAGTTTTTAGGTTAATAAAGTTAATTTTTTTAGGTTAAATTTTTTATTTTTAGGTTAAAAAAATTCGCCCTACTCATAAATAAAAATGACCCTTCCTTTAAAATGGCATTTATGGCAAAATATGGCCCTAGTTATTACCCATTTGGAAGACAAAAAAGAAATTACCGGCAAAAATGAAAGTAAAGATATATAACTCATTCGTACTACCAATATTGACGTACAACTGTTGAACCGGAGGACTTTTAAAACAAGAAACCCATAGTTTAAGCTGCTAACACAAATCACAATTAAGGAAATCACTTAATATACGACACCCAATGAAAATCTCGCACTCCGATTTATATAACCGCACCGAATCTCACGAACATCGATATCTTGAAATCAAGATGGAGGCTCTTTGGCCATATCCTACGAATGGAAATAGATACTCCTGCAAATATTGCATTGGAAACATAATTCACGCCATGGGGAGGAACATTCCGTAGTAGGTTGAAGGGGCAAACGTGTCGGTGCATGTGACGTTCCTGACAAGAGGTTCTTCGGTTTCAAATGGGATGATGATCACGGCTTCGTTCGAGGCCATGTGTCTGGGAGATCTGCCTCCACTCTTCCTGCAGGAGAGAGGGTGTAGGCCAAAACAGTTGATCTGGTCTCCGCATCGGCATGGATGCGGCACACAGACTTTTAATCCGAGTCGTAATTAGATCCTAATACAGAAGCATTCGTCAACCAGAAAGGCACCCAAAACCCCAATGAGAATGGCGTTGAGCCAGGCACCGCTCTCGTTAGACGCCCTCAACAACAAACAGGCATGGTGATGTTGGTTAGATGACACCAGCAGATCTTCAAAGTCTTTCGGCATAAAGCATCATCCAGAGCCCATAGAGAGCATGGAAGGTGAAGACAACTGATAGGTACGCCTCCAGGCCTCACGAGCATGACCGGCGTCTTGGTCAGTAGAGAATTCAAGAAGAGACTGTAGAATCCTTATGACAAGGGTGTTACAGGTCATTAACGACAAAGATAAGCAGGGAGAGAGATGTCTACGGGGTTGCTAACTCTAAGCACTGCGAGTCTGATTCACAGTGTGGTCTGTTGGGGACACCGTAATATCAAACAGTAGATTAAATGAAAGAAAAATTTCATAGATCACGGAAGAACCAAACCAACATTTTGGTGGTTAATCTTTATTCGGAAACAGAAAAATGACATTAGTAACAAATTATGTTCCAGCTGCCAAGATACAGTGGGCATTACCGCGGACGATGACCATACTCAAACCATCTCTGTTCGTGAGGGTCTCATCAACCCTGAAATGCAAGCCAACACCGATACCCACCAAACTAAATAATTATGTGATTCTGACACGTTTTTAGCAGTGACCTAAGGGACCCCAGTAAAGAGTCCAAAGTCTAGAAGGCAAGACTCATGTTATTTATCTGTCCCTAATCTTAAACTTTACTTAATTCCTTGATAATAATTCATTCATTAATTCAATAAATTTAAAGATTAAATAAAGCAGTGAACACAACTATAACAATTTTTGCTGAAATTAGGCTGAATTAAGCGAACTCTTGCTACTTTTGAAAGAGAATACTCTACAAAACTAATTGTAAAGGACAGGTTAGCGTTCCGTGCGATTTCTGCCGAGACAATTGGAGCGATAGGTAAAAAGTCTGTCTTTTCTGGGAACAAGGGATGTCTAATTACACTCAAAACTCATGACGTTTGCAAAACCTTGTGGCCTCTACAGTTGATCTCGATTGGCACCATAAGAGACGACACCTCGTCAATTGAGACAGCGGGAATAATAACCAATATAAGTAAAACTAAATTATTCATTTAAAAATCAGTCACTTGAGAAAAATTAGGAAACCAAAGCCCTTGCTACATTGCTGTTCCCTCTCTGGAAAGCGAAGGAAATGCATTTTTATTTATTAAGACTTACAATCTTTGGTAAGCCCAACACAAACAGTCACAACTAAGTAATCCAAGGAAGGAACCCTTGTGCCGACCAAATCCATCCTCCAATAGTCAATTACAGGCTTCCACTTCAGAAGAGAGGTGGAGAAGTAAATCCGTCGACTTCCATTTTTATCACAGGTCTTAATCACCCCACTCTTGGGCGGAAGGATTTTCATAATGTTAATTTACACCAGTGGATATGGTCAGGGGAAGATCTCTTTCAACAACTTTGTCGTGCTAGGACTCGTCGCCCGTTTGACGAGAATTGACCATGGCTGAAAAGTCTACCTTTCGGAGTCAAATCCACAAATGTCAGGTCCGAAGTCATCGTTCAGCCAAGAAAGCTTACGAACAGGAATTGCATTGAGAAAGCCTTCTGAGTAAAATTATTGAACATTGAGTCATCAAAAAAATAGTTATTCCAAAGACTAGGGGTAACCAAACTAACTAACCCATTGATCTTAACTCGTTCCAGCGTTCCAGAACTTTTCTCCAGGTAGCGACATTGTCCCCGGGGAAAATAGTTGAATCCTCTTGATGATGGCCAGGAATTAGGAGTCTCCTTAGTAAGGTGGATCTTTGGGGGACAAGAGACAGAGGGAAGGAAAATAATTTTGACCAAGTAGCCTCATAGCACATGAAGCCACGCGGCAAGGATACAAATTTGATCCAAACATTGAAGAGTCGTCAAAAACATTTAAAAGTGAAAATGGAAAAAAAATTTTATTCAAATACAAATAATCTTTAAATCCTCAAATTTATACGATAATTAAATCATTTAATTATCATCAGATGAAGAAGAGACTTTCACAGGAGTGTTGTAAGAGTTAATGGTATCGTCCCTCACATTCAGAAATCCTCTCTGTTCTTCATCCAACTGAACAAATGAATCTTTATAAAATCCAATCTTGTGCTCCTTCCATTTTACACTCTCAGAGTTAATCTGAAATCCATTAGAAACAAAATACTTTTTCATTTATCAAAGTTTTTCTAATGTAAGAACAGATTTGATATTCTTTTTCCATTTGGTCATTAGTTCGGCTCAAATCATTCCTCAAACACTTTTGATAATGTTCGAAGGACTCCATCCCCGATTGATGAATCCTTTCGATTTCGGCTACTGACTGTTCGTAGGCATGCTTTAATAGGGACTAAAATATCAAACTCGTTACTAACACGTGACTCAGTTTCAATGTATTCGATGGCAGACTGGGATTGTTTCTGTATTCTTGAAATGCCTTCTTCTAGCCTTTTCTTTTTTTCTGAAACAATCGCCTTATAGTCGGCTCGACAGAGCTTCTTTTTGTCCTCACTTTCAACAAAAGTATGATTCTTTTTTAAATCACTGCAGAATTTGGTAGTATACTTATTCAGATGATTTGCCTCTTTCTACAAAAATCATTAATACACCCACCTTCAGCAATTTTGACAGAATTGTCCACTTTTCTACATACTCAGTTTCCCGATCCTTCAGAGATTTTTCGAAATACATTTTTTGATTTTGCTTTTCCATATTTTGTATTTTATCCAACTGCTCTATGTTCAAGGTCTTCAAAAGCTTAAAACTATCGTTTTCAAAGGAAGAAAGATGTTGGCATTGAAGCAACAGAGTTTTGGTCAATTGAACAAAACTGGTCTCATAATGTACCCTCATCTGAAAAATGAACCAACTAAACAGCCTCTGTCATCATTTCTTCGATTTGAAATCGCTTATCTGCAATCATGGCGGACTGCATTTGGTACAACGTTTGGGCACATTCCACTTTCAGATCCTTTTCATAATTGTAAATTTTGTTCATCATTTGAACCTTTTCGTCGTACAAATTCTTTACACTATTTAAACGATTCCCCTTAAAATTATCAATAAATTAAAACAATTTTGCTTTTCTTTGATTTTAGCTCTTTTTTCTGGGCCGATTTGAAATTCGATATTTTTTGGTTCATTTCTCGCATCGTGGAATTTAATAGTTTTTTCATTTCGTCATTATGTTTCTTATTCTACAAAAATGCTTATTATTGGGCTAACGTGACTTTCAAACGTAATTTTATGTTTTCCCAGTAATTTGCCGGTCGATTTTCCATATGATTCACACAGTGACTCAAAAACCTTGTTAAACTCAGTTTTAAGCACAATCTCCGAGCTTTTGGTCTTTGAATCAACCTTTATAATTATAGGTTAAACAGGAACTTCGTTATATTCAATATTCAGTTCCTGCCTTAGTTTTCTAAAGTCTTCAAGGTCTTTTTTGAATGAACGTTTTTTCTTTATATATTGTTTCTCATCGTGGCATTTCTCCACAAGATCGATCAGGCAAGAAACCTAAATTTACGAACAGCAATTACACGTAAATCCACATCAATTTTAAACGAATCCAAGGCCTCCTCAAAGGCAGTAATAACCGAAGAAAGATTTTCAGATTCGAGATATTTGAGCTTTAGAAATTATTCTGGAAACAAACTTTGTCATCCGAAGTATCTGATAAAATGTCATTCACGTCAATGTGAGGATGGCATTGGGACACCTCCTTGACTCTCGTAATAAGGTCAACAATGACTTGCTGATGATCTACGTCTATTTCCAAGAATTGGTGCTAAAATTGACGACAAATCCAACTTCAAGAAGCGCTTCGGCAGAGGATCTTTTGGAAGGTGATTTCTGTAGGGCCTTAGACAAGAAATCTTCAAATTCTGGACTCCATTCGATGGGATTCTTCAATTTCGGTGGTTCCCCCTGTGCGATTCTGTAGAGTGCACTCATAGAATTTAATTGGTGAAGTGGTGGTTTTAATTCGGCTGGGGGCTATTAAACTGTCAAAAACCCAGTTCTATGCACGTGATTCCGAATGACCAAATATCCACTTTCTGATCATAAAAGCCAGTGTCCATTGCATGTATTATTTCCGGGGCAATCCAGTAGGGAGTACCTACAAAGGATTTGCAGGGAATCTTATCCGAAATAGTACCAAAATCAGCTTTGATGGTTAAAAATGAGAATTTATATTACCAATTTGAACCAATCCTTGTCTGTTAAAAGAATATTGCTTCCTTTAATGTCTCTGTGTATAATATTTTTGCCATGAAGGTAGTCCAGACCTTTCAAAACGGCCATTGAAGTGACGACAATCTCGACGAGGACTAAGGAAGACTTTAAAGCTGAATATTAGTGACCAGAATACTGTCAAGGAGATCTGCAAAGGATCCTATACAGTAATTCATGACCATCTACACATCAAAAAATCAATACAACCCAGACGTAGTCGCCAGATTTGTAAGCCCCCAAGAACTGAACTATGCTGGGATGATCTAACTCTTTAAGGACCTCAATTTCCTTAAAATACAACGACAATTTCTAAAAATATACTAAAATGAAACTTCTCTTGATTGCTTCCAATTAACCTTGATTTGTTTCACTGCAACAACCTCCTTGGTCTTGGTATACAATCCCTTCATCAAATCAATGAAACACCTGGAAGACAGATCCGT
The DNA here is from genome assembly GCA_011109175.1 of Dicyema japonicum. Taxonomy (NCBI): domain Eukaryota; kingdom Metazoa; phylum Dicyemida; class Rhombozoa; family Dicyemidae; genus Dicyema; species Dicyema japonicum. Next base: position 518,521 of record RDEW01000011.1, on the reverse strand, counting down.
AATTTCCCTGTCCAATTTTGTTAAGGTTTAGGAAGAGGGAGTCGGGGTTGCCCTCAACAAATAAATTGTCCATTTATCTTACAATCTGGAGTTATTTTTAAAACATCAAACATAATCTTAATTAAATACTACAAATCAGAATTATTTAACAATAAATTATTCATTTATTTTTTTATTATCTAAATTAATATATTTTCAATTTTAATATTTTAATTAACTTTAACCAGATATTTTCTTAATCGCTTTTGTGGTTTAATCACTTATTGTGGCATAAGATTTTCTACTATGTCTGATCGCCTTACAGTTTTCCATCACGAATGTAATTTTTACCAATAATGACCATACAGGACCCTTCAAATTGTGAAGATAAAGCTTAGAGGTGCCAAAAAGGGACACGGTCTTCTGAAAAAGAAGGCGGACGCTCTAAGTCTCCGATTTAGATCAGTTTTAGCAAAAATAATCACAGTTTTCTGTTAATTTGATCAATGTAGACAAAAGAGGCTATGAACAATATGCTCAAACAGGCTTCTTTCTCATACGCAGAGGCCAAGTTTACATCTGGGGAGTTCTCTCAAAATGTCCTTAACAACGTAAACAAGGCCCGAACCAAAGTAAAATCATCTGTAGAAAATGTTGCTGGAGTCAGAATTCCTAATTTTGAAGCATTTGTAGACACTGTTGACAGTATTTCATTGGTTTTAGCTAATTTACAGATTATGGCCTTCTCGGACTTTCAGCTGGTGGTCAGCAGTTAGAAAAACTGAAGAAGAACTACCAAAGCAGCATAGAAATTCTTATTGATCTGGCCTCTCTTCAAGTTTGTTTCTCATTGCTGGATGACGTGATCAAGCAGACGAATCGTCGCGTAAATGCCCTAGATTATGTCGTGATCCCTAAAATATCGAGAACGGTGAATTATATCCTTTCAGAATTGGATGAGCGGGAAAGAGAAGAGTTTTACAGGTCGAGTTGTGCTTATAGTTTCAGGCTGAAAAAGGTCCAGAACAAGAAATTGCTCGAAAGAGAGGCAGAAGAAGAGAAAAGTAAACAGCAACAGAACCACGTGAATGAGCCTCGGGTTGACGTGAATTCAATATTTTCTGAGTACATAACGGCTGCGGATGCTGATGTCCTTTTTTGATTTGACCAATAATGCTCTAATCAATTAACTATTTAATATTATTGATTCTTTTTTAATTTTATCCAATTAAAAATTCAATCGCTTTCATATTCTGTCTATTTATTATACCTATCGGCCCAATTATTATTGGAGATCGAAGCTAGCCAGAAAAAAGAATTCAAAGTTATGTACTTCTGGAAAGTGCTTCTCACAAACTCCTCTGGAATCCGTAAGAACTGAGTGGCGTGTTCTTGCTGCTAGGAGATCTGGACGAGATTCTAGCCTTGTTTATACATGTATGCAACAGTCCCTTTGTTCAAAACTCTGGGTTTCTGATGTCACCTAAGTTCATCACTTTGTCACGGGTTTTTATCAATTGTGAAGCGAAGTAGATATTTTGTGCATTATAGGTACATCATCACCATAATTAACCTTTTGGCTAATTAGCTCAATATCGAGTTAATTTGAAGTTTTAAATAATTGTCCATTGTTTGAGATTTATTGATTTTAAAATTTTGTGATTAATGGATTTATTTGTTTATTTAATAACCAGTTTCTTCTCGAATTTCAAAATAATGACCGTTTTTATCTGTTTGTACACATTGTCGTAAGATTAGTCATACGCCTTGTCAGCTTAGTTATTTGTAAGTGTGTTTGTATGTCTTGTGACCCGTGTTGTGATTGCTCAACTTCGGGTCGCGGTAAAATTGTCTAACCCTTCGGTCCGCGACAACAAAAAGGTTGGGGACCACTGCGTTAGAGGACATAATGAAGTCGTGATGCATATCTGCTAAAAAGTGTTATTGTCACATTATCTAACTAAGTTAAGATTCCACTTTTGCCATGCATCTTTGGACACGCGCTGTGAGTCGTTTCCATCCTCCCCTGTTTCTCGCATTCGTCACATACAACATAAAAGAAATCAATAACTAATTAAGTGTACCCAGTTCTTATGGTAGAAAAAGCAGAGAACGTCCATCCAGGACCACAGCTGCGGGAGACCAGTTAAACGGGTAGAGCAAATGATTTTTTTGATCGTTCCTGGCACTGGGCTCCTTTTGAGATAGGCAGATCACAGGACACCACGCTAATGAAAAGATGAAGACAAGGAACTGGCGAAGGACAAGATCTCTTCGACCTAGAATCCATGATGGGAATTAAACTCACAGATCATTGTTAATCAAATCCAAAACACTTTTGTATCCGATGCTTTCCTACTTCTGAAACTTCTTGTATCCCATGTTTCCTGAGGCGAGAAAAGGGACGTAAATTCATCATTTCAACCTCCAGACCAATTAGTCACAAGTATAACTGTAAAAAATATGGAATCAAAATTCGAACAAATTGAGAGTCTTTTGTTCGAATCAATCAAATCACTCAAAATGTTGAAATATTTATTGGTAGTGCAATTAAATTATAGCTAAATCCAGTAAATTATTATAATTAAGTAGAATTACAGCCCAAATTTGGTAATCCTCTTGGAAGAAGAGTTTGCTGCCAGCTCACTCTTACTCCTATCTCATCAGTGTCAGTAATTATACTTCTTTTAGCATTTAATGGAATGTCCTCACAGCAAGCACATGCTAGCTTCAAAGGCTGGTCGGAAGTAGAAGTGAACTCTTCATCGGAAACCTTCATCCCGTGTTTGTGTTCAATTAGCATGCTTTCGAGAGTCCTTCTCACCACAACTGACTTGATGTAAGTCTTCGTTGCTTCTTCAACAGATGGCTTAACTACATAGCTCTTGAAGCATTAAAATTCCAAAGACCACGCTTAAACAAAACTAACTAGTCACATGATCTCGACAGCCACCAGCAGAGACCTTATCTCGGTCCGATCTGTCTCCATGAACCAACGAAAGCACGCATCCCGCGTATAACTTGATGCTCATAGTTGAACGGGCACGTCTCTCGGTTCTTAAGGATTAGAGTATTCCAGAGGCAATGAAAAGGAGAACTTTCCATAAGCTCATGGTCTTTCAAATTTTTGCGGTGAATCTATTTCAGTTCAAAGACGAGAGCACATACATCAATTTTGATTTTTGACTTTGAGATCCCTGGTTTTTATCCCTCAGCTAGGGCTTTTCTCCTTAGTTTGTCGGACACTCTTTTTGAGTCATTTTTTAACTAGAGCCATTCTACCATATCCCTTGGCGTAGTTAAGGTGGCGTTAAGGAGCAGATAATAATCTTGCATCCAAAATAAGGAAAGAACAACCATTTGGATAAAGGTTCTGTAGGAAGCTTTCAGTAAATGGATAGAAATTTTTCCAGTCGATAAGTTTGTAGTTGAAGTTGCCTAGAAACTTCCTCCCAATGGACATTCTAGTGACTGCTCATTCTGACTCCCAAATTATCAACTCTGCTGAAAGAATGCAACTTGACTGAACGTCTAATGACTTCGAATCTGACAGTCGTGGGTTCGTATCCGAAAGATGGACTTTTCGGCAAAGGCTAATTCTCGTCAAAAAGATTCCACTCCGTCTTTTCTGCCTTCTCCCTAACCAAATCCAATTATGAAAACTCTTGCGCCTAAGAATTACGTGATGTCCGCGTCGGTAGGATGTGTTATGAAAATGGAAGAGGGCGGACCTACTTTTCCACCTCTTTTCTGAAGCGGAAACCTGTAATGGACTATTGGAGGTTTGATTTGGTCGGCACAGACGTTCTCCCATGGGTTCCTTCCTTTGATTAATTAGTAGTGACTGTGTGTGCTGGACTTATGAAAGATTGTAATCCTGGATTTAATAAATAAAATAAATAAGGAAACTGAAGAAATATTCGGCTCTTGTGATCTTTTTCTTATCGTCCTAATCGCCTTAGAAATCTCTGCAACGGCTGGGAATATAGGTAAAGGAGTTGCTACTAAGGAAATAGTTTTCGCAGCGCTTTGATGTGACTATCGTCCGCGGCAATGCTTACTGTCTCCTATCAATAGAGCATGATTTGTTACCAATGTCTTTGTTTCTATTTTTTTCAATAAGGATTATAAATATCAACTTTTGTTATTCTGATATTATGTTTCTGTTAGCTCTGATTAAGAGAGAAGAAAAACAAAATTAAATTTTTAAATATGTAAAGAGACCAGACTGACATTTCTATATTAGCATTAATATCGATAAATTTCTAGTCGTGAGAAACCTAGGAAAAAGTGCTAAAACCATAGAATTTTCTAATCCTTCTTAAGCTGTTAAGCCCCCTTAAATGTGTGTTAAATTTAAATTGTAGAGAGCGGGGGAGAACTCAAATTAAGAACACAAACTAAAAACCCATATTTTATTCGGTTATGGAAACCACTTCTTCCATTTTAATTTAACTTAATTTAACCAAGACACAAAGAATGAGGAAAAACTAGTAATTGACCTATTAATTCCTATTTCCAAGATCATCGACACTGATAAGTCCATTCCAAAAGTGCACAAAAACCAAGATAAAATAATTATGATTAAATGAGGCGGGGGAGGTTTTCTATCTGAAAATTTTGAGTTAATTGAGTAAGCTTTACACCACTATTATGAGAAAATACATGGATTCACAATAACTATACTCCCCTACGTGCAGTTTCTAGGAAAACATTCACAAAAATTCTAACCAGTTCTATGTGCATCCGACAGTTCCTTTGTCCATAACTCTAGGTTTCTAATGTCACCCAAGTTCGTCACTTTGTCCATGCTTGCGAAAAAGAAGTCATGGATTTTCATCTGTCGTGAACGGAAGCTGCTATTTGTGCAATAGAGGGCACCTTAACCTTCTGACCAATTAACCAATTGCCTGATCGACTTAACCACTTTGAATAAATTTAGATAAATCCGGATAAGAAAGGATAAATTCGGAGAATTATGCGTATTTATTAAAATAATTTCTTTGAAATTGGCATTTGTTTCGCTATAAGTTGCGCCATAAAAATAAAACCTACGATATTTTAACTGCGCAGTTTCCTAGTCAAATGAATAATAAAAAGTTAACACTTAAAGAAAGGCTTGAAGAACTGAAGAAAACCTACGACCAACCCAGTATTGAGTCGAACGTAGCGAAAATAAATGAGGTCAGATTTTTAATTAGGATTAGGTAGAAGAAAGCACTATGATGACTGAGCAGATTGAAAAGGCCCAAAGAAAACAGGAACTATGCGAACATGATCAAGAAAATAATCAAAAAGTAAAAATTTCCGAGCAAATTTGTCATGAAAAGTCTGATAAGCAATTCACGAAGGAATCCGCAGCTGTATCTGGCAAAAGTGAGCCTGAAGAATCGAATAAAACTTCAAAAAGACAATTTTCAGATGAAATAAGTAAAAAAGAAACAAAAAATGAATTCAAAGAAAAAAGAGGTGGCGAATTAGAAAAATTGTTATCGAAGGATGAAGCAAGACTGCGAAATTCAGGACAAAGAGACATGACAAACTCCAAAGAGGAGAATATTTCAGGTATTAAGTATGATGAGGTTGATTTAGAAGATCACGTGGAAGATAAGACTCGTAAGAATGATCGAGAAATGTTAATCATTTCAAGCCAAACAGAAGAAACCTTCAAAAATCAATCTGAGAATCAAGAAAATAAGAAAGAATTCGAAAAGTCGAAAATTGAAAATCAGACTGCATCAGAGAATATGAGATTTTCGAAAAACGAACCGACTGAAACTCCACAAAAAAGTGAAAAAATACCTCAGTCTGAGGACAATACTCAAAAACCTGAATTTTTAAAAATTAGACAGAATTTGGCTCCAATAAATAAACAAAAAGTGACAGACAAAGTTGTTCCAACTATTTCTCAGAGTAAATTGCAAGAAAAAGTCCCTGAACAGTCGAATGTAAGTACGAATGCAGGAATCACCACACCCATGTTAATAGAACACGACAAAGGTCAAAAAAGACTAAAAAACCAAGAAAATTCAAACTTGTCGTCGGATATTTCAAATAAAACGTCCCCCATATTACATCATCAGAATCGAAAAGAATGGATCAAGGAGATAGAGAAATACCCCCTACCTATCCCGACAAAAATAGCGATAAATCTTCACAAGAAAAAAAGATTGAATTTGCCAAAGAAGAAAAAGCAGAATTACTTCTACAGCAAGCGAGAGCGTCCTTGAAAGGAGTAATGAAAGGTTCCAAGTGTGAAGAAAAGACTGAATCTTTAAAAAAAGAAAAAACAGAGCTTCTCGAAGGTGTACAGACGATAACTCCTAAGGATAAGGAAAAATCCTACTATGAAAAAAAAGTCGAACTCGAAAAAGAAAAGATAACTCCTGTCGAAAGTACAAGGATAGAGACTTCCAGAGTTAAGGAAGTCTCCTCCCGTGAAAAAAAGATAGAATTTGTTAAAGAAGAACAAGCAGAATTACTTCTAAAGCAAGCGAGAGCGTCCTTGAAAGGAGTAATGAAAGATTCCAAATGTGAAGAAAAGACTGAATCTTTGAAAAAAGAAAAAACAAAGCCTCTCGAAGGTGTACAGACGATAACTCCTAAGGAGAAGGCAAAATCCTCCTATGAAAAAAAAGTAGAACTCGAAAAAGAAAAAACAGCACCTGTCGAAAGTGCAAAGATAGAGACTCCAAAAGTGAAGGAAGAATCTTCCCATGAAAAAAAGGTAGAATTTCCCAAAACTGAACCTCTCAAAAATGTAAAGCCAATAATCTCCAAAGAGAAGGCAAACTCCTTTTATGAAAAAAAGGTAGAACTTTTCAGCAAAGAAAAAACAGAGCCCCTCAAAAGTGAAAAAACTCTCACTTCAGAAAAAAAGACTGACTTTTTAAAAGAACCAGATGGTGGTAATAAAAACGTAGAGCGTTCTTCTACTGTGGGGTCAATTCAAAACCGAGCAAAAATGTTTTCCAATATTCCACTAATGGGTGGCCTTAGACCACCTATGAAGTCTCAACAAAAGCTAATTTCTCCTGCAGTTATGGGAATGCCTGTTATGTCGACTGAGACTACTGAAATAACAACTGACGTCAAAACTGAAGAAGTTGAGGATCAACCTTCTCCATATCTTTCTGTGAATTTATTTAATTACTTTTAGCGACTTGATATTAAAAGACCAAAAAGAACGAATCCTACTAGTAAATTTTTTGAGGAATAATTTTATTAGAATAATAACATTTATTTTAATCTTAAACTTATTTATATTAAATAACAAAAACGTGTATTGAATTCTAAGTATTAATGCGCATGTCAACAAAATACACCAATGACCTGAATCTCTATAACTGACTATCTAGAAAATGCGGGGAATCTATGAGAATGAGACCGTCCCCGTTTCTACCAATTCTGTCGGATCTTCGAGGACCCCGAACGAGAGCCAGAACTCGGAAAACCGGGATCACTTAGTTAGTAGTTAACTTTTAACTTTTTTAATCCGGTGATCTTGGGGTAAAAAAAATCAACAAAATGTGGTCTATCGATTTAAAGGATTTGGAAACGCCTAAGGGCACCTAATGTCTATCGAAAAGGTACATTTTGACCCTCTTGGGTACATTCACGTCCCTAGGCAATGCTTTTGACGGAAGATCGAACCTTCCCGGAAGAAATTCTCAGTCCACCGAAGAGAAAGCCAGTTTACTGCTCTTCAGTGGAACTTTCAAACATTGAAAACTCGAGATAAATTTTCAAATAAGCTGAGACATTTGAAAACAGTGCTCTGCTCAATTGATATACAAATGCGTTCGACCAAAGCGAACCAACGCCTCTGGAGACTTGTGAAACTAGACTACAGAATTCGGGAATTCGACCCCGTAAATTCAGTCAGCCGTCCTATACGACCGCGCGTGAGCACGAGGGATGAACATCGGGCAATGATGAGGTCACTGATGAAACGCATCTGGGTCACGTGATAATTAGTTTGGTTTTACCGTGGTCTTGGGATGTTAAATAATATTGTCATGTGGCTACTTGATTGAAGATTACTTTTCCTTCTGGTGGCGTCATTGGATCCGTCTTTCTTAGGAGGCCCTAATTTACTTTCATTTTTGAGTTAACTAATTTTTTGTTGACTTACTTCGCATGGAAACTTGGATAAGTCAACATTGAGAAGCAACAAGACAATTATAAGTTAAATTATCAGTTCTGAAACTTTTTAATAATAATAACACAGCTTAGACAGAGGTTCCAACTGGCAGTGATCAGAATGAACGTTAACGTAATCCAGGCCTCTTAGTTAAAGGACTTGTGTGTTTATTTAAAAATAAATAAATCTAGTTACTAAGCAATGAATAACAAATTTGTAAAATTTTGTATGAAAATTTAGTTCCAAACGGATGAAGAATGCTGTGACTCAATTCCAACTTGTATAATCGATGGCTTGAATTCCCAACTCCAAATATCTTACCCCCGTCGAGTAGAATCGTATTTCTACTTTAGTATCGATGGGTTGAAAGTAATGACATTTCCTATCTCTGCGATATTCCTAAAAAACGGAAAACTGAATTTCAGGACGTGAAAGATGATTTCTCAGTTATTAGAGTTCTTCCGAATATACAAGTACCCTTAAAACTGCAGAAAAAAATCACTGCCCCAATGCAAACTCCTGAACACAGAGTAGAATATCCATTTCTTCTTCCATTAATGTATGTTGGCAATAAACGGTATTTCAGCCAACCAGAGAGTCGGGACGAAGTCCTCAACTTGACTGCAGAATATGATTCGGACATTAAGTCTCTTCGTCCTCGACTTTTTCAACTTAGTTCATTCGATGAAGTTACAAACTTTATGAGATTTAGAAAACATTAGAACTTTTATTAAATGCTGAAAAAATAAAATTTTCAGAGTATTTTACCAAAATTATAAATCAAGTAAATAATACTTTAAATTTAAGATCAACTGTAAAGAAAGGCGGAGTTTGATGGATAAAGTTTTGCAAGATTATATTTTCTTCTACGAAACGATTCCCCCAATTTTAAAAAAGTAATTTATTTCTAAACTGCAAGTTTCAAGGAAGAATTGGAAAGCCAAAACAAATTAGATTTGGATTTGACCGCTAGAATTGGTATTTTTAAGAATAAAATCAACAACATATTAAAGTAAAATCTCAACTTTAATTCAGAGAGGTTGAGGTTTCACGGAAAAATAACGAAACCTTGTCAATATCCATTAACCAACTAAACAACAACGTTAAAGTCTATAATCATATTTAGATTAAAACAAACAGAGACAACTTTTTAAAAAATGCTGAAATGATAGAAAACTACATACAACTACATGAACTATATGTAGGACGCAATGAAACCAATATTTCCACGTCGAGAAAAAATCGAAGTAAGTGGATCAATACAGTGTATTGCTTGTTGACCAAGGTAGTTTCCTAGCATTAAACCTAAAACTGCCAAATTATAATTCCTAGATCTGCAATGAACAACAAATATATAATTTTGACCTGTTAAACTCGTTTGAATCGAATTGGGAGATTTATTCACGAAGCTATATTTTAAAATTAATAGAAAAAAACTCTGAGGAAAGAGAAAAAACTAAAAATGTTTTCAAAAAGTGGGTTTCTTCTTCTATTCGATTGGATGGATCAGTGTCCTCGTTACTTATGTCATGCGACGATAACTTGGACCAAATTTTAAACATAAGGGCCCGCATAATTGACAGAATTGATAGAACCTGTAATTTTTTCCCAACTCAAGAGTTTGATGGATTTATGAATTCGAAAAAGAGATTTTTGAAGTTTAATTATTTTTTATTAAGATTTTATCGTCATTCATAGAAAATGCAAATACCAATAAAATTGAAAATTTGCTGGAAGTTTATAAAAATATTTTCGAGGCTTTGAAGTCAGAATTGTACCGCGGAAATGTTTATGTCCAAAATTTGGGAGATGACTTTGAAACCTGTGTGAACTCCATTAAAGGTGACATGAATCAACTGAATGGTTATTTTTTGTTATTATAAAAGATTATGTACTGGACATAGAAAAATTAGCCAACGTATTAAAATCGGGCAGCTTCGACAAAAGAGAAAATTGTCGGCAATTTTATATTAATTTTTTTGAAAAATTTAAAGAAAGTTTCACGTATTTTAAAAGCAAATTGTCAACAATTCCCCAAAAATACAAAATATTAAATAAAAATAAGTATATTACCAAAAATATTAAATTAGGAACATTTCCCATCTCTGCCTTTTCTCAATGCACGTGCAAAAAATAATTTCTTCGACCGTCGAGGCGACGAATGAAGCAAACTTTACTGCCAAAAATCTTGTAATTTTTAAAAAATTAATTTCATTCATCAGACGCTAGAAATTCACGACGATTTGGTCAAAAATAATCAAAAATTAATATTATTCGTAATTAATAACGAAAATCTGCATTCGATCAAGATTTGAGTTTGATCGTCGAAAAAGTTGACCGTTTGCTGAATATCGTGCGAAAAATTTCAAATTATATTTCTGAAAATTCAGTAAAAACTGAAAATGAAGTCGAAAATTTAAAAGTTTTATTTTATTTATTTAGAACACCTACATTTTATGGGAAACTGAATTTACTCGGCAAATAAGGGAAGTCGAGCTTAATCAGTGGAGTAAAGTTGTAATTTAACTTATTATTTGAACTCGGAGTCGAATGAGCACGAGGAAATTATAAAGGCAGGCTTTTCGAGGGCAGAAGAAGTGGAAAAAAGTGAATACAAATCCAAGAAAATGTTGGAAACAAATATCGAGCAAACTAAAATCAAGCAGAATTTGGCACACAAAAATATTGAAAATCTGAAAAGAGAACTTGAATTGCTAAAAGAAGAAAACATCAGAATGAAATCTCAGCTAAAATAATTCAAATAATACATTAACTAGATTTTAATGAATATATTTGTTTTATGAGTCATTTTATTATGGTTAGACGTCGTAAGCGTAACCCTGGGTATTCATATGTTATAAAAAAGGCTAAATTGCTTTTAAATAATTTTATTGCTCGTACGAAGGTCAATTCTCCTCAAACAGATCCCACCTGCGAGGCGACGAGTCCTTCTGGTACGATACGATAGCTGAAAGAGATCTTCCTACCTTCTCCCTGACGAAATCCATTGGTCAAGATTACCAATATGAAAACTCTTCTGCCTAGGAATGAAGTGATGTCTGCAACGGTAAGACGTGAGATGAAAATGGAAGAAGGTGGACTTACTTCTCCATCTCATTTCTGAAGCGGGAGCCTTTAATGGACTATTGGACTATTATGGGACCTTTAATGGAATATTCTGAAGGTGGAATCCGTGCTGCCGTGCGGATTCTTGCAGATCGGAACCGTATAATTGAGCCATCCGAACAGTCCTACGCAGCACATGTTGGGCGACAACCAAGTCGCCATAACAACCATCTGATTCCGTCTTGCCCAAGACAATTACCTAATCTGCTTGTTCTGAAGAGGACGTAAAAAATGGGATTCTCTCTTTCGTCCCGGGCAGCAGTGGAAGACTTGATGAGTTCCGTCCGGCGCATTTCAAAGACCTCGTTTCTTAGAACACGGGCTATTTTGGGGTTTCGCTCGTGTTGGCTATCACCAAACTAATGAACAGGATGATTTCAGGGACACTACCAGAAACAATTTGACACGTAATGTTCTCCGCAAAGTTAATCGACTTCGATAAAAGATGTGGGGGAATACGCCATATTGCTGTTGGCTTGGTTTTTCGTCGGTTGGCCTCAAAGCTTGTATGCAGAGCAATCCTGCCTACGCTGATAACACAGCTACAACCAACTCAAATAGGGGTCGGCACACCAGGTCCTGATTTTAATGCGGCATAACAGTTGATGAAACGTTATTATTTCATTAAAAAAACTATTAAAATTAATAAATAAAAAATAAAAATCAATAAAAATTATGAATTTATTGACCTTTTTTTGATATTTCCCAAAATTTTGACTTTTTTGACTATAACTTTTGATTTATATAATTTTTGATTAAAAATCACATTTTATAAGGTTTAAGCAATTTTAAGAACAAATGAATTTTTGACTTTATTGACAAAAATTGCCCTACTGATTACGTTCAGCTTTTCTCTGTCGATTTTTATGAACATTACATTACATAACGTCGTAGATTGCTTTAAAATTTTTTGAGAGTTTAATATAGAGACTTTGGCTGGACATGATAGCATGCGACAATAAATAAATTACTCGTACAAAATTAGTTGGCCAGATGGTTAAAATGATAACTTATTTTATTACGAGAATTTCTTAATATTTTCAAGGGAGATGCGACCTATTGTTTTTTTGTGGGGATGTAAAAACGATGGAATTATGTGACGTTATATATACAATGTTTCAGAAAGAGTAAGTGTCGTATACACAATGCTCTGGATTCAAATCTCTTATGGTGAATTGAATGGAAAAGGGAATTATAAGATAGATTTATAGATTAGTTGATTGTCCCAAGTAATTAATTGGTCGGAAGTTTGAGGGGGTCGTGCTTCTATTACCTGAAATGTATACTTCATGATGGATGAAAGCCCTTGTCTTCCTTTTTTTTTCAGCACATAAGACTGGGAAGACATTGGAAGCCAGAAAATCTGAACAAAAAAAGTGTCAGATTCTCGGTTCAAATCTCGTAAAGTCAAAATTAAAAGAATTTGGAAGATCATCTGTCGGAACATGCACGGATGATAAATAATATAAGTCTATGCAACAGATTAAAAGATCCAAGCATTCATTAGGACAATTTCGATGAATCTTCAGTGTTCCTCTAAAGTTCCGTACCAACGTCGTTCCTTTTAGAGAAGAATTTGTAGAGGTGTGGGTTCCTGTAATTTTGGAACGCAGAAATCGAGTCTGAAAGATTTGATTTATAAGGTATCCTATTATAAAAACATCATGTTGAAGATTTAGTGCTGTTTTCCAAAATTGGAGACAGAAAAGTCGCAATGTTTCCCATTTAAGATAAATTCAAAAGTTTCGTTCACTTTTCAATCAATTGAAAGATTTCGAGAAATAATTTAAAAAAACATGATTACCTGTACATATATGCAAATGATCTTCGAATAAATACATAACAAGAGAACGTTAAGGAAGTAATCTTGAATGTTTAAAGGGTAAAAGGTCACGATATCCAAGGAACGCTTCCGAAGCTTGGATTTACCTGCATTGACAAACCGTTACTTTCGCCGTCATTTAAAGTAGTATATGAAGTGCGAAATCAAAGAAGCCACATACTATTGCAGAGACTCTTATTAAGCAGTGTGCATTGGAAATGGTGAAAACAGTTTTGGGTCCAGACGCCTTTATCAAGTAATTGTATCCTTGGCTGGGAAACAGGTCGGGGTTTGCAGCCATTTTGAGAAAACAATTTCCAAATGAATCAGTTACTCACTGTATCCTTTATCGACATGCACTCGTATCGAAGTCTTTGGCAATTAACTTAAAAGATGACTTAAATTCGTGTGTCAAAATCGTGAATTTCATTCGAGGAAGGGCTTTGAATCGTAGACTGTTCAAAGCATTATCCATTGATTATGATGCAGACGCTTTTGGTTGAGCTGGTGACGTGGCTCTTGAACTCAATGTCTGGAAAACACAGTATCAAGCCATTGGACTTATCCCTTCTCACGTTTAACGTAGGGACTCTCTAGCGTTTGGAAACTGAAGGAACTGGTCGAAGATCTTTCAAAGTAGATCAAGGAAAACGCAAAATTCTACGAGGCTGTTAAACAGATAAAAAGGAAAGAGACTCTGTCAACCGATAAGAAATGACAAAGGATAGCAGATTATGGACCAAAGGGAAGTGGCAGAAAGTATCGCTGCCCACTTTGGAAAACTTTTCAATCCAAGGAACGACACTATCATCCTAGAACGAGGAAATTAGATGAAGAAATCACACCATATAAAGTTGAATTTGCAAGTTCCAAATTGAAAAACAACAGGATTCCTGGCCCCGACGAACTTGGTGATGAATTCTTCAAATACGGAACCCAAACCCTGTATGAATGCATCGCTAGGATTCTGATGTACTAGAGGTATTTTGATACCTGTACAGTAGGCGAATAAAACAAGAGCTAAGGTGGAGAACCTCCGTCCAGTCATATTACTGAATTCACTTCAGAAAATTCTGGCGAACATAACATTACAAAGGATGGAAGGACGCCTAGATACTTTTCTGTCACTATACCACAGCGGATTCCGAAAAGGAAGATTTACTTCCGATGTTTTGTGGTCTCACAAGTGGAGATCTGCGGCCTTTAAAAGTTCAAAATGTCTACAACCATCCTCGGAATCGACATTTCAAGGACCTTCGACTCTGTCGACAGACGGAGGCTAATACTGGTTCTGGGGAGTTTCCTAGACGCTTCCACTGTCAGAATGGCCACCACCCTCCTAGCTGATACTTGGCTCATTGTAAGAGTCGGGGGAGCCTTGTCTCGCCGATTTGAGACGACTGTTGGCACTCAACAGAGAGACCCATTATCACCTATTCTTTTTGTCATATTGAAGCTGCTCTACGGGAATCAAAACCGATACTGGGTGAAAAGACAAACATTATTGCGTATGCTGACGACGTAGACTTTATTTCAAATGACAAAATATCACTCACCCGCTTGTTAGAAGAAGTGCCTGGAAGACTAGTTTAATAGTAATAACAGCCTTTTCAGGAGAGCTATAATATTTATAGCTCCGCATGTCAAAACACGCACTTTATTTAAGTAAAAAACAGTTAATTTTAACTAATCGTAGAACCAAGAAATGATCTTCACTTCTTTTTTTTTCTTGTGTGTGGGTACTTTCTAGACAATCCAGTTCCGCAGTGAGTATCCTCTGATGACGTTTCAACAGTAAATCCGGACAAGACTGAGGTAACTGAACTCAAGAGGGAAGAGGGAAGAAACAAGGACGGAGGAGCAACTGGCGCAAGTGCAAAAAGCTTGGCTCCCTCCTAGGAGACCATGAAGACATTACAAGAAGGAAAACCTTAGCACAAACTGTTTTCTTCAGACTGAAGAACACCTGGCTCCACAAAAAAAGCCTTGACATTATAAACAAAAACTCGATTATACAACTCGCTAGTGAATCCCATACTACTGTATAACACTGGTACCTAGGTCTGCTCAAAAAATGAACTGAATAGGCTTAATGCGTTTCATAGAGACCAACTACGGCATATGATGTTCGAAAGAAGTGATACGAGGATGTCATCAAATCTTCTCTATAAAAAGACGTGGACCTCTGAAATTTCAAATGAATTTCTGGATACACGATATTCTGCGACTGGACCTAGATGCCCCGCGAACGTAGCTATGGAGGATTACTTCAATTGGAAGCCCCCCGTCTCCGTGGTTGCTCAAGGACGACACTGCCAGTAGTTCTCGACGAGGCCCTCAAAGAAATGGGACGGCATCTTAGAAGTGGAGAGGATCTTGACTGGTTACGCACTGCGGCTTTGAACATGAGGAAGTGGATGAAATTAACTAGTGATTTGTTAACTCGTGTTGCAGATGCTTTGTCAAGTCCTATGACATAGCGATAAGTGCAAATAATAATATGATGCAGACGCCACTGTTCTCTTGTATCATCAGATGTTAGACGGCTGTCAAGAAGTCGTGTTTTGGCAAGATTTTTTATTCTAAGGGTTGAACAATTTTTATTTGAAAAAAACTCATAACTACTTGATTGTTTTTTAGACACATGTTGAAATAGTTACGGAATATAAAAGATTTTCTGTTATTCTGAATTAGGTATAAATTTTTGATTGTCTTTTTATTATTATTATTTAAGCCAAAGAAACACCGTCTTAACCAATAACTAATATTCAGGTGATCCCGGGATCTCTCAATAATCGGGCCATTTTTTCTCGAGGCTCCGACCGTGATCCCACGCATTTTCTATACGGACGGGGGTCTTTTTACTTTTCTCTTCTGAAATTGCCTCCAGTTGCCTCTATGATAGACTCGAGTGCTCTGGGGGCAATTTCTTTATCTGTATATTTTTCTAGTAATTTTTTTGCTCTTGACTGGATCTCTTGAATTTTTGTTAAGTTCGTTGCCAACTGGTCAGATCCCCATGCATAGCCTATTGGTGGCTCGACATACTGCTTGTAGAGGGTCCCGATACCTGGCGGATAAATTCCTCCACAGTTCCAAAGGAAGGCCTTTACAAAATTGATCTTTTTTGCACAGGTTGATATGATAGATTCCAAATGGGCTGAGAAGCAGAGGAAAGTATCAAAAGTTACTCCCAGTATCTTCTGCGATTTCTTTTGTGGTATAGGTACTCCATTTAACGTGACATCAATTGTTTGCGTTCCCATCTTTCTATTCTTAGTAAATAGAGTGACTGCTGACTTTTCGGAACATGCATTTAATCGATTTCGCACAACCATCCAAATATGTTATTTAGTATTCCTTGTAGTCTTTCCTTAGCATGTTCGACGTTTACGTCTCTAGATGCGACAACTATGTCATCGGCATAGGAAAGTAGTATGTCATTATTATTCATAGGTACGGGGAGATCACTCAAAAACAAATTAAAAAGGATTGGTGACAGAGGAGATCCTTGGGGTACACCATTGGGTAATAATCCCGATCTGGAACTCTTGTTTCCGACGGATACTTTCCCTCGGCGTCCACTTACGAAATTTGCTAACCATAACTTTAATGGTGCATCAATTTTTGTCAAAAATATTTTTCGTATGAGGATCTTCCTTGGGACAAGTCGAAGCTTTTTGAATATCGATCGTACATATGACCGATTTTTCCTGTTTTGGCTTGTTCTTGTGTCCTTCAGTTATGAACTTCATTAATGTTGTTAGGAAGGAGGTTGTTGATAATCCTTCCTTGAAGCCATGTTGGAATGTAGGTTGTGGGAGAAGGGCGAATAACTTTTAGGACCAGTTTCTCCAGGATCCTCGACAAAACACATATAAGGGGAAACTGGTCTGTAAGAGCCGGGATCGTTCTTCGGTCTTCCCGGCTTCAATATTGGTCGAATTTTTGATAGTTTCCATAAAGTCGGTATGGTATTTATGTTCAGCGATGTGTTGTAGATGTTTTTAATGCATTTATTGATGCTGGGCCCAAGTGTTTCAGCAGAATAAGAGAGAATTCCGTCTGGGCCACATGAGTTTGTTTTTTTCTGATTTGATATTGCTTTGGATACATCTTTAGGGAGAAAATAAATCAGCGGGGCAAATTTGGATGGCTTTCTCTTTATTTTCGTTTGTGTGTTAATCTTTTTATAAGGAATGTGACTGATTCGAATACAATGTTTCATATATTTATTCAGATTGAGCTGGCATTGTTCTTTGTTATCTTCGTATTCTGGGTTCTTCAGACGCCTCAACATCTTCCACATGTTGGAAATTGAGGTCTGATTATTCATGGCAGCAGAGATTCGCATGAATTTCTTCCTTTGGGTGTTGTTTGTGCTTTTCGTGATAAGAATGTTTAGTGACCTGATTCGATTAATAACCTCTCGTGAACGATGCATCATTTTCTTAAGGTTGTTTCTTTCCATAATTATTTTCTTTGTTTTTGAGTCATATTTCAATTTTTCGTTTTTTATATATGCTTTTCTGAAAAAAATTTTTCTCCCGTCAATGATTGTTTTGTTGAAATAGTATACAGCTTTGTCTATGGAGGAGAAATTTTCAGGTTGGAAATGTTGCAGTCTTTTAAAATAAATACTTTGGTTTTTTATTGATTTGAAAATTTTGTTTAAAAAAAATATAATTACTTATTTTTAGTTGAAGGTGACTTGTTATTATTATTATTAACCCCATGCTTACCATTGTATGACCAGCACAAATAGTCATACTAACTAATCCAAGGAAGGAACCAAAGGGAGAACATCTGCTTGTGCCGATTAAATCCATCTTCCAATACTACATTACAGGCTTTCGCTTTCGAAAAAAGGTGGGGAAGTAGGTCCGTCCTTTTCCATTTTTGTCTCACGTCCTACCGTCGCGGACATCACTTCTTTCTTTAGCGGAATAGTTTTCATAATGCAATCTTCATCAGAGGATTTGGTCAGGGAGAAAGGTAGTAAGATCTTTTTTAACTACTTTGTCGTGCCAGAAGGACTCGTCGCCTCACGGTGGGATCTGTTTGACAAGAATTGGCTTTCGCTGAAAACTCCATCTTTCGGATTCGAACCCACGACCTTCAGATCCGATGTCATCAGACGTTCAGCCAGAAGGCCGGTGACTAGTTTGAAGTGGACAACGACTTAATTGATTTGGAACGTGACTTAATTGGATTGGATCTGATCTCGAAAGTGACTAATTTGATGTGGAAACCCTGTAATTCCATTTACCCCCAATTATGGTCTGAAGTCCTTCAAATTACTATTTTCCTTATTCTGAAACACAAGAGAGGTTAGAGAGTGTACCATCCAATATTCAAGTCCACTGTCCTTGAACTTCACTGACTTTCATCAAGTCTAGGATAATTGAATTCTTCAAGTCATAATGATACTGAACCAAGTCAAATGCCCTTCGATTTGGGAAATCTTTATTATTTTGGGGGTAGTCAAGACATTCTGTCTAATATAGACGATCCGAAAGACAGAAACTATCAACCACAACGTTTTAATAATATTATTCAATTTTTACTAAAGAATAGTCGATGCTAAAGGTCTTCACACTCATTCCTGCCTGATGAGCGTCGAAAAGTCCAAAGCACAGAGGCATCAAAGAGTTATTATGTGGGGACTGGAATTGGGCAGATTTCTTGTTCAGTTGGAACCTCTCTGACTGGCTCCAGCCAACAAAAGGCTCACGGTACAACTCTCTTCCCATGGAAAGGTGGAAGATACCTTGCCTGGGACCCCACCAACATGGATGGAATCTCTCCCTCTAACCTTGCAATGACAGCAACTCACCCAGGATCAACCACGGCAAAGGCTGAGATATTAAACAATAAGAAATACCAATGTCTCGGTGACACTCACCGTGGAAACATCAGGACTCAGGAAACAGATCATTGACCCTGCTGAACCGTGTAGGATCGCTCATCGCAATGGGGAAATAGGATGATAGATAAAGGAGCTGGCTTATTGAGCGCATTTCCTTAGAGGAATGCGTTTTCAATTTGAGTGCAGCTAGCCTTGACCATTTGGTAAAGTAGATATTAGTGTATTTGAAAAAATTGAAGTATTCTGAGCACAGATTAAAAATGCAGTAAAAAATAATTACTGATTATTTTACTAAATAAGCGTTAATTAACGGCCGAACAAAGAATTCTCAGTTTTTAGCCAAAACGCATAAATGGAGATACATTAGTCGCGAATGAAAGATATAGGCCATGTGAACTAAGGTTAAACATCTCCTTGTCTTCGTCAAATCCATCTTCCAATAGTCCATTAAAGGCTTCCACTTAAGAAGAGATTCCTTCTTCCATTTCTTCACGCGGCCTACCGTCGCTGACATCACTTCATTCTTCGGCGGAAGAGTTTTCACAATCTTCACCAGAGGATTTGGTCAGGGAGAAGCTAAAAAGATCCCTCTCTACTACTGTGTCGTGCAAGAAGGACTCGTTGCCTCGGGGGAATATGTTTACGAGAATTGACCATCGTTGAAAACTCGAACCCACGAATTGATAAAAAATATTATTTTAATGTTTTGTTAAATATAAAATTACATTTATTAAAATGCCAACCACATAACAATACGCATTTAACGAGCATAAATTATTTAAAACGCTGGTTTACTTTATTGATATTACTTAGTAATAGCCAAAATATGACTGATTCAAACAAAACAAAACCACAGTCAGCTGATGTAAGCCGAAAAACAAAAAACGATGACTTAAGTGGGAATTTGATCTCTTCAACATGGAATAAACATGCTTCAGCTAATATGGGCGAATATGGAATTTCTTTCACCAATAGAAAATTAATTCTTGCTAAGCAACGGGAATCTCAGGAAAAGATACGGAAGAAGTATGCAAGAAACGTAAACAAGCCAACAAATTTGAATATTGCACGAAGATCTGATAACACTAATACGTTCGAGTCATTTTTCAACGTAGAAACATTTTGCCGAAAAATAAAGACGGGGATAGCCAAGATCAGAAGGAACTAAAGGCTGAACAAATTCCCACATATGCAATTAGATCTGATGATCCAGCTAAGCTCAAAAATAATGTTTCTGAAAATATTGAGGTTAATGTGCCAACCCAATTTCCTAATAAAAATATCGAGCCGAGATATGACCGAGATAACAAATCTCAGCAATCAAACATAAGAAATAAAGATGTTAAAACGTCTCCGATTATTGAAATTGCTAATCCATCGATTGGTGAAACATCGGGAAAAATTGAGGACATGAGGACTGATAATATAGAGGACAGTGAATCTCAAAACACAAAGATAACCCAAAATATGGAAATGGCATCATCTTTTATAGATGACCCATCGATTTCCGAAACACACGGAAAAACTGAAAATGATAATATGCAAGACACTGAACTTCAAAATTCTTCCACATTTCAAAATATTGATTTTGTGACGTCATCGCCAGTAGACATGGATGATCCATCGATTGATGGAAAATTGGAAAAAATTGAGGACATGGAGGCTGATAATATAGCGGACAATGAATCTCAAAATTCAAAGATAACCCAAAATATGGAAATGACTTCCTCGCTTACAGAAATGACAGATCCGTTGATTTTCAAAGCATTTGAAAAAACCGAGGAAATAGAAAATGATAATATTCTCGACACTGTATTTCAAAATTCCTCAACATCTCAAAATATTGATGTTGTGATGCCATCGCCCGTAGACATGGATGATCCATCGATTGGTGGAACGCCGGAAAAAACTGAAGACATACAGATTGATCATATAACATACAATGATTCTCAAAATTCAAATATAACCCCAAATATTGAAACGATGTCCTCGTTTGTGGATATGAGTGATCCGTCAATTTTCAAGGAAATTAAAAAATCGAGGACACAGAAAATGATAGTATGTTTGACACTGAATTTCAAAATTCCTTCACATCTCAAAATATTGATTTTATGTCGTCCATGTTTGCAGATATAGATGATCTACTGATTTTCGAGCCGGCTGAAATAAACGAAGACATAAAATTTGATAGTATTACTAACAATGAATCTATGAATTCCAAAAAATTTCCAAATATGGAAATGAAGTCCTTTGTTTCAGATTTTGATGATTGTTCGACTTTGATAGACAGGAAAGTTACTGAAAACATTGAAATTGAAAATAAACTCCGAGATAAATCTAAAAATTCCGATACATCTTTAAGTATGGATTTTATGACTTCCGTGATTTCAGATACAACCGATCCGCCGATTTTGATGAATCATGAAAAAAACACTAACCCAAAAACTGTTGATTTTAGTCCACCAATCGACTTTGAAACGAATTTCTTGGACCCCGGGGAACCACACGAGAAGCTCTCTACGCAAAAATTCATTCCAAAGAAAATTTTTGAAGAAATTGTCCCACAAAGCAATGCAATAGAATTCATTGAAAATTACAAAATTTCAGACATTTCAATCAAAAAAGAAGACAAAAAATGTTCGGATACGTTTTTTTCTCCTAAAAAGTTTGACGCCGATGTTTATTCCACTTTGAAAAATATCAGAGATTCAAAAAGCAATCATTTTTCTCCAAATCTCAGAAAAATGCTTGAAAACGGTGGAATTTTTTACAAGGAGGGAATGTTAAGAATACTGGGGAAATCAAATCTCAGCATACTAACGATTCTTCTACGGCTATACGACACGAGAACAGTTCGAAACCTAACCCAGACGTAAAATTCAAAAATATACTCAGTCGGCAATTAACGATGGAAGTTCAGAGCAGCTTTCAGATAAGATGGAACATATGTGGGCTAAAAGATTTTCCAATTTAGGTTCAATTCAAGCTCAAATAATGAGGTTGATTCTCGTGTTAACATTAAGCAGACAATATCCGAGTAATCGATCTCAATCAGAAGTAGTGGATAGACCCATAATTATTGGTGAACAGTCCAAGGTGTCCGACGATTATAACCAAGTGAACTTTGAATTTTTCAATCAACAAAATTTAGAAGCTAATCAATCAGTATCACTTGTTTTTATTACAGCCGCTTTCTAACGTGAAGAGAATAAAATAGAGATGATTCAGCTTGTTCCACAGGATACTTAGACTTAGTTAAATCTAACAATTGAAATCCTTAACTAGAGCATATTATTTCTTTTTTCCTTAAGTGGACTCATACTTTTAGAGAAAGTCAAAGAAAGCATAAGGGAATATCATAAAGGAAACTGACCGCAGTACTGTGTTTGTGCTATCTTCTCCAGTACTGATCGACTTTTATATAGGAATCTAGCGCTTTTATAGTCATCGGGTTCCTTTCGTGTGGAATTTAAGAAATTGAAGATAAAAACAAATTCCTGGTGAAAGTAAACATGATATCGCCATTCGGGATTGGAAATTACAAAATCATTGAGGCAACTTCGAGACCACTTGTAGTCATATTAAAGAATATCCCTTTCTGGATGACGATGACTTGTTACAACATAAAAAGGATTTTACCCCTTCGGCGAGGATGACATACAGATTCTACAGAGATGGAGCGAGACTATCAGTGGAAAGATCAACGATTGACTATAACGAGGAAGCCAGGAGCACGTGAAGTCCAGTTATTTGTAAAAACACGAGAACCATAGCCGTGGTCCCTTGGGGACTTTTCTTAGGAGAGTGGAGAAGAATGAACTCTGACAAAAGAAGATGCAACGTTTTTCTGTCGTTCAAGTTGATATTGAAGAAGAAAATGTAAACATCCAGTAAGAACTGGCGTATTCTAATATTTTTCGACTATTCTGTCTTCAGAATCGGCTGATCAAGGATTTTTTCTAAATATTGAAGAGTATGAGTGCCAATCGAAAAGTTATACAAACCCGTTAACGCAATCCTAACGAGTGATCCTGATTATTTGAGGTGAATGAAAAAGACGCTGAAGGGGCTATATGCACGAGTGAGGAAGGTGTCATGAGTGCTGGTTTTTGGTCTGCAATATTTCACATGTTGGGAACGATCTATGTCCTTGTAGCTGATTGCAATATACTGTTTCCTTGGTTTATTAGCGTTTTCGTATGGAGAATATGAAATAAGTTGAGCCTACCTACATAATACAAGTAGTTAATTAGTCGAAGGTTAAAGTGGGTACGCATCTCTATTGCATAGAATATTTACTTAACCCCTGTCTTCCTTCTCGTAAGCTTGGACAAAGTGGAGCACTCAGGAAACATAAGAAACCTGAAGTTCTGAGATTATCTTTCTCAAGTTTCACGTGCAGGATAATAGTTAATATGATCTGTAATTAATGTGTAAGTTGCCAGTAATAACAGGCAAATTTTGCAGCATCAAATCACGAGTTATAGAATTATAACAAATAATGCTAATGAATGTAATCTTGTTTAATGTAATTAATGAAATAACTCTATGATTTTACCCCCGTTAAAGATCCTATCCCCTTTGAGACCTTAGTCAAAAAGAATTAGATTTAGAAAAGAACACAGAGCTAAGACCTCCCCCTTTGATACCCCAGTTCATCTCACACGAGCTCCTGATTGTACAGCAAGAAGACAGAGAGTGCCTAAGATTTGTGGAATAACAACGAGCTAAGAAGAGATTACTGAGGATCATCTAATGGCTTCACTGTAAATTAAGAGATTTATTTGATTAATAATTCTGGAAAGAGGTTGTGCCAATTAACGTTTGATTAAAGTATATTCAGTTCCCACAGTCGGAGTTAAGCATCCTTTCGAAGCAACAAATTCATATATATCTGCAGTTGCGAGAACCCATCAAGTGGAGAAGAGAGATACTTCTTGGATGCCGGCCAGGAACTGGATGCTTGCAAATCAACGAATAGATTTTTAGTGTAAAAAAATAACCTAGAATTTCCCAGAAATATAAGGAATTAACAAAATAACTATTTATTACGTGAATTATTTAATGTTATAAAAGAATATCTTCCTAGAAAATATAGGTCAGTGGGCGAAATATGACAACCAGAAATAAATTAACTATACTTACAAATAAAGAAAATGAAGAAAGGGAGTTGTTGAGAAATGGACCAGGTACTACGAAGGATAATGGAGAATATTTGCTTTCAAAAAAATCTGCGAATCACGAAAACACAATTATGGTTAAAGATATTGTCATTCAAATTGAGAATATGGCATTCAACAAAGAAAGAACAAGATCTACGGGAAATATTGGCAAAGTTAAATCAATTTTTTTAGAAGATAATAAAAATCAGCAAAACATGCAATTTGACTCATCAAAGGGAATTTCTGAGAGGAATAAATTTTCCAAGAGTAAACCATTTTCTGAAGTGAAACAACCAATGGAAAGGGAGACTAGAATATCACAGTCAAATCTATATAACGCTCAAAAATTGTCTGATGTTAGGACACCTCCAGGACCAAAAACTAAAATATCGCAATCGAATTCATGGGAGGCTAAAAAATTATCTGAAAATAAGCAATCTTCATTGTCTGAGACATATATATCACCATCAAATTTTTGGGAAGCTAAAAAGTTGTTTGAAATTAAACAACTTTCAAAAATAGAAATAAGGTCAAATCCTCGGGAAGCTAAAAATTTTTCGGAAATTAAACGACCTGTTGAAACGAAGGCGACAATCCGTGGAGCAAATATATTGGAGGCTAAAAAAATATTTGAAAATAAGAAACCTTCAGGAACAGAAATTATAGCATTACAGTCAACTCCATATAATACTCAAAAATTGTCTGATATTAAAGAACCTTCAAGACAAAAAACCGAAATATCGCAATCAAATCCATGGGAGGTTAAAAAATTGTCCGAAATTAAGCAATCTTCAGGAACGGAAACTAAACAATCACAGTCAAATCCTTGGGAGACTACAAATTTTTCGGATATTGAAAAACCCACAAGAACAGAATCTAAAACTACGAACTCAAATCCATGGAGTGCTGAAAAGTTGTTAGAAATCGAACAACCAACAAGAACAGAAACTAAAATTTTCACAGTCAAATCCTTGGGACTCTGAAAAGTTGTTTGAAATTGAACAACCAACAAGGACAGAATCTAAAACAACGAACTCAAATCCTTGGGGTGCTGAAAAGTTGTTTGAAATTGAACAACCAACAAGAACAGAAACTAAAATTTCACAGTCAAATCCTTGGGACTCTGAAAAGTTGTTTGAAATTGAACAACCAACAAGAACAGAATCTAAAACTACGAACTCAAATCCATGGTGCTGAAAAGTTGTTTGAAATTGAACAACCAACAAGACAGAATCTAAAACTACGAACTCAAATCCATGGGGTGCTGAAAAGTTGTTTGAAATTGAACAACCAACAAGAACAGAAACTAAAATTTCACAATCAAATCCTTGGGACTCTGAAAAGTTGTTTGAAATTGAACAATCAACAAGAACAGAAACTAAAATTTCACATTCAAATCCTTGGGACTGTGAAAAGTTGTTTGAAATTGAACAACCAACAAGAACAGAAACTAAAATTTTACAATCAAATCCTTGGGACTCTGAAAAGTTGTTTGAAACTGAACAACCAACAAGAACAGAAACTAAAATTTCACAGTCAAATCCTTGGGACTCTGAAAAGTTGTTTGAAATTGAACAACCAACAAGAACAGAATCTAAAATTTTACAGTCAAATCCTTGGGACTCTGAAAAGTTTTGAAATTGAACAACCAACAAGAACAGAATCTAAAATTTCACAGTCAAATCCTTGGGACTCTGAAAAGTTGTTTGAAATTGAACAACCAACAAGAACAGAATCTAAAACTACGAACTCAAATCCATGGGTGCTGAAAAGTTGTTTGAAATCGAACAACCAACAAGAACAGAAACTAAAATTTCACATCAAATCCTTGGGGACTCTGAAAAGTTGTTTGAAATTGAACAACCAACAAGAACAGAAACTAAAATTTCACAATCAAATCCTTGGGACTCTGAAAAGTTGTTTTGAAATTGAACAACCAAGTACAGAATCTAAAATCACATCAAATCCTTGGGACTCTGAAAAATTGTTTGAAATTGAACAACCAACAAAAACAGAATCTAAAATTTCACAATCAAATCCTTGGGACTCTGAAAAGTTGTTCGAAATTGAACAACCAACAGAACAGAAATTAAAATGTCACAATCAAATCCTTGGGAAGGT
Organism: Dicyema japonicum; assembly: GCA_011109175.1. Taxonomy (NCBI): domain Eukaryota; kingdom Metazoa; phylum Dicyemida; class Rhombozoa; family Dicyemidae; genus Dicyema; species Dicyema japonicum. Next base: position 492,299 of record RDEW01000011.1, on the reverse strand, counting down.
GAAAAGTTGTTTGAAATTGAACAGCCTTCAAGTACAGAAACTAAAATGACACAATCAAATCCTTGGGAGGCAAAATATTTTTCGGAAATTGAACGACCAGTTGAAACGAATGTGACAATTTGTGGAACAAATATATTGGATGCTAAAAAAATGTTTGAAAATAAGAAATTTCAGGAACAGAAATTATACCATCACAGTCAACTCCATATAATACTCAAAAATTGTCTGATATTAAAGAACCTTCAAGACAAAAAACCGAAATATCGCAATCGAATCCATGGGAGGTTAAAAAATTGTCCGAAATTAAGCAATCTTCAGGGACGGAAACTAGACTATCACAGTCAAATCCTTGGGAGACTACAAATTTTTCAGAAATTAAAACAGCCAGTAACTGAGACTAACATTATTCAACTAAATCCTTTGACGGTTAAAAAATTTTGTGAAATTGAACAACTTGTCGAAACGAAGAAAGATCCCAGAACCGAATCCTTTTGACGCTAAATTTTTTTTTGAAAATGAACAGCCAATCAAAACAGAAAATCAGATTTTACAACCTAAAGCTCAGCTGATAAATTTTCAGAAAACCAAAAAAATATACCATCAAGAACTCTAAATTGGGGCGAGGAATCGTCAAATACTCAAAGTATCAATAATAAACAAAAAGTAATAGCTACTCCAGCATTTAACTCTGAGCTTGATAAATCGTCATTTCACAAGACCGAATCGTCTATGAATACGAAACAGTCTTTCCCGAAGGAGTCGATTGGGAGTAAGTTAAAAATGTTTTCCAATTTACCCATAATGGGAACCCCAAGGCCCATTAAGAAACCTCCGACACAAATTGAAGTGAATTCTTCGAATGTCGCATCTCCCATAAAAATTCCGTTTTATCCTACCCCAAATGTATCTGAACATAATTCTGACGAAAGATCACAAGACGATCTTTTCCAGATCTATCATTCGGTAAACTAATTTTTAATTTAAAGCGTTATAAAATGAAGGGAATTAAAAACAGAGATATAAATTCAGACCACACTAACACAAATAATTTCTAACGCATAAAATTTTACTCATTATTATTAGCAATAAAAAATTTAATGAGAACTAAATTTTATCAGAATCGATGTTTCCTTCTCTTAAGAGTTTTCGAACTCCCTCTCCTTCGTTTGCTGTTCTCTCAGATCAATTGCCACATCATCGCCTAACAGAGACGCCAGCTCCACCAGATGTATCCTGACTTTGGAACATCTGGCAACTTCAGTGACCAACATGTATTTTCAGTAGTCAGTACTTGCTCTCAGTAAACAAGGTGGTTAGGCAGAGGTCGCTGTTCAAGGACATGTTCCATTTAGTTCAGATACTCAATGAAATTCAGAATTTAATATTAGTAAAATACATAGAATCATATTAACTATCAGCCAACACGTGCATTTTCTGACAGATGATCCCCCAAGTTCTTTCAATTTTGGACTGGATAAAATTCGAATCTGGATCCTATGAACATCTGATACTTTTTTGTTCATAACTAGGGCAACCACAAAGATGACCTAAAAATGATAGAAATATGACCTTAAAATATATCTTTTGACCTTAAAAATTAAATTTGACTTTTTCGAGCAATTATTTAACATTGAAAGACTCCTTTCTCCACAGTCTATGTATACTCAACGATCCTGCATCCCATACAAGAACACCTACTCGACGTAATGATAAGCCTTCATCTATTGACATCTCACTGTTATCACCGTCCTTGACCCCTTTTATTGACTGGTCAGTGAAATATGACACCAGGATTTTTGGAGGTCAAAACGAGGTCACGGATAAAAGGACAATGTCCAACGATAACTAATTACAGCCTTGTGAACTGGAGAGGATTCAATGATTACGTCAATAATTGAATTGGACTATTAAATTTCCCCACTCCTCCCACCGTCGAACAATTAGTGAAATGGTTCAACTCCACCATAAAAGCTGCGAAAAGGAAGTACATTCCAATGAAGAGGCACCTACGTCATCAAAACGTTTCAACACAACGACGAAACATTTGATCAGAGAACGAAATAATTTAAGATGGACGAGACTATCAAAGGCTCTCTGCAAGAATTCCTAATGCAGAGAGTGTGGAAGTGGATCAAGAACATCAAAAGATCCTCCCAAAAGAGAAAAGTCGAAGTCTACATAAAACCAGACACTCTGATAAAATATTATACGTCTATCTCCTACAAGAGGTTTTCAAAAGAACACCAAGTATTCCAGAAAAAGATTGAACTGAAACGCTCCAATTACTGGATCCTATTTACTAGCCAGGATGTTCGCAGAGACATATCCAAAGCCAACAACTCAGAGGCCAACGGACCAGACAACATAACCACATGTGAACTGAAGCACCTAGGCCATCGAGCCCTGGAACTATTAGCCTATATCTTCAACCTATCCATTGACACAAATACAATCCCTGAATTATGGAAGAAGTCTCTAATCAAACCTATTCGAAAACCTAACAAACCAATAGATGAACCATCTTCCTACCGCCCAATATCTATTCTGAGTCCGGTCTCAAGGATCTTTGAAAGGCTTGTTCTGGAAAAAGTACAAGACTCAATCTCAATACCTTCGACCCAGCACGGATTCCTGGATAACAGTCGATCACAACATACCTCACAACTGTCACAAAATTCATTGCAGAAAGATTTAACTCCCCCAAACCCCATCACATCACAAAAGCGTTCCTAGGAAACTCCTTACAAAGAAAATATTCGAAACCAACATCCATCCGAACTTGAAACTTAGATAGATAAATTTTATTAACATAACAAACTCGTTGCTAATTAATAACTAATTAAACAGGGAGAAGCCAAGGAGTTTGTCCTAGTTGATGGGGTCTGGTATAACGAGACACCATATGTCTCCTCTTCGAATTATCGACCTCTTGCACCAAACAAGAATTATTTTTTCAAGTGGTGCAATATTTTTTTAATAGATCTTGCACGTCTTTCATAATTAGGGGTAATTTAGATTTTAAATCAAGTCCATATGCCAGTTTAATAGCATATTTCCTCGATCTAACGAGAAGCTCTACAAGAATACTTTTCTCATCGCTTTCAAACCATCTTTGGTAGAACTTGAAACTTTGGCTTGGAAACTTCTTAAATGGAAGACGAGCACAAGTACTTTGCAACAACAAGATCTCGCCACTGTCCAAATGGAGTCCCTCAAGGCTGCCCAATATCACCCCAACTCTTCAATCTCTACATAAACGACATGCCACAAACCTGTAATGAAAACTGTCTAATCCTCTCCTATGCCGACGATATCATTCTTGCCTCCAAGGACAGAAGCATTCAATCAGCGACTCAGTCCGCTCAAAAAATGCTTGAGAAGCTGGAACTATGACTCTCGAAGCGGAGACTCGACACATCAGCAACAAAGTCCTCTGTCACGCTGTTTACCACTTACAAAAGACAGCTCTGTCGAACCAAAAATCTTTATGAAGAACGAGGCTATTCCAATTAACGAAACACCGAAAATTCTGAGAGTCACCTTTGATCAGGGACTCACCTTTATCCGACATGTTGAGAACAAAGTCTCTTCTGCTTTGAAGAAAATGAGAATTTTAAAAGTGCTCTCAAAACTCTTAGAGCCCAATTTGTGACCTTGCCATGATTTATGAACAATTTATCCAACCAACGATGACGTAGGCAAGTCCTTCGTGGGCAATGCAGATTTCACGATCCTCCTCATTGAAACTATCTGCAATCAAGGAGACTGCAATAAGGTTAATTGGACCAGAACACAAAATCTAGCTCATTGAAAATTTCTTAATCGAATTACAACGGAAAATCTTATAGGAGGCTAGTTTACCGAGCTGCCCTCTATTCCATACACTATCGAAATATCTACAATCATACAGAGATTTTGAGCCGATGCCATGTCCGATGAGAAAGAGCTGTTCAGGATTCTCGACCCCGCCGGACTCGTCTTCTCCCTTGTCGGTCTGGGATCACTTAGTTAGTTGAGAACTTTTATTTCTTTCTTTTTGACCCAGCGATCCTGGGGGTAATAATAATAATGGGGAAGAGCGGCTGCTGACATTACGGAGTAAACGTTTCCGTGGACAGCTGCAATCCCAATTCGTTGCCTCAGCCAGACCGCTTCTCGCACGTCTTTCTTACGGTGAGCCAATTTTCTCCCGATTTCCTTCAGGAAAGAGGCAGTGATACTTCCCGCAGCACCAGACTTCTCGATTGCCACCGGTACAAAACGAAAGCGGTCTACAATTTCGTCATATTTTTTAATCTTGATTTTCTCGGCCAATTCGGCTTTCTCAGCCAGGTGGCATAGTGGTTAGGTGTCGGGCAAAGTGGCTTAGGTTACGGGTTCGATTCTCGCTGCTGTTCACCTGGTGGAAGGTTCCACACATCTACGATGCTAAAGGGCTTGACGAGTGACGTCGTCATCAGTGGACATTCACTGCGGAACTGGATAGTCTAAAAAAGACCCACACACAAGAAAAAAAAAAAGATGTGAAGATCATTGTTTGACTCTACGAATAGTTAAAATTAACTGTTCTTTACTTAAATAATTTGTGTTTCCTACCTATGCGGAGATATAAATATTATGGCTCTCGTGAAAAGGCTGTTATTATTATTATTATTATTAGATCGGCTGCGATCCAGCAGACTGCGCCGAGCTGAGTATCATCGAGTTCGGGAAAGAATCCACAACAGTACAGTCCCATACGAGCGATTTTCCCTCAGTGCATGGGAAGATAGTTAGCCCATCCGGTCTTTTCCCGTCTCCGCGGTCATTTTTACGGGCAACAGCACTGCCGGAAAACCTGCAGCTTCAAGAGCACGCATGACAATGTTGTTCATATCAGCGTGGCGGGGTACTCTGCCCGCACTCCTTTTGCACGAAAGCGGATGCAGCCATTTGGCATCGACGATCCTTCTACAACAACATTGGTGTTCGACGCAAACATCAAATCCCAGGCGCTGTGCGATCGCAATCCGAATACAATCATCGTACAAAAAATCCCTAGGGAGGAACACGGGAGTGCATCCAGCCACGCTCCGCTCCCATGGTTGGCGGCAGACACGAGGCATGTGAGACGATGCTGGTTGGGCTCAGACTTTAGCACGTCGAAGATATTCTTGAAGTAGATCTCATCCCAGTCTCGTTGTTTCGAAAGATCGTTCGGCGTATCCAAACCAGTTTCACGAACTTCGTCGAAGACTTTTCCCAAGAAAGTCCGGTTGGAAAACGTAGGATATCTTGGACCAAAAGGCTTCCACTTGAGAGCGATGACACATTTGCTGGAAAGGTGATCTCCAGCGCCGACCTGAGACCCGTGCCTCTGAGGCGTGTAGGAAGCTTGCATTGATTCCAACTTGGCACGTCAAAGTGGATGTTTAGAAGCAATTCGGATGATTTTCTCAATATCCTATCCAGTGACAGGAAGATGTCACGAGGTTTGAAGCAGGGAGAACAACGGAGAGCGTACAGGAGTTTGGGCGAGCCGATGCTATTCTTCAAAAGGAAGAACGCAGTATGAGCATCGATGAGGAAAGTTTCTCGTAACTCTAGAGAGTTCATTCTCTTTTGTTAGTTCTTTTTCGTCAAGTGGGCACCCAAGAAAGTATGTCCGCTCCCTGGGTACGACAGTAATTCCAAGTAGTACCGAGTTGAAAGACTCGACCACGTTGATAAAATCACTCTCCGAGTATGTGATATTTATTAGCTCCGATTTCTTTATATTTATCTCAAGTTAGAGGTTTTGTAGTGCCGACACAGCATATGACAGAACGTCATGAACTTTTCTCCACGGCTCTCCAATCGTGGCGTCATCAAGATACCAGAGGTTTAGTTTTGTGTTGATAGAGCGGACAATTTCATCGATGGCCAGAGCGAAGAGAAGTGGACCAAGTGGGTCCCTTGTTGGATTCCAGTCTCCGAACAATAATCTTGTCCCCGAAAACCATTGAAGAGTTAATTCCATATGCGAGGTAGACGATTAGAATAAGTTCCGGGGCTCGTTTGCTTGTAGTTTCGAAAATTTTATTCCTCCGCAGTGAATTGAAAACATTGCAGATGACCAGCTTGACCCCAATGTGTGTGTTTTGTTCGTCTTTCTGTCCAAAAAAAACACCTCGCAGCATGCACTCCGCCTGGCATCTGTTCCTTACACCGACCCCCAGTTGAAGAGGGAAAATTCTTCAGATATTCTCGGACAGACAATACTGCATGCGATTTTCGTTGTCAGTCTTCTGAAATAGTTGCCGATCACGATGGGCGGACCCCACCTTCGGTTTTTTGAAGACCAGTAGATGTGCACTGAAAAAAGAAGCTTCCTTGCGTAAGGTGGAATATCTCCGTTCAAAATACGCATAATCAGTTTTGTAATGATGGCGGTAATCTGCCAGGGGACATGGATGTTTTCGTCTCAGTAGTTCAAGCACCTCAGGAGTCGCGGCCATGACAGTATCGTCGCTGGCAACAACGCGCAACGCCGCTCGGAGTTTGCGATTTACTCTCTCCAAGTTGTCCGGCCATTCAAAGAAACCGGAGGATTGGCATCAGGGTGTTTCGGTTTCAGGACTTTCGTCTTGGTGAGAGAATTTATATGAAAAACCTGGATGTTCTTTCATTTTTGAGGAAAGGGAGTTCCCAAGTGTCGTACTTTCTCCTGTGTTTCGTTGATCTTCTTTTGAGTCGATAAATGGAATTTCAAGTGCCATCAGGGCGAAACTGAGGAGTTTTAGCCAGGCTTCTGGTCGTCGGACGCGAGAGCATCGTCAATTGCAGAAACCAGCATGTAGCCGCGGGGATCGGGACGGGTCTTGGCATCCTGATTGGAATCTTCTTGGCTTTCCTTAGATCCGACAAGAAGAGCAAGAGGTTGTCCGTATCATTGATGTCAAGAGGCTCATTTGGTTCGACGTGCTCGTTTGGATGATCGTCTGGGTTTCCGATCAGTGCCCATGCAGACACTGCAGTTCCACAGCAGAGCGAACATGCAGCCCGCTGAGACATCTTTATGCATCCGAGGTGGAAAAAGTCCCCACAAGACGAGCAGAAAAGTCCATATTTGCGTGCATTGACATAACCGCATGAAGAGCATGTCGTGTCCAGTCTCTTGGGTATAATATGTGTTGTTCCATGATGTGAACGTCTTTACGGTTGTATTTTATTGTTTAAAAATTTTTATTGATTTTTATTTTTAATTTTTCAAATTTTTGAATAAAATACTAGTGTCATCAACTGTTATTCCTCGTTCAATCAAGAAAGTCACTGAAAAGGTTAAGACTGTTATTAGAAAATATCCTGGTGAATTTTCTATCAATCACGAAATTCTAACAACAGCTTTCAGTTGAATCTTTCGCCTAATAAGCATTTCAAACTAACAGGTCTATTATTTTATTAATATTTCACAGATGCTACTGTAAAAATATCTGATTTTCTCATTCCGTCTACCGACTCAGGATCAATGAGGTCATTAATGCTTACTCGAATATGATTTTCTTTGCATAAGTTGAACACTAAAGTTTACTTCATCACATCAACCTTCTGATCAATTAACCACTTGGCTAATTGGTCAACTAGACTCAATGATTTGATTGAGTTTGTGGAGGGGATTGATATTCCATTAAAAGTCAAAAAAGGTGCAGAGAACATGTCCAATGTATTACGGTTAGAACCAAGGTTAACATAAAACTCTTTAGGTATAAAAAATAATTTTAAAAATTTTTTATGATCACAAAAATTATTATTTTTGGGGGGTTCTATAATTGCATAGGTGTACTATAAGTGCTTTGGGCTACTATACTGCAAAAAATATCCATAGTTTTTTGTCCCTTGCAACACCAATCACGTTTTTATTCAAAAATAAAAATTTCGTATTTCCTCCGAAAAGGGGACAATGTCAATGTCTCCTATTTTCGCCTCTTGCATTGTTAATCACGTTTTTAGACAAAATTAAAAATTTCGTTTTCCTCCAAATAGGGACCGATTTCAAGGTCTCTCATGTTTGTCCTTTGCAACGTCAGTCTCACGGTGATTTAGAGTAATAAGTAGGGCAAGTTGTTTCTAGCGATCAAAAAATTTAGAGTTGAAAAATTATTAAGTCTAGCATTTATAAGAAAAATTGCTTAGGGGTACTATAATCCACCAGTACCCCCCTATCAGTCCTAAAGAAAGTCACCTTGATGAGTTTTTCTGGTGAAATTCTAGCAGACACCTCTAAAAGGCGGTTGGATCATTGGTTGAGCACTTAGGAGAGTCGATAATTACTAGAAGTTGACATTAGTTAATTATTGGCTTTGAGACCTTCTTTCTTGCTAAGAGAAATAAAACCCATTCTAATAGCACCAAAAGTTTACCCGGAACCAGGACTAAGAAAAATACGATATTATAGTACGTAAATAAGGGCATTTAGAGCTACCTCAGACAGATGATCGCGTGGCCAACGCTAATAACGTAACAGGGGGGAGATGGGGATACTTTGATACGGTAGACAGCATAGAATCTACCTTATGATGCCACAATTAACGGTTAGATTTTTAACTAGTAAAAAATTAAGACGACATTGTATTCTTTTTTGATTAACTCCGGATACAATGAGAAAAAAGTTAATGGTTAAAAATCAATTTAGTGTATCCAATGCTAAGACTGGTCCATCTGAAACCATAATTGTAGCAACCACTCCAAGAAATGATCCAGTCAGCTGGGAGATAGTGGATAATATTTTTGATGCCATCCCAGCAGGTGGATCAAATGAAGCCACGCTAATTGAACAAAGGGAAAAAAGATAGAAAATAGAAAGATAACCTTTTATTAAAAAATTAAAAATGATAATATTAATCATGAAAGTGTTAGACAGGTTTAATAAAAATAATTATTCAATAATTTATAAATAAATTTGAGTTTAAATTATTTTCTGTTTTGTCGTGGCGCCTTTTTAATGAGAAGCAATACAATCAACTACCAACAAGAATATATAAAAAATAAAATGATTCTCGAATTGCTTGAGCAAATAACTAACCAAGAAAACCCAGAAGAGGTTGAACTTAGTAAATTTATTTTAAGAGTCGCCTGTTAATAGAACCAATTCGTCTGACATTACAACAAAAAGTAACAAATACCGATAATTCTAATTTCTTAATACAAAAATTACTCACTGTATAATTTTTTTGTTGATAAAAATTAAAGAAAAATGATTTTCCAATTTCTTGGCTTCATTCAGAACTGCAAAGACTTTTGGAGTTTTTATTTTGTCGCCCTCTCCGTGGTTTGGTGGATGAATTCGAGGATAATAGGAGAATTGAAACCATTTTTAAACAGACCAAAGAAAAAGTCGAAAGAAAAATTAATTTTTTGAACAAAAGTTTTATCCTTCTTTACTTTCAGGTTGGGCTGAACTCAAGAACGAAATTTTGGAAGTCCAGGACCGTTTATCTTTCAGCCTCTGTCTTATAAGCTGAATTCTGTGGCTCCTAATATCAATTTATGCCTCGATTACATTGATGCTAAGCTGAGGTTTTGTGATTTTAACTATTTTTGGCTTAAAAAGGCAGAAAAAAATGATAAAATGTATTCTGAGACCAGAATCCAAGCCAATATGCATCGTAGGTTGGTTTTCTGATACAGATTAGAGAAAAACTGTTACTCGAATTGGATTGGGCCCAACATGATTTGGAGACGAAACAGCATGATCTGAGAATGTATAGTGATTTTGGAGACGAGCTTGAAGGCTTGTCTCTCCAATATAGTTTACTTGTCAAGCAAAAAGAGTTTTTGCAGCAGATTTTAGATGAGTCTGATTTATCTTCTTTTACTGAGTGAAATTTTAAACCAATAAATAATTAATAATTAATTAACACAGTCATCCATCCAAAGTGGACAGCGCCGACATTATCGACGTTGCGTTGCCTCTCACGACTGCAACAGAGATCAACTGGAGAAGCCATCGGGTCTCACGTGCGTCGTGGCTTTCTAGTGTAGCTAGGCGTCCAAGTTTTTTTTAGGAAACAGAGCGACTTTCCACTTATTCCCCCAGTTGTTCGACCACAATGGGATAGAACGCGAATCGGTCGCGTAACGCTTCGTATTTATTCTCTTTTGCCCTCATTGATTTTGGTGTCTACCGCGTTCTCGACAATGTTGGATGGGCAAAGTGGGTCTACATAAGTAGCATCCCAGACTAAGGTTTCTCCTTTTCGAATGGGAAAATTGTGATTCCGACTCCTTTGTCCAGGCCAACAGGTTCTAGTATGGCTAGGTATCCCGCAGACTCCAGGGCTCTTTTGACAATTCCGTTGATCGCCTTGTGACTTGGAAATGGTCCTGCACTTCTTCGACAAGAGAGGGCATGGTGTCCTGATCAGGATTATTCGTGTATGTGTCAGGTTTGAGATCAATTCAAGCATTTCCAATGATCTAATGGAACATAGGTCCGAGTATGTCGTATTATAGGTAGGAGACATGACTGCCAATCGGAAATGACGGTCAGGGCTCTTTTAGTCATTCCGGCACAGAACATGTAGAATCCACACGAACAGCCTGTGCAGTGAATCATCCGCTTTCTTTTGTTCATTATGTTGCATTTTTGCAGATCTCTTCTGCAGTTTGCTGCATCTTTTTTCTGATTTTCTTTTCTCTTTTTTTCTTTATCATCACAACGAGTAGCGTTTAATTACTCATCTCTCTGAACATTGCAAGGATTGAGTCCCATTCAGGCTGCGGAAATCCAAAATTGATAACTTCACACTTCGAGGTGTTTAGAGTTAGGCATAAGGATTTAATTTGGACTATCTAGTACATCCTTCGGATGGCCGCCCATGGTGCAATCATCCAGATACCATACTCTCAGAGGAGTATCTGTGATACGGGCAATTCCCAGGATGAATAAGGCAGGGCCCAATGGATCTCTTTGTTGGACTCCAGAAGACGATGGAATGTAGTATTGGCCGTGTACTAGACTGGAAGGTTTTCCATACAAGTTATGAACATAGCTGTACACTGGTAGTAGTTGAAAACATGAAAGCATTTTTAATGTCAATTTTGACGATTATGTCCGGAACGTTCTCGTTCATTTCGGTGAATGTTCGGACAGCATTAACTGCCGCTTCACAACCCCCGGGTGTGCCGACCGTCGTTTGATTGTTTCAGAAGCCTCTCATATACGGATTCCGCCATTCCCAGGAGAATTCATCACTTAAATGACTAATTCTCAACCTTCTCCTGTTAGTATTACTGAGTGAAAATTAAATTTTACTTTTTTAAATTGAATCAATGGTAACAACTAATTAAGTGTATTCAGTTCCCACGATGACAGTCACAGAGTGACGAACCAACCCGAAACCAGTTATGAGAATCCCACCATGAAATGATCCAATTGAGTAGGGGATAGCAAATTAACATCTTTGATGCCGTCCTGTCAATGATCACATGACGTCACCTAATTGAAATATCAAAGGAAAACAGATTATAGATAGACAATACTCAACCAAGAGACAGGTAGAAACTACAATTGTCATTTTCATGCATTCTTAACCCCTAAACAACCTGGTCAATAATTAAACATTTTTTACACAAAAAATTAAACATTTTTGAGAAGGTCAAAAAATTATAAGTGAAATGTAAAATTAGAATAATTCATTTTTATATTTTATATCAATTTTATTAAAATTAGAACAATTTTTTATTTAAATTTCAAAATTCAATAAGATTTTATATTATCTGATGTAGGTTTTCTAAACCATCTTTCTACTACCATCGAATTATTGATTATGCAGGAGCTGACTAAGTTAAAGTCTTTTCTAGATAATGTATCGGCGATCTAAACATTATTTAAGCCAACTTCAATTCTTGATAGGTCATTTTGTAGTTTAAAAGACACATACCCATTTCCTCGGAATTCAACTGAAGATTCCATTTCTCCAGCACTGATTGTGACTTCTCCAATATTTTTGGGTTCAGCGAGACACTAAATTTTTGCTATACCTACCTGGTTGATCAAATCTGCATGTTCTTGGTAATAGAAAGGTAATTTAAGATTCGCTATCAGATTTAAATGTCCAGTGAATGTAATGAACTTTTCTTGGTCGTAGTTTAAATAAGTTGGCCCAATTAATTCTAAATTTGCGGGAGTTGTTCTGCGATATTGATGTTTTTCCATTTCGAAGAATTTGGGGAAGTCAACGGCATTTGTCAATTACAAGTAAAATGACAAATATATAACTTTTGGCAACACATTTTATTGACACCTTAATTAAGCTCAAATGTTGGATGATCCTGGCCATATTTTCCCATAGCCGAGTCTTACCCCCTAAAAACGATGAGTATCGAAACTATGAGTATCGTATTTTTCAGCAGTACTGGAAAAAGGGATGTTCTCCTTTGAACGTGAAGTAAGTCGTGGCATATCTAATCTGGTGAAATACCTCTGGTTCACTATGGCATAGCTCTAGTACACTTAATTCCTTCATTCCCTAGGGTGGATACAACCACTCGCTCCCCCTTTTTATCAGGAGAGATTGGAAACCCTATGTTTTGAAAAAAAGCTTTAGATGGATTCATGTCTGGGTTCGAATTTTGTCTGACCCAAAGTGAGAGAATTTGGTAAGTCTGCCTTGAAGAGGAACAAAGGAATTATTAGTTATTAATTCTCGAATGTTCTTTTGATAATAATGAACGGGCCAATGCATGTCATACTGAAATGTAAAAGAACAAAACTTTCCTAACAAAAAGAGGAACAAAGAAAACATAAAAGAACTACCATCCAAAGCGAAAATTAGCAGCTAATAAACGTTTGAATTCAACAAGTGACTATAATTCCGCTAGCTTTGATGTATCTTTTGTTTTGATAAGCAGAACGCTGTTTGAAGTGAAATAATGCAAAACATTAATAGTTGAAATTTCCACGATTGGGTTTCTAATAACTTCATAAAAATCTTTGTCTCAAAAAAAATTCTCAAATGTCCTTCGTCGAAAATCGGTGTAGACAAAACTTTCCTAACAAAAAATTTGAGTCCATTTGGGAACCTCAGGTGTGGTCATCAACTTGTTGCTGTGTTCTTCCTTTTCCCTTATCGGCCAAAAAATGACCTTTTCTATTTTCCTAGCCTGCCTTTAATTTCCCAGCCGTTCAAGGTTCATCTGATTGTTCTCTAGAGTGTGTTCTATCGCGTGTTAACAGTTTTTTTCATTTATTCCAGAACTAATGGTAAATAAATAAAATTTGAATAAAGAAAAAAATAATTAAAAAGATAAAGAGCATGCTATTTAATGTTCCCCAGTGACCTCCCTTCTCCATCCACCAAAAATTCAATCTCGTGATTGTAGCAAAACATCAGAGTCGAGGAGGTACTGTCCGTGCAAGAGACATTAAATCTGGTGGGTTTTTGGTTTTTGAATACCTGCCTAAAAGTATCACCAGGAAAGTCATTTAACAACGTTTAGAGTTACGGACAACACCAACAATAAAATTATATGATTTCCCGATCCCATTAAGAAGATTCTCCACCCTTTCAATCCTGGGAGTCACCTTGGATCCTCTCCTTTCATTCACAAATTAAATGGACTTAGTAACCTCGAGGATTCAAAAGAAAATTGGAATTCTCAAGTCTTTTACACTCCCTAGTATCTTCCCTCATCGTCGGAGTTCTACCGAGTATCATATACATCTATGCTGCATGGATTACCCCCACTATCGCACAGAGCAAACTGGAAGTGTTACAAAACCGAAGTCTCAGAATATTATTGAGATTGAAAAAGACTCCCACGTCGTTACTACGAAGAAAAGTAAAGTCCCCCAAACATGGAATACCTTACGGAACGGCAACGAAACATCCTCAAGATGGCAAGTCTCATGAACATTTTTTCGGGCCCGAAGTCAAGCTATATCTGGACACCTGCCGGAAATACGAGAAGAAACTTTCCCATTTGTGGAGATTAATCCAGGACTCCAAAACTAACCGCAGGAGAAAGCCTGATATCACTTATCATAGACGATAACTCTTGTCTTTTTGTGATTCCGGGATTAATAAATTACATTAGATAAAGAGCATGGCCGTCTCCCAAAGACGGTAATAATCTTATTGTCGTTGCTGAACTTAAAACCAATGCGAGTTTAAAACATTTATAGATGAACGATTACTTGTCAACAAAACTGCACACACCTGCCAGTCTACAAGACAATCAAAGGTGTTCTGGCTTGTCTGAGCGAAATCTTTAGTTTTCTTAAAATAAAAAGTATTTATAATAAGCTGACATTACATTTAAACTACTTTTTCATCAAATTGATAGCATTTGATATCCAACTAAAACTTCATTGTGCGCATGAAAATAAAAACTGAATCTATGTTTATCCCGCTGAACGAGGATATCGAAAGATTCCTATGACAACAAGCAAATGAGGTGAACCAAAACAAGTAATTAAACAAAGAAATTTCTACAAACTGTTTGTAAATCTTAAAATCCATCTTTTATCTTTGTCCTTCCTAATACTACCTTAATAAAAATCTCTCATTTTTATACTAAGAAAAATATATTAGTCGAGGCGTCATTTAATATAAAAATAATTGTCAAACTGAAAAAAATCGTTTATTATTATCGACACCATCCTATATGAGCAGCTTTTGATTAACGATCCTTCAAGATCTTTGAATTTTTAGTTTAGACAAGATTCACTTACCTTGTGAGATTAACATCCGACACTTACTTTGTTTAGAAATTAAGTTTTTCAATATTTCTTAAGTCCGTACCTTGTGCGAAACAGCAAAAAAGTCTTTTCCCATCAGAAGTTGGGCAGACAGTTTATCCAATAGTCGTCACCACCTCAACCTTCCACCAATCAAATGTTGTAACTAGAATTAACTCGTAAATTACAAAAAATCTATACTTAAAGTAAAAAAACTATACCACCAACATAAATAAAAGATAGTATTTACAAAAAAGAACAATAAAATATTATACAATGTGATGATTTCGAATGGGTGAGCTATGATTTGACAAAATCTTGATTAAATAATTGGATAATGAAGAAAATTTACAGTTAGGTTTAATAATATCTATTGAATCTTCAATGATTTTAACAAAACTCCATAACTCAAGTAAGCTCTTCTGACAGTGAAAATAATCTTTACGAACAAAAGCCGTAATAAGTCCCTTAATACGCTCTTCATCACCTAAATGATGACTAAATTCTCAACCTTCTTCTGTTAGTATTACCATTAAGCTATTCCAGAGGTTAGAAAGATTTTTAAATGAATAATACGACAAATCTTGAAAAAATTGCATTTCCGCACGAAAAATACGAATCTGAGAATCAACACTATCATTAAATGAATCACTAGGCATATAAAAATAATAAATACAATCGTGATTGAGAATGTCTCAAGGTACAAAGTGCAATATCATCCGATTTAGGTGAAACTGACATCCTAATTGATTAATACGGCTAAATAAACCATAAATGCATTGACTTTGAAAAAAGATAAGACTTATTGTTGCTCAGACAAATGGAGATATCGCCATGAATCAGTCTAGCGGTGGTTACATTTATACTGGAATCTAGCAATCTTAGAAAATTAATAAACCATTCAGCATGTCTAGAGGTAAATTGATATCCTTTAGTACGCACCTATTTTCCAGCATATTCCAGGCGGTTAAAATAAGTTGAGTAGAAATTACAACGATGACATCACCAATGCAGTAAATTTCGTAAACTCGAAATGGCAAATCTATTTTTGATACCAAATTTCCAGATGCTGTGAGAAATACGAATAAGCTACAGTCGTTACATACAACGCACGTTAAGGAACTAAAACCTCTACAAATACGAAAACGGTGAAATGGAAGCAGCGATGCAAGGACTGGTAGTCAAGGATTGCCACAATACGTTATCCTTAGAGTTTCTAAGATGACAAAAACAATAATCCGGATCTTTGAGTGGAAAGTCGTGAGTATTGATCACTTCGAATGTAAAATGAGATCCAAACAAAATAGTCTACATTCAAAAATGAAATTACTTGCAAAATAAATACTTCATGAAATGGTGGTTCTGGTCTCCCATTTAAAGTATGATTTTTAAACTATTGATAACACCAGAATAAACTGTGTTAGTTTCACTGATGACTGGTCGACGAGGTACAACATTGTTTGGTATATTATTATTCCTTGGAAAGGCATTTTCAGAATAACCATTACAATTACCTGCAATAAACACTCTTACAAACTAATTTTAGAACTATTCAATTGGTGATCCTCGTCACTGTCGATTGAACCCAAAAAAGTGAGTGCAATTCTTCTTTTACCGTCTTTATTGGTATTTATAGTCGAGTTTAGGCTGGGCTTGAAGGCTTTATTGCAATTAAATGGAGTCTTTGAAGAAATAAACCTGACAATAAAGTAGAATTGTAACTCAGGAATTGTAGATTCTATACTTTTCGGCTTTACTATAATTTTTCCCAGCTCTTCTTCATTGAAAATAAAAAGTGCTACTGATCCGTCAATCGACGAACATACAAAGTGATAACCTGAAGGACTCCTTCCATGATAAATTAAACAAACCAGGATATGTCGGATACTGAGTTTGCAAATAAATCATGGACAACGTACAAAGGTCTAGGAAGATTGGATTGCTAAAATAAAGACAAATGTTTCACCCAAACTGAGACTGATCTGTCACGACCGGCAATGACAAAATAAGTAATCTGGCATATGAACATAAAAGTACCTCATCCCCTTCTCCATTGGAAAACATAAATGGATTAGCACTCTATAAGTCAAGATTTGATGATTACAGTTAACACTTATGTTTTTAAATGTCCGACAACGTCCGTTTTGATACCCCAACTGTCTCGATCAATAAACTGAGCCGTCGGTACATCATTATTCATAGAATTCGGAGATATTAGTCGCTGCCCGTTCGCAAACCAACTCAATCTTAGTGAATGTGTATTGGAATAGCACTGTCCAATTATAAATCAAATACTTCGCTAAAGGGCTTCTTCACACATTTAATTTCCTTCCATGTGGTGGTGCTCCATATTCGCAGTGTTCTATCGGCGCTCTTAAATTGTTAAAAAGCAATGTAACATGTGACACAATATAATGACCGAGAGGATCCCAACTGACGCCTTTTACAAAGCCTGTATGTTCTTTTAATGTACAGATTTGGCCTAAGAGTGATATATTGTCATACCAGACCAGCGAACAGCATCCCAGATGATTACAGAATTGTCTACACTCGCAGTAGCTATCCAACGGTCTTCTGAAGACCAATTTAAATCCAAGATATCTATGAATGTGGATTGAATAAAATACCTCCTTTATGACCAATCAATACTTTGTGCATTTTCCAAGAATTATTGGTTTTAGATTTTCGCCAAATTTTAAGATGACTCTGATCATCTCCTGAAGCTAGAAATCGCCCAGAATGGGACCAGCGTAGGCAGTTAACACATTCTATAAGTACAAACTTGACAGAAATACTTGTAATGCTATCCAACTGACATATGAGATTATCCGAGTTAAATTCATTCTTAATGAGAGAGTCAATTCTAAGTAGTTTAATCCTCCCAGAAGAATCACCAACTAAAAATGAATGAGAAACGATTCAGAAACCTTGGCCACCAATCGCTATAGTCGAGCGGTCTGGATTAATGTCCACGCAAAAAATTGGAAAATCTAAGATAAACAAATAAATTTAAAATTTAATGCAGTCATTTACCTGATTTTGAATCTAGTTTAAGCCAAGAAGGTTTCACGAGCCTCATCTACAACTTGTATTAAAGAGAAACAACGTTAAACAAACGATATGGTTTTTTTTAATATTTACAATCTTTATTTAAATATATTTTGATTTTAATTATATTCCAAAAAAATGTTGTTTCGTTAGATACCTAAATTAGTTATTATATTGTTTATAAGTAAAAAATTAATCAACATTTGGTTAATGTCACGCAACTTACAAAACTGGAGACATTTAAAGAATAGAGTCACACTGCCTCTATCCTACAAGGATGAACTGACAAGGACGGACTGTCTCTGTGTGTCAACCTTTACATCAATGACATTCCGAAACCGCACTACGAAAATTGCTATCATACGCGGACGATATCATTATCGCTGCAAAGGACAAAAAGTACCAAACTGCTACCACGATGGCCCAGAACATGCTTAACAATTTAATTTCTTGGCTCAAGAAACTCCGTCGTGAAGTTTCCCCTACAAAATCCTATACTACCCTATTTACAACCTGCAAGAGGCACTATTCATTGAAACCTAACATTTCTATCAACAACACAGTAATTCCCGTCAATTACACACCAAATATACTTAGTGACACTCGACCAGGGACTCTTTTTTGCAAAGCATGTGGATAACCGGGTAACGACCGCACTGAAGAGGATGACGATATTAAAAGTCGTTACTAAGGCTCTCAGAAGTGACACTGGATGCCTCCAGATGATCTACAAACAGTTTGTCCAGCCGACGTTGCTCTATGCAAGTGAGGCTTGGTCTTTGTTTCAGGAACATCGACCATCAAATATTCAAAAGGCCAAAAGACTATTATCGGCCCAACATTTTCCCTTATGCGTACAGAAGATCTTTTCATCCAAAAACAAAGAAGTCTCATCAGAGAAGCAAGGATACCAGATGATCCTCTGCATGAGCTACTCATCTCATATCTCCAGACTAACAGGAGATATGAGCCGAAGCCCTGCACTTTTAGAAGGGCAATTCTGGACGCCCTTCCCCGGCGGACCCGATCCCATGTTGTCGGTCTGGGATCACTTAGTTAGTTAAGAACTTTCTTTATTCTTTTAACCCTGTGATCCTGGGACAATAATGATAATTAATCAACATCGAAAATATAAATAAGGCCCCAGACGGGATTCGAACCAACAAAGTGACAGTTAAATAATTCATATCCTTTTTTTTGTAGTTCCGCGATTAATTTATTTTAATTAAATATGTAGTTGGTGCTGCGTGGTTAATTGGTTGAAGTTTTCTGCTTGCTTGTCTGTTCCTCCTCTCTCTTCCTATTAGAGTGGCGTCATGTGATCCACCTGTCTAGGTGGCGCCCAGTGCCTGGCCGGCACGAAAAAGGATCATTTGCTCTCTCCCACTCCACTGGAGGGGTTTCCACAACTGCATGTAATGGACGTCTTACCCTTTATGCTGATTCCGGATGGACTCTGTTTCTGTAGAAGTGGAAACTAGATACACTTAATTAGTTGCTTACTTTAACTTCTTTCTCGGTATATCCGGGGTTAATAAATAAAAATTTAAAACCAAGAATCACTGAAATATTAAAAAGACATATATATGGCCGTCAGGTGATCCCGGCCTCCTTTATCATCCGCCTCATCCTTTTACGATGTTCGTTCCGAGAACCGACGCACTTACTGTATGTACGGGACACTACTGGATTTCGGAGATGGCAATATAAATTAAATTGTCCGAGGTGAAAAGGGAAACTAATAAATTTTTAATTAAATAAATTCACATTAAATTGTTAAAAAATTTAATAATCAAAATAATTCCTAGGATACATTGAATCATAAAAATGGTATGCCATGTCTATTTATTATAACAGTCAGAAGTAGAAGAAACAATTAAAAGAATTATATCTCACAAGGGTGTTATGGGGGTCGCCATCGTCAACAATGAAGGTATTTTATAATTTTTTATTTTAGGAATTCCCATCCGTACGACCTTTGAAAATTCAGCGACTGTTCAATATGCAGGTTTAATTCATCAATTGGTGGCGAAAGCAAGAAGCGCAGTGAGAGAAATTGACCCTCAAAACGATCTTATTTTCTTGCGTATTAAGTCAATAAAGAACGAGATAATGGTAGCTCCTGGTAAAAAATAATTTTACTTTTTCAGACAAAGAATATTTCATGATTGTCATTCAAAACTCTCCTGAAGCTTAGTTAATACTATAATTCAATTCTAATGATTGACTAATAAATCATGACTAATTTCAAATTAAAATTAAGGAATACTTGGCGTCTTCGTTTATCGTGGAGTCTAAATCTAAGTTTAAGTGTAAACAAATGACTTTGGAGTTTCAAATATATTCTCAAATGTTTAATGTTCTAAAGAGTATCTCAAAAATTCCTGGAAACAAAAATGGACTCCTCTGATCTACGTTAATACGTTCTGGTCAATGGCCGTCTCCAGCTCTTCCCTGCACTAGTTAACTGCCATTCAAGTGATTGGACCTAATTTAGTGTCCATGCCTTTTGAAGCACTTCTGTTGACAATGAAAACTCCCAAAGACAGGAAACCTAGTAAGCAGACTTCTCTATAAGATCATTCTCAGATGCCTTAAAAATTCCCCAATTATAAGCTGACGCCCAATTATATAGGACGCACATGCGCACCGGATTCGGATTCCTCCTTGTCGGTCTGGTATCAGTAACTTGATAGTTTTTTTATTTTTTAATCCAATGATCACACGATAATAAAATAAATATCCATAAAGATAATCAAAAACCCAATAAATCAGACAATTTAAAATTTACCCTGTATTCTTTAAGGATTGTATGATTAAAATGCCTTCTTTACATCCATCCACATAACCTTCAGTGTCACGCTGTTAACTTGAACGCTCATCAATAAGTGTTTGGTCCTTGGCCCTTTGACAGTCACCCAAGGAGATTAGTAGACTTGATCCCATTTATATGAATTTTCTGATCTCATTGGACACCAAAATATCTCACATATGTTTACTAAGTGTTTCGAACTCTGTTTCGCAGTTCTTGCTTTCCATCCACTTGGATTACGTGGTTTCAAAGTCATTTCTTTATAGGCAGTCTATTTCTTATGTAAATAAATAGGACCCATATCGACAAGAAGCCCATACTTCACAGTATTTAGTATAACCATGTTAATGCTGATTTCTCACCATTAAACAAGGAACCTCTACAGTCATTCTAAGATTTCAAGGATTGAACATTCTCAAGAATGTGGCTACTCAAAATGTCTGATTATATTGTAACTGATCGCAGCCAAAATAGACGAGTGTTTCAACTTTCAAATATTTAATTTATTAACTCCAAATACACCAAAAAATAAGTCAATAGTTGGCAACTAAATAAATGTATCCAGTTGCAGAAAAACCTTCCAATGTTACACGGGACCATCAGGAACCAGTAAATAAATGTCTAGCCTTCTAGTGGTGAGAATTCCTCCGGTAGAATGGGTAAAGCAACTGATCATTTTTCGTACTACCCTGGAGTTTGACATCAGTTGGAGTATATAAATATCCCTAAAGTTTCTTTAGCAAACCAGTATTCCATAATTTTGCATGAACTTTATATTCTAACGTTGCAGGTAAATTTTAATGAAGCCTTAATTGAATTGAAGTATGTGACAGTTTATTTGCAATTAAAGTCCAATAATCAATACTCATAATACAAAAATCCTAATCCTTAAAATTTTGTTTCGATAACTTTTTTAAAACCCTTGAAAGAGGGTTTATCCAGTTTCCCTCGGTAAAGTGGGACATATCCTCTCCGAGTATTCGTCATTGTAGGAACCAGTCCAATTGAGTAGTGAAGATAGAGATCTTTTTTGGGTGTCGGCCAAAATTATAAAAGTGAATAAGTTCAAATAAAAAGAGAAATTTATTTAAAAATTTAAAAATGGGAAAATTTAATCATTTTTTCCTTAAAGACATATATTTTTCCTTTACAGCCTTATATCCTTCTGATTTGATTATTAATATCGTCTGCATATCATTCGAAAAGGCGAGGGATTCAAGGGACTGCAAATTAAAAACTAATCAAACTTCAGCATATTTTTTTAGATTTTGATAGTCTATTCGCGAATCAAAATTACTAAGCAAATGAGCATCTTGGTGCTTTAGTCTTTTCTTTTCAGATTCCCACAGCAAAATCTGCTGCTTTACTGTAACAGGAAGACCACCCTAACGATTGAAACAATTCAAAACAACTTTCGCCCTCATCAATGGATGGGAATGTATTTCTAAATAACTAATAATTTGATCGGCTTCAATGTCATGCTTGATGGCTTCTCCTATACTCTGTCTTGTCAAATATGAGACGATCACTCCGGAAGTTTAATTTGAAAGTTCAGAGAAGAGACCGAGAATCGCTTCATCGATGGGAGAGGCTACAAATTAAATCCATGCTTACAGGAGTAAGAGCAAACACGAAAGTTTGTTTCAACAATAAGAAACCCACTATTCTCATCAGTATAATCTTCATTGGTGGAATCAGTAAAAATATATTCCGACGGTGGGGGTAACATAGAAGAAGTTATAACCCTACACATCTAAGATTACATTGACCTCTTTATGATAGGCCAATCCCATTTCATGAAGATGTCTCAGCATAGTTTCTTGACTAGAGGTGAGTGAGGAAGCTGGATAAGGCTAATATAATACAGAACAGCCACCTTTCCGACAGTGGAGAGACTTATTTGAATGAGGAAGATAAAACAATTTATAATGTCCATTGAGAACTTTTCAGCAAATCGGAAATATCCGAAAATAAGCATAAGAACTTGCTGAGATCGGGATTTTAAAAGAAAGTTAAATCCTTGTAGTGTAATAGAAATCCCATTATCCCCTCTAATTGTCAACAAATGTGGAATACTGATGGATGAGTCGACTCAT
Organism: Dicyema japonicum; assembly: GCA_011109175.1. Lineage (NCBI taxonomy): Eukaryota > Metazoa > Dicyemida > Rhombozoa > Dicyemidae > Dicyema > Dicyema japonicum. Next base: position 469,645 of record RDEW01000011.1, on the reverse strand, counting down.
CTTTATTATATTCTTCAAGTCCTGGGAGAGTTTGGCATCTTCCTTTTCCTGTGAATTTATTATATAGGTAAATATATTCTAAATGATTTCAGTTGAGTTTACATTCCACTGTTTATCAGAAAAATTCTGCAAAGCGCTGATATCTAGTCTTTTGGGAGATTGTGTCTCTTCCACGTAGCCAAACCAAGGTGGTCCACTTAATTTAAAGTTTTATGACAACCCCCACGAATTGCTATGAGAAAATTCTTCTTAAATTTGGCACTAAGAGTCACTGTTACAATGGTAGATGATTCTTCTACAGACATCTCCCTGGAAATGACTCTCAATTGAGCCAGCAGCATTAAAGATGAAGAAAATTCCCTTAAAATAAAAATCACACAAACTCATCAGTATATTCCTTAAACATTAACCTAAGGTGATCCTCCTTTACGAATTCAGTCGAAAATAGCAAACTGTATATTATATTTCTTGATAGCATTGGAAGGAGTCTAAATCAAACGAAAGTTAATACCTAAACATAAGATAAGAGGAAGCTGAGTTACATGAGAATCTGGTAAGACCCTCATCAGAGAATGTGAGGATATATCTTATTACATCATTGTTTAATCCAAATTTGTCTATTTTATCGCACATTTTATTTTACAAAATAAAACCTATTTATTACGAATATGAAATACTTGCCACAAAACACCTTCAATCGAATGTTTAAAAATTTTTAAATTTATATTTAAAATTTTTAATTAGATTTTATTTGTTAAATATTTAATATAAATGAAATGTTTATCTCTTAAATGAAGACTGGGTTTTATTTTTACAAAAAACACAATTGAATCAAAATCGCTTCTAAACCTTTCTCCTCTTAGAAGAGAATTCGTTGCCCTGAAACCCATCTGTTTCCATCTCACCCAGGTTACTGGAACTTCATTGAACTGATTTGCTGAGACTCAAATTCTTTCGGTTCAATGTGAGCTTAGTATGCACCAATCTCACAATCCTCTTTTTCACTTTTCCGCGGTTGTTCTCAAAACATCATGCTTCATGATGTTGGTGGCGCGATCCTTTAAAACTCCGAGGTAGCAATAGCCTTCATGTCCATCCAGAGATTTTACATTCTTCATACATTCAAGATTAGTGGCAGATTTTTCAAAACTCCTCTTAAGCTCAACCATTTCGAAATACTCATCAATCTCATTCATTATCCTCACCATTGTTCCAATCCACATTGGGAGGCCAGAACAATCCAAAACATAGTGAACGTTTTGAAATTGCCATCATTGGCAGTCATGCCCACTGTCTTTTGATTGCCGATGCCTGACTTAATTTTTACTTTTTTTTCTTATATAAATTCCCAATATTTTTCAACCATTATAAAGCATGCAACGTGCGTTCGATTCGGTGACTTTAGAACTCTCTCGAGTGGGTAAAAATGTTGGAAGGAAAAAAAGAGAAGGGTCACTTACGTTACCAGATGGTAAGAATATTAGTCTTGCCATATCCGAGAGCGTTGTGATAACTGCCCAAAATAATTGACGAGGCAGGTAGTCATGTAGGTACGTAGAAGGCTATCCCGGATGCCCTGGAATGGATGGCCATATTTGGCAAAGCTCGGCAGTGGCAGATTCAGTACTGCTGTAACTGTGAGTGAGCTCAAGAAAATGGCTGTAGACAATGGGGGTCAGAGGAGGAGTACTGGTTTAAAGGGGGGGACCAAATGACCACAACTGTCAAAGAGAGCACGAGCACCAGAGCTGTGATACGTTATATCTCAAGCATGTTTATGAGGTCTTCGCGCGGAATCTCGCTGCAGCGGCAAATGTCCCCTTGAGAAGCGTAGAGTTACCCTCATAGTATGGTTAACGGAGTAGTGTTAATTTGTATCAATAAGGATGTGGCTTATGTGATGGAGGCTAAGCCAGTAGGGTCACAGGGTGACATCTCCCTAGTGTTGTATGCAACACAGATCACCTATGAGGAGTTGATGTACAAGCCCAGACCACCCAATAAATGGAGGGAGCAGATGTGTGCCAAGATTGCTTGGAGACAGACAGAGCTGGAAGCAATGGAGGGGCACATAAGTAGTGTGGCGAGAGGGCTAAAGGAAAAGAACCGCCTATAGTAGGTAACTTAGTATACTCCGTGTTCCCAAATGGAACCTCAAAGAGTTGAGGAGGGAAAAGGCAAAGATAGAAGAAGCAATACTCTATACACATGAAAGTCGGTGTAAGAGAAGGAGATAAATTAATCTGTTTGAGTTTAATCACAGATTGTTTTACCGTCGCCTACACGAAAATGGCCATAGTGCATGTTCCAGCAGGACGCGGAAATGCTTTCCACGTGGGGTAGTATGTGGGAGGCTAAACCATGCAGAGCATATGTGTGGAAAGTCCCGTAAAACAATGCTCCTTTCTTGGCGGAATCTTGTGGAATTTCGATTTCCACAGGAAATAGGCGAGGTATAACTCAAGAAGGGGATCCTTCAGGAGGACAGCATATCTTCACTTTTCTTTTTTCTCTGTTTGGAGCCATCGAGTCGCTGCCTCAATTACCGGTTTCAGCAATTATCAGTTCATTTTGAGAGTGTTTGTTTCAGTACAAATCACATTTTTTTATCGATGACCTGAATATGTATGCTCGAACAGACGACGATCTTTACTCGATGGGGGTCTGTGCCAGAAAATTCTTTGAGAGTATGGAACTATATTTGAGAGCCATATGGGCGGAGGGTTCAATTGACAGGTCTCGGAGTTGTTTTAGCAACCAGAATCGAACCTGCCTGAGGAGGCTGGCGAACAGGCTGTTGATTATTATATATTAACTTTTTTATTGTTGGTTAAATAAAGTGAAAAATTGATAATAATATGCTTTGTCAAAAATATTATGGAATATTCCTAGTGAGCATTCTAAATGGCGAGCCTGTAAAGACATCTTCAAGACATTCGAAATACAAATTAATGAAAAAATCTGAGAAAGTTATTATTATTGATGATCGATTTTAATTCAAGGACGAAAAATTTAAAAAGAACAGACTATTAGTTTACATGGATAACGAGTCTAAAATGTGATCTATTAAGGAGTCTGAGTCTAACCATAAAATAGTCATTCGAGGATTCTTAAACTGCAGCAAGAATGTTTGCACTCCTATTTTGTCATATTTGTGGTTGCCCTAGTTATAACAGATTAAGGCACGTTCATGAGAATTAAAAATAATCAACATGAGTAAGTCAAAAAATGACTGAATGCTGACATCGGGTCTGACAGTCATGCGTTCGACCCCTAAAGATACCACCCGTGAGGCGACGAGCCCTTCTGGCACGCCAAAGCTTTTAAAAGGGATCTTACTACCTTCTCGCAGACCAACTCCACTAATGAAGATTACCATTATGAAAAACAATTCTGTCAAGATTGAAATGATGTCCACGATGGTAGGACGTGCGATGAATACTAATATTTAGTGTCATGTAATCCTCATGTCTCAGGTAGCGCCAAGTTCCATGATGGCATGAAAGGATCATTTGCTTTCCTCCACTTAAAGAGTGGTTCCCACAACTGCAAGGATTGGATGTTTTTTTCTTTTCGGTTGGTTCTGAGGACCTATGCGCGACATTGGAGTCTCTGTTTTTAATGCATGTCCTTGCTGGTATAGACCTTCCCCTTTGTCGGTCTGAGATCACTTAATTAAATAAGGGTATTCTTTTTTTCTCGTTTGACCCGTGATCCTATGACAATAAAAATATACTTTGAAAGAGCATCAATCTGAGTTCCATCTTCTGTGATCCTGAAAGTCAGACGATTGTTCCGACAAACTCAATTATGCTGCTCACTCCAGATGTTTCCACAATTAATTATAAACTTTTTAACAGAATATTATCATTAAGAAATAAAAAATCATTTTTTTAATTTTAATAAACGGAAAAAATGTGGAATGACGTAGTGGAGTAAGTCATTGAACATCACACGGAACGGGATTTATTAGAAAAAGAATGTCGCGTCCCACTCATGCTACATGTCACTTGTCAATCAATCATTTTTAAGCTGTCAGCTTAATGTGGTTTTTATAATGTGTAGAGGAATCACTTCAGCCATTTTGAATGAATGGAGGAATAATCGTTGTGGTAATCTTGTTGGAAACAAAGTGCCAGGAGGTCTTGTTGAAGGCCTTGGAAATGTCAATGGAGGTCAGGACAGTGTGGAGTGGCTGTTTATGACTGTTCAATCCATCCCCAATATAGTCAGTTAACTTGGTTAGGTGGGAGAGGTTGAATACTTGATGGGGAAGCCGTGCTAAGAATTGACGCGTTTAGGTGAGGTTATATACAGTTGGGAATGTATCTCTCGAGGATTTTTGATGCAGCACAGAGAAGGGAAATAGGTCGAAAGGATTTTGAATCATGCGGGTTCTTATTAGTCTTTACAGTCGGGATTATTGTGGATTGTTTCCAGAGCATAAGCACAAATCCCGAATTCAAGGATGCTTGGTAGATGTTCGTGAGGGTCGGCAATCCATTTTCTTAGATGATATATGCGTATTTCACCTGGGCTTTTTGCGGGAGAGTTTTTCGCATTTATAATCAAGACACGTATATCCATCCAGTCTATTTTGATTGGGGAATTACTCAGTGATGAAGGGGGATTCAGTTTCCGGACACGATTTGATTTATTCATATTGATCAGACAAATATTACTGTAATGGGCCATTAAGTCGTCTGCTTATTCTTGAAATGAATTGGAATGTGACGTTTGTATGTTCGAGATGCGTAGAGGTTGTATGTATGTCTGTCCAGACGAAATGGATCTAAATATGTTCCAAAACTCGTTCTGCTTGGTCTAGACGTGAGACAAATTCCTTTCATTTCGACCGTTTGTTTTGGAGGATGTGATCGGAGATCATCCGGTTAATGCTGATTAGTCGGAAGGCTGAGTTTGTGTCTCGGACGCCACTCCTTTTTAAAGCACGCCTTTCTTTTATGATCTTCTTAGTGAAGAGTGGTTTTGTCTCAGGGATGAATACCTGGGGAATGTATTTTCAGTCTGCTGTGAGTATGCATATGTTGAAGTGTCTAATTGCGGAATCAATAAAATAAATATTTTTGACTTCAAAGTCCGAAAAGCACTTTCCCCATTTGTTCCATTAGGGCGGTCCATGCGAATGAATGAGTATCCCTTGAATAAGGAGATTCCGATGGGCCCGGATTAGGTTCGACGCCTCCGAAGAGGGGAAGGGATTCGTGGAAGGAGCTGAACGCCAAAGGATTCCGTTGATGGGAAGATCCCATGAGGGAGAAATTGTGTATCTTTCAATTGTTGTTTAGAACTCAACGTCCAATTTTCGCCGCGAGGAGATGATCCATATCAAAAATTACTTTTCTGGCGTATAACCGGATTATCAATATGAATGTCGAGATTTAGTATATTTAGTTTTATTTATTGCTAATATGTTTAAAATAACAATAATTAATAATATTAATAAAATACCGTTAACTAATCTTGAGCCAACGCTTTGTTTCGTGGTAAATGGATTCTAGATGTCGCTACCCTGATATTCCCCTTAAACTAAAGAATCCCAATGATGGTTGTTCATATAAGAGAGGCAAACTGTTGGGAAAGGTATGAACCAACAATTATATGACAGGGAGCATTTGCTGTTTGCTTTCAGTACTCGAATATTGAGACGCGACAGTTAGTCGCCATAAAGGTGATTGTAAAAGACTTGGCCTCTAAGAACAACCAAACCCATAAAGTAATGCAGGAGATCCGGATCCACAGTATGTTGAATCACAAAAATATTGTAAAATTCAATGGCTACTTCGAGGATGACAAGAACATTTATGTGTTCCTCGAGTTATGCGAGAATCACGTACCCATTATATATTATTTAGACAATGATGGAATTGTCTACAAGACGTAAGACGATCACTTTATTTGAATGTCGATTCCTCGTTGGTCAATTGGCCTCAGCAGTCCATTATTTACACCAGAACTACGTAATCCACAGAGACCTCAAACTTGGAAATGTATTTATTGATGAGAACATGCACGTGAAGTTGGGGGATTTTGGCCTTGCTGCTGTTGTTGACGAGTTCCATACCAAAAGAAGGTACAGACATGTGTGATTAGAACGTTTTGTGGAACTCCTAACTATTTGGCCCCAGAAGTGCTGGAGAAAAGGGGTCATCACATAGAGGTAGACGCTTGGTCTTTGGGTTGCATAATGTAAGCTGTTATGTTACCGCAGATATACTCTTCTGGTGGGTAAACCTCCTTTTGAGACGAGTTCTGTGAAGGTCACTTATAGCAAGATCAGTAAGAATGAGTTCACTGTGCCACTGATCGATTCGGATGCTAAGGATTTGATAGTCGGACTCCTTCAACCCAAGCCAGAGAGGAGATACACGTTGGAACAAGTTATAAACCACCGATTCTTTAATGGATATGTCCCTCGGTCACTTCCTGTGAGTTGTCTAACAACCGAACCTCGCATTGACGAGAAGGTGGAGGCATCAAAACGGGGGAGAAACATTTTGTGTGACAATTATCCTTCTCCAGCCAGTGCACTAATTCGATATGACCAACTAAGCATGAAGAATAATACTACCAAGCTCAATAGATCTCTTTGTATCCATACAATTAACTTGTAGGTGTCAGCAATGAGTTAGTGGATCATCTTGGAGCACTTTTGAAAACATTGATCCATAAATGTTTAAAACTACCCCCGCTATCGAATGATGGTTTGTGCTTTTATAATTTGTAGAGGCGGTTGAGAATCCTTCACTCTCCAATGTTTTTTATATCTCGGTGGAGGGACACGTTGTCAAATTTGACATGTCCTGGCGGAATATCCTATGAACTGTCAGATGGGAGTAGTGGAATGTTGTTCAACGACTACACACGAATATTGTTACACCCAGATGACAAGACATTCCAATATATTGATAAAAATGGGAGTGAGATGTATTTTAACAGAAACTTCATCCCTGATTCCCTTATAAATAAATTACCGTCATTTGAGAATGCGGTGAAATATATGGAGTCCAGACTGGTAAAAACAGGTCTGTTTGTGGTCTCCAAGGACAAGTCTGGTCTTCGAAGACTTCCTTACCTTGTAAAATGGATGGGAAGGACAACTTGTGTTATTCCAATTAAGTAATGGGCTTGTTCAGGTTGGAAATTGTCTGATATTAGGCTAACTTTTTGGACGATCATTATAAATTTGTGTTGTGTCCATCATTACAGAGTGTGACCTATGTTAGGAGGAATGGGGATGACTCGCATACGTTGGACATGTCTTTGATGATGCAGATTGGATGTACTGTTGATGTGCGTACACATTTGGAAAAGATTAGTCTCATCTTTCCAGAATTTTGCGATCATAATATTTAATCGTTCTTACTTTTTATTATTTTATGGTTTTTATTTTTTAAGTTGAGATGAATTTTAAGATTAATTATATCTTTGATTAGCCATAGTCTCATTAAAATGAATTTTTTATTGTTACAGATGACTGTAGGGGGTAAAACTGCGAAACAATCAAGGCCTCATGGCAGCAATTTTAATAAAACGCAAAGCTTCACCGCTGTGGTGGATCCTATATTGACAGGACTAAGGCAAGTATTCTAGTTTGATTTTATCTTTTTACATAGCTCAATAAAACACGAGAAAAAGTAATAGCATTCAGGTTCATCTTATCCTCTTTCTAATTTTCATCCTGCACTATGTTCCCATCGCTGCTCTGAAACTTCTGCCCTTGTACATACACAATGTTGCTATCATGTTGTCTCATAATGTGGTGACGCCCAATGGCAATGGGCATGAAAAAGAACCATTCTATTCTCCTACTTCGTCATATCATTGCATGGGGTGTTTCCCTTTCTTCCTTTCTTTGTTGGTTATATTCTTTTGATATTCCTTTATATAATAATTTTCATAATTTTGAAAATTAATTAAAAATGAATATTCAACCCCTGCCACAATAGAAAAGAGCCCCAAATACAGAGTAAAATAATTTATCCATTAACATTTTCATTTTTAGTGACAAATGATTTATTTGAATTCTTCTTAATGAAAAGGCAAGTTTCACACAATTAAAAAAATCTTCCATATTAAACTTGGTCATCTTGCCTCAGGTTTATGAAAAATTCAAAAATTTGATTCTAGATACTGTTCCTTTCCCAACTTCAAGATATTTCTCTTTCGGACGTAGAGTTACTTGCTAAGGCTCCATAAAATTTTTGCTTCAAGGCAAAATAAAGCTTTTTTGGCATGGTTTAAAAATGGGTCGCTATAATTTAGAATAGAATAATAAATAAATTTTTTATTTAATAAAAATTCCCTGATCGGGTCCCGCAAGGATCCCCCTCTCTCCCATTCTATTCAACCTACTCATGGGCGACATGCCTTCCTACAGCTGCGACGATACCCTATTCCTTGCTTACGACTTAATCCTGAGAACAGAGTACCCGCTTATAAGATTCACTGGATACCCTAAACTGTTGACTAACGAGGGACCAACTACACACAAGTCCTGAAAAGTCGTGCTCTATGATCTTTACTTCCAACAGAAGGTTGAATAACTCGGCTCCTCCATTGACCCTAAATGGAATAACAATTCCCTCCACAAATTCAACCAAAATACTGGGGGTGACATATGACCCACTAATTACCTTCAGCAAACATGTGAGCGACATAATCTCCTCTTCCCAGCAAAAATTAAACTTCGTAAAAACGCTACTTGGATACTACAAGAAATGATTCCACCCAACAATAGATCATCTCTAGTATTAATGTACTTCCGCCAATCAGTTACTGCTGTGCGGCATGGGGTACTAACATATCCCTCACCAACCTAAAAAATTAAACTCTTTCCAAGAGACAGCAACGAAAACCCTACAAAGATCCTCCTCCTCATTAAAACCAACCTCTTTCGAGGAACTCTGAGGAGAACGAGAGCTCAGCCAAAACCCCCAACCTTCCGGAAAGTGATCGTCCATACAAGAAGTGCGTCGGCACTCGGGATGAACACCGAGGAAAGATGAGGCTGCTGCTCAAGGGGACCGGGATCACCTGACGGCCCCTACCTTCCTTCGTTTTTGTCGGCGATTCTTGGTTTTTAAATTAAAAAAAATTAAATAAGCGGGTTCGATGATTTTTATTTATTATTCTATTGGTCGGAAATTAAATAAACTATCATAAAAGACCTTTATAGGTTTCCGCGTGGTGCTGCGTGGTTAATTGGCTGAAGTTTTCCGCTTGCTTGTCTGTTCCTCCTCTCTCTTCCTAATAGAGTGTCGTCATGTGATCCACCTGTCTAGGTGACGCCCAGTGCCAGGCTGGCACGAAAAAGGATCATTTGCTCTTCCCCACTTCAGTGGAGGGGTTTCCACAACTGCATGTAATGGACGTCTTACCTTTTATGCTGATTCCGTATGGACTCTGTTTCTGTGGAAGTGGAAACTAGATACACTTAATTAGTTGTTTACTTTAACTTCTTTCTCGGTGTATCCGGGGTTAATAAATAAATAAAAAAGTCCCCCATATATAAAAGGTACCCCAAGCTGGGTTTTATTGGATCTGGGTTGTACTGTATTTTTGAATTCATACTTTGATTAACTTTAGAAATTTGAACTATAGGGCTGCTAAGTAAAGTCACGCTCTCGTACTTTAAATGAATTTAAAGTTTATTCCAAGATCACCGCTAAGCCGAAAAAACAAACAAAGTGATCCCGACAAATTTGGTGTAGACTTTGTTCCGGAAATTAGTGGTTTTGTGCCGCTAATTAATTACAGTAAACCCTCATTAATCTGAACAAAAAAAATTGGATGCCTTTCGGATTGTGAAGGATATAAATATACTAATTTCATTGTAATTAATATTTATTTTAAAAAAATTTTCCGATTTGATAAATTTGAAATTTTCATATTGGATGATTAATCATTTTGTATCAGTTCCGTATGATTGTGACGAAGAATTTCAAAAATAATTAATTGAATTGAAAAATCAAAAACTCAAAATCAAATTCAAAAGTGAAAACCTTTCACTTTTCTCCATTTTCAGCACCAATAATTTCCTCGTCGACGTACTCACTCAAAGCAGGATCTTGCATGATATTTTCATTAGCAAATATCCTTTTGAAACAATTTTATTGTGTCTTCTTTACTTTATGCGTGAAACATCATAATTATGACCTTCCGTAAATTCACAAAATTTCTTTTCCAAATCAAGAACTTCAAGAACTTCCATATATTATTATTATAAGCAACTACATAGAATCATATAAACTATAATTCTATTCGTGCCGCGTCTGAACAATCCTCTTAATTAGCCTTTCCCATCCCCTCCTGTCCGATGCCAAGTGCCGCAGACTACTAAGGTCTTCACCGTCCTTTAGTAGTCTGGTTACTGATCTCAGGTCACCATTAAGGACTTCCGGAAGAGTTATTCTTGGACGACCTCTGAACTTCTCCCCTGACGTATCCAAGTATTCTTCCATGACGACGTTTGCTGGCGTGTCTTGTTCCAATCTGAGAATATGGCCAAACTTCCATATAATAATCCAAAATAAGCTTTTTCACAATAATGATTAAAGTTTTTGATTATGCCTGAATTCTTTGGTTGAAGTTGAGCAGTTATGTTTTTTGGAAGGAATAAAATTTTAATTTTCAAAAAATTTCGTTATCAGTAAAAATAATATCAGTGAAAATAACATTTTTTCTTGATATTTTAATTCATATTAGGAATGGAGCCTGTTCTGCCGCTGATGAAAACATTAAAAAGTTATCTTGTCATTTAAACCCTTTCATTTGCATAGTAAATAATTTTCTAAGTCAAAATCTTTATACATCTCGGTCTTTGACTTGCCAAATAACAAAAGGTTTAGTTTCATTATTCCGGTTGCTTTAGCTATAGTGATAGTAATTCTCACATTTGATTGTTTATGCTATTATTTTTATATGAAATTGTTCTAGAAAGGAAAGATTGAAAAAAAGATTCCAGTTTCATCCATGTTTAGCAATACGTCAGGGTCAACTTCTTTTAACTTATCAATCATAATTTTCTATTCAAATTAATTTCATCTTGTGTTAAAATTTTTGGTTTTTCCGTGAAGATTAAATCTTCCTTTAAGTCTGTGTAGCCTTTACTAAATTCCAGATCATTGATACGACTTTTTCATCAAATACCTTAGCATTTGAAATGATGATATCTTCAGTACCGAATTTTTTAATAAATGTCTTTCGGATTGCGGATTTTGAAGTTTCGGTTTATTGAAGCCTGTTAATAAGGAAGCTTGGTAAAATTTTGCTGACACATTTACTTTTTTAGAAATCCTAGCATTATTCCCTGGAAAAAGAAAATTTTATTGGAGACATTAATGAACTTACAACCGAGTCATATGAAGAACTAATTACCACAAAAATACAGATAAACAGCGCTTTAAGATGGGGTCCCCAATTTTTTTTAATTTTCCGAAAAGATACGACGTAAAATTAAATTAAAATTATTGCAAAGACCAAGGGTAACCAAACTTACTAACTTCTTGATCCTGACTCGTTCCAGCGTTCTAGAACTTCTCATCAGGTAACGACATTGTCCTCCGGGGAAAGAATAGTTGGATCCTCTTGATGCTGGCCAGGCATTGGGAGTCTTTCCATTAAGGTAGATCCAATGACGCTATCGGAGGAAAGAAAAATAATTTTTGACAAACTAGTCATATAGCACTACATGGCGCCATATGGCCAATCAGGTCCTAATTAATTTAAGCACTTTTGCCTAATTACATAAACCAGGTTTTTAAGTTTTTGTAAAGTCAGGATTGAGTGTTCTTGTGATATCTTTGGTGCTGTCTAAAAAGGTGTCTATTTGGCTTAGCGAGCGTTCGTCACTCCTCATAAATACTGAATGGGTCTTAATGTGAATTTTACAAAAGCATAAAAATCAAAGTCACACTCCCACAAATCGATAAAGTGATCTGGTGTGCCAGGAAAATCATGAGTAGGGCGATTTTTTATTTTGACTTTATAAATCGGAAATTTTGACCTAAAAATTGACTTTATTGACTTTAAAATTTCAAAATTTTGATCTAAAATTGACTTTATTGACTTTAAAAATCAAAATTTTGACCTTTTTTGACTTTATGGTAAATTTATCTACAAAAAAATTTTTTTAATATAAAGAAAAACTAATCAAAATCTTTGTTAAAATACAGAACTGTGTATTTCAAAACGTTTTCGGGTTTAAAATTTCGGTCTTTAGATAGTAATTTTTCCAATGAAGAAATAGTCAACGAAACTAATAAAAACAAATCTAAGAATAAGACTATACAACTCATATAAAGGCGATGGAGACGCCTAGTGAAGCAACTCCCGAAACGTGTGGCACAAACGGGACCTTAGTTAATATAACGTGCTTTAGTTCTGTGAAAGTGCTTTTAATAATAATAATAATAAATATCTATTATTTGTAACTGTGAAATATTATAATGTAGGTAATCTCAACGCCAAAAACTTTCAATAGCTTACCTTCACGAACTATAAGAAAGCAGCCTGGCCAAATTTCAAGCAATTTATTGACGACGTGGATGAGTCCGGATTGGAAAAATTACTTCAAAATCAAGACTACTCCTTAATGGGGTCCCACAAGGCTTCCCTCTGTCTCCTTTCTTATTTAACTTATTTCTACACGATTTACCTACTATCAATGATCAGGACACTATGTTTTTATTTTACGCGGACGACCTGATTATCACTGCAAGGGACAAATCTCCTTCCAGGGCTGTGGCGGTGGTTCAGTCACACCTCAACCAGGTGTGTGACTGGCTATCCATGAATTTGCTGTCTTTGTATGTATCCAAGACTCAATTCACCCTATTTACTACGGAGAGAAGATTTAAAGGTGGACTTGATGTATTCCTCGGAAACATTCTCATTTCTTATACGCGAATCCAGAAAATCCTTGGACTGATATTCGACTCTCTTATGAAGTTCTCCAGTCACATGGAGGAAGAAGTGTTAACCAAGGGTCTTAAAAATGGAACGTCTCAAAAGCTATCATAAAGAAGAGCCCCTTCCCACCTACTGCTTGTATCAGCAAACTATATCTTCAAGTTATTGTGCCGACGATTGAATATGCCTTATTCTGTTTGGAGATTCGCTAACCTCTACGAGAGTCGAGCATATGAACTATTAAACGGAAGATCACGCGTCATATGCAATTAGACACCATATCCATCCCAAGTCTCCTTTCAGAGGAGCCGATGTTGAGAAATGCCAGGGCTTCCTACGTATGTGCAAGTAGCTAGGAAACCCATTCAGGGAGAGGGCGGCTCATTCGGAGGAATTCAGATCGGCATTAAAAAAAGTGCACTTCGATAGAATTCCTCTTCAGACATAAAAGAAGACACTTCAGGAACGCTGTTAGTTTACTGGCAGAGCATTCGAAAAGAATTCGAGAGATGTTGGAGGCTGGATCACTTAATTTAGCGAGTTAATACTTTTTTGGTGGTCTTGGGTTTATAAATAATAAAGGAAATTAATTAATGAGTTTAATGAGGCTGTCGGGATCAATAGACACGAGACATCGTAAGTCTTTTCTAAGGTTGGATAATTCCTTATTTTTAAGTTTTCTTATATAACCTCCACATATAGGTATTTGCGACCGTTTAACTCTGATGCACCAGACCAGACTTAATCGATGACAGTCTTTTTTTATTCACGGCACCAGACCAGACTTAACTGGTGGGAGCCCTTTCCTTTTAGTTACGCCAACAGACTAGGGTTAATTGGGGTCTCTTCTTTTAGTTACGCCAACAGGCCTAACTTAATAATTGGCAGTCTTCTTTTAGTCACGGCACCAGATCAGACCTAATTGATGGCAGTCTTCTTTTAGTCGCGGCACTAGCATGATCTAGCTCAGTGGTTCTCAACCTTTTTATTTAATCGCCCCTTAGTTCACAAGTCAAAAAGTTATTACCACATACAGAAATTATTTAAGAAATATTTTTTATTTAAAAATCATAGTTTTAATGAGATCCATGTGGTTGATGAGTATTCAAAAGATTCTCTAAATTTGCCTTTCTTTTCGTGCAATCCTTATATCTCCTTTTCTTGTACATTTATTTTGTTTCGCTTTTTCCCGATGGCATTGGTGAGAGTGGTAAATCAATATAAAGTCGGAAAACATAAAATGATTGGAGTCATTTTTTCCCATAATTTCGGGACTTTTATCTTAGTTAATTTAGATCCCCAGAACTGTGTAAGGTTTTCACTTTGAATTTGATTTTAATTCTTCATTTTTATTTTAATTAATTCTTTTTGAAATTCTTCGTCACAATCATACGGAACGAGTACAAAAGTTTAATCATCCAATCTGAAAATTTCAAATTTATCAAGTCGGAAAATCTTTTTTTAAATCTCGGCCAAAAATTCTAAGTGAAATTCGTAAATTTTTGAATCGTTGTCACCTGACATAAGCCATCAAAATAGATTGATTATCAATGACAACTGATTCGTCAAGTTGAACGGAAAACTTTGGTTCTCTGAGAGATAATATTAAAGATTGTTCATGTCATTAGAAATTTCATCAATTCTCCTTCTTATTGTATCATTTCTTATGATGGTCCTCAGTATGTTTGAAGAATCTTTTTGTAAAAATTCGTGAATAAATGAGTCCAAACACGGACGAATAACACTCTCTCCTGTCGAATGGGGATTACCTGCAAATTAAAATAAATAAAATAACCAGTTTTTGCAATTATCACTGCAACTTTGTATGAACAAAATAGTCCAGAAACATTTTTATTTTCATAATTCTTTTTTAATTCAAAAAAAATCTGTTTTTTTTCCAATTGAGTTGAGATGTTTACGCTTTAAATATTCGATTAAGTGCGATGGCTTCATTGCCTCATTGGAAAACACTGTACCACATTGCAAACAAAGCGGTTTATGAGGATCCTGAGAATTTTTAATAAATCCTAAAGAAATATATTCGTCTTAATAAATTCTAACTTTTTTTAACAAGACTCATCACGAAGTATTATAACTCACGCTAATAATTTTAAATGAAATATTCGCCCTCGTTGAGAACCACTGTTCTAACTGATAAAATTAGAACATGATATTTGTCAACAAAAGTTACTCGTTAACGATCGGCAAAAAACACATTAATAAACATGGAATTGCCAAATAAGTAAAATTATAGAATCCAGGTCGTTTAACGACTTTTAATCAGTTTTTTGTTCAATAACATAATTGTCACCCACTAATATTTTTTGTTAAAAATTGCTCATAGCCCAGTGAATCTAATCATATTTCATTGAGGAACTTATAATCATCGCAATCGAGAAACACACATAAGAACACATAAACTACACGTTTCACAACTAAATTTAAAAATCATTTAATATAATTGAAAAAAAACTTAAATTAGTAATTTTATTTAAAATTTAATTAGTACTAAAAAGGAGACGACTCCAGAATGCGGGAATGCGGCCCCGTAAATCCAGTCAGCCGTATTGTACGATCATGCGTGGGCACGAGGGAGGAACATTTGGAAAAGATAAGGTCACTGTTGGAACGCATTGGGATCACGTGATAATTAGTTTGGTTTTAGCTTAGTATTGGGATGTTAAAAAAATGATAAATAAGGTATCAATGTAGCTACATAACCAACCAGTAGCTTAGTGGTGTGATGATCCTGAGTTCTATTCCTCCCACTGGCTACCTGGTCGAAGGTTTCTCTTAGAAGCACGATTGATCGCGGGATTAGAATTACCTAATAGTATGACCTCTTTATGTTTTTCTTTCTCGGTCCCCAGGCTTCATTAAAATATATAAAAATTTTTGACTTTTACCTTTACTTTTCGCTATCTTCTCCGGCAATGGAAGTGTGAGAATATATGAGTACTAATAATCACGTGTTGTTGTGGTGTTTATACATTCTCTGAAACTTATCCCAATATAAGAGCTGTTGACGGGGAAAGACCTGGCAACCTACCCTGTATTTAAATGCCAAAATTATCTTGAGCAAACTCTCCTACGATCTAATTGGAAGCAACGTTGCTGCAAAACATCAAATCTCGAGTCTTCGTTTTCTCACAATTTCGCAACATGGAACGTAAGAGGCTTAAGCGAAGGGAAACTAGAAGTTGTAAAAAGAGAAATGAGAAGGTTTGATATTGACCTGCTTGGAGTAAGCGAACTTCATTGGATCGACAGTGGTTTTTTTCGTTCTGATGATTTCGTCATATATTATTCTGGTAACATTAATGCAAAAGAAACGGAGTGGCCTTTCATTGCTTCAAAGAAAATTGCACCTGCTATTGAAAGTCATAGAATATTTAATGATCGGATAATACTAATCCACGTCCGTGGACGACCATTGAATATTACGGTCATGCAAGTGCATGCCCCAACATCTATTGCCAAACATGACGAAATTGACCAATTTTATTATGAATTTCAAGAGGCACTAAAGCTAATACCCAAAAAGGACATAATCTACATAATGGGGGATTTCAATTCAAACGTTGGCTGTATGCCACATACGGATATTGTGGGAAGTTTTGGTTTGGGGAAAAGAAATAATGCTGGGGATCGATTGGTCCAATTCTGTCAGGAAAATGGATTTCAGATAACTAACAAATGGTTAAAACAGCACAAACGACGATTATACACTTGGACGTCGCCTAATGGAATGTCTAGGAACCAGATTGATTATTTTTGTGAGCTAAACGCTGGAAAAGCTCTATAACAGCCGTCAAAACATATCCAGGGGCAGACTGTGGAACAGACCACCAGCTACTTGTTGCAAAAATTAGGACGAAATTCAGTAACACTTGGAATACCCCCGAGTAAAGAAATTCGATGTCTCAAACATCCACCAGCATACGCAATGGAAGTTAAGCACAATATTGGATTACTGGATTTGAACGGAAGGATGCCTGATGAATTATGGAATGATATACAGTTGGTTATCAGGAAGGCTGCAATAAAACATGTCAAATACAAAACACCTACCAAGTGATCTGAGTGGCTCTTATTCAACACCCCAAAAATTGTTGAGGCTCGTAAAGCTGCTAAAGTTTCTGGGAATATAGACGAGACAAGAAAACTTAACTCTGAATTCAAAAAGGCAACCAGGAAGGATAAAGAAGACTACTGGAAGTTACGCGACAGAAACTGGAAGATGACTATAAGAGAGGTCACACTAGGAATACGTATTTACAATTAAAAAGAATACGAACCCCCTTTACAAAAATGATGGGTAAAATCAAGGACAATGGATGGTTAGAATTGCTAGCCAACAGAACATCCGAAATCGTTGGAGAGAATATACGGAACGACTATATTCAGAAACTGTGTGCCCACCCATATATGTTGATGAAGCAACGTTGGGTGAGGGGCATAAAATCTTTGAGGAGGAATGCGTGTGGGCTACACGGCAATTAACGGGGAACAAGGCACCGGGGATTGACAACATCTCAAGCGAATTGTTGAAGGCTATACCGGTGACAGCTATCACCAGTCTATGTCAAAAAATTTGGGAAACTGGTATTTGGCCACGTGAGTGGAAAAGATCTATATTTATTCCAATACCGAAAAAAGGGGATAGCAAGGACTGTTCAAACTATCGTACAATAGCCTTAATTCCCCACGTCAGCAAAATACTTCTAAAGATAATACAACATCGTCTAATGCCAAATGCCGAAATGATTCTACCGGATGTCCAAGCAGGATTCAGGAAGGGACGAGGCACACGTGACCATATAGCAAATGTCCGGTGGATTATGGAGAAAGCCCATGAATCCCAAAAGAATGTATACATGTGCTTCATTGACTATCGGAAAGCTTTTGATTCCGTTATACATGACAAGCTGTGGTCCGCTTTAAAAGAATTTGGATTCGATGCCCATCTGATATTGCTTATCAAATCTCTTTATAAGGATCAAGAAGCTACTGTTAGAACAGTGTATGGAGATACCGATTGGTTCAAAATTGGTAAAGGAGTAAGACAAGGATGCTTATTATCTCCCATTCTATTCAATATTTATGCCGAAATGATCATGACTAAATTGGATACTGTATCAAATAACGGGATTAAAATTGGAGGCAGGAACATCAATAATTTGCGCTATGCTGACGATACAACCTTACTGGCTGAAACAGAGGATGGCCTCAGGGAGTTGATTCTAAGATTCAGAGAAGAGAGCGCCGTCTTTGGTTTACTGCTAAATATCAATAAGACCAAAATTATGACGACTGCTAATAATGGAACTAAAAATTGGCTAAAAATTGAGAATGAGAAAATAGAGAGTTGCGTTAATGTTGTCTTTCTGGGATATCTAATCAATGGAATTGGTGACGGAGGCTTGGAAATCAAGAGGCGAATTGCCATGGGACGAACCTTCCAAAGAATGAATAGAATTTGGAAAGCAAAAATATTTGCTTAAGACTGGTTAATGCAATCGTGTTCCCGGTTTTTCTATACGGCGCAGAATCATGGATACTGAAAAAGGCGAATAGACCAAAAATTGAGCTTTTGAACTGTGGTGCTGGAGGAGGTTACTAAGAATCCCTTGGACTTCCAAAATAACAAACACCGATGTACTCAAAAGGGTGGATACAGACATTTCGCTAGAAGGAAGAATCGTAGAACACAGATTGGCGTTCTTTGGGCATGTTGTCAGCTCTGACTCCTGGAAAGAACCATTATGCTGAGCAATATTACTGAGAAGAAGACCTGGCCGACCGAGGACTCGGTGGCTATCCACGGTGGAAAACGTCACGTGAATGCCTTATCAAGGCTACTCAAATTGCGACGGATCGGAAAGTGGAGGAAACTGTTCATGAGATCTCCAAGGGTCGGACACGACTTAATTGGATAACATAACATAAGCTAGTATTTTATTTAAAAACTCGAAAAATTAAAAATTTTGACTTTATTGATTTAAAAAAATTAAATTTTAACCTTTTTACCGACATTAACCAAATTTTGACTTTATAAGTTTTGATTAATATATATTTGATTATGACTACATTTTTATAAGTTTTAAACATTTTTAAAGAACATATCAATTTTTGATTTTATTGATAAAAATCGCCCTAATAATGAGATAGTGATCCGTTATATGGTCACCAAGAAAGCATAAAGGGCAGAGTCCCCATATCCAATAAGTTAGTTTTCGAGAGAACTCCCGCGTTTCTCATAGTATATGTACTTGGTGTTTCACTCGTGATGTAATCATAACTATCCTATCTACTAGTTTTTTCCATCCAACTTTCCTCCATAGACGCTTCAGTAAGTTCATCGAAGTCATCGGTGTTTTTCCCATATCCTATAAATAGGGTCTTTTAGTGAAAATCGAAACGATAAACTCAAATTCTTCAATCAAGTAGGCACAAGCACAACAAGGAACTACGTGGCCATTAATCAATTCTTAATTTTATTAAAAAATAGTTAAATATATTTCAAAATAATTTTTAAATAAATTGTTTAAGTAATCTAGACGTGGTATATATGGATGATTGTATCAATTCATTTTACTATCATAGTCATAATATCCCCAAATAATTCCGAACAGAAAAACAGCGGAGAGGAACACAGCTTCATGGATTCCAGATCTCAGGCATACCATGTTTGTAAATGTTAGATTGGATTACGTGATATAGGTAAGATTACGCGAAGTGATTTACGAAATCTTCCAGAGCGTGATTATTTACACCGGACTGTAGTACCTATTCTTATCCAATCCATGATGTCTCTGGCGAAGGAAAGGTACCATTCATTACTTATTCTAGACCCTCTGATCCTATTGATTTTGTGATTAACTATCTTATCAGGAATAAACACTCTTATTAATTTGATCTTAACTAATATTTAATAATAAATTACTAATAATTAATTTCCCTAATTTAACCGCTTATTGTTCATAGACAATGCACTCAAGCTGTTATAATTTCCAGACTGCTGTTTTAAAGCGGATTCCGTCATTATTATTTGTTTATTAGAAATTTTTAAATTAGTAAGCAGCTTTTGGGATTGGAAACGCATTCCTTCTTACTATTTGTATGGAAATGCACCTAATCAGTCACCCTTCTTCTCGCTTGCTCTTTTCTTTTTTGCTACCCTCCCATTCGGTCCGATGGCATGTTGGAAGGAAACTAATTTGTCTCCTAGTTTCTCCTAAAATCGAATATTTTTCTCTTTAAGGGTTCCGGAAGGCCGATCCTCGGTAATTGATAATTGTTGTGAAGTTGAAAAGGGAAAGTCCCTATATACAGAAGGCGTCTCAAGCAAGTGTTCCACCTTTCTAAGAGAAAAGAGTCCCATACGCCTTTTATTCTTGCGTCACTAATTGTTATAACAATTTTTTTGCGGATAATTCTAAATTAATGTAAAAATGATTATTATTTGGGTATTAATAATTTATAATTCCCTTGTTCCTCTTCAAGGCAGACATATCCAGGTTCCTTCATATTGGGCCAGGCGGGATTCGAACAAAGATGTTAGTGCATACCATGTTCCATATTTCGGAAAGTCCATGCATCCGACGTTACCGCAGTCTAATGGGGGGACAAGAGGCTACATAATGTATTCATTGAGGAGATGAATACATTATGCATAATAGTTATGTCATACTGATCGATATAATTGGGGTTATAAGAACCAATTAATTTATTTTTTACCACATAATCTATTTAACTGTTTCTAAATATTGTACTTTTCCCTAGTAACGTTAAATGCTTTCTTTTAATGGTGTTTTGTCTACTAATTTATCGGCTCGTTAATTTTGTCGACAAAAAATGCCAACTGATAGTTCTCCTGGCTACAAGTCAAAAAGTTTTCCGAGTGACTGACTACTGGCAATTGGTTGAGAGTGGGAATTCGTAATAGTTTACAACACACTGGATATTCAAGAACTGTGTTTTAGCTGGCCCTTCCTTGGTTATTTCCATGTTGTGTCGTGATCAGGGCATGGTTGAAGAATCAATACTTATTGTCTACCAATGTACACAAATATCTTGGAACCATACTTTGGCACTCATAATCACTATCAAGCAATCTATTTGGTAGTTGCTTGGTAAAAAGTTGGTTCTGTTAGCTACAAGTGTAGGCATTTTTTTCTGCCAGCAGGCGACATAAAAATCAATTTGCACCATGGTGGGACTGACTGGGACAACAAACAGTTTAATTGGCACTAAATTTATGTTCAACGTTATTCTGAACTTTTTTTAAATTATTTTTTTATTAAAGAAAGGAAAGAGAGCAAACGGTTATATAGCGGCTGCCCTGACTGCGTGGCTATTCCCTCTCAGGATAGCGAGCGAGATTCGCTCAAATAACCAGCAGCGCTCACGATTCCGAACTTATAAAATTTTTTATGTGTTATCGATTTCTATAAGTAATATAATTTTGCTGCTGCCCATTCGGTTGAAGGTTCCACTCATCTACGATGGTTTGGGTTGACGAGTGACGCCGTAATCAGTGTTTCACACCGCGAAACTGAGACTCACACACAAACAAAGAGAACGAGAAGTCAAGAACCCTTTCAATGTCTTTGAAATTGCTCGGATTAATTAACATTACTGTTCTTGCTTCTCAAAATAGTGGAGTTCTGCCTAAGTGTGGTTTAAGTAATGGAAAAATTACCTACCCCTTGCCGGAAGGGGTGTTTTTTATGAGTGATAAAGGTCCCCATACAAGTAATTAACCGAATTACTAGGCCCTTAACTAAATCTCCCTGGACAGCTATACACGTGCAGCGAAATTAAAAGCACAAATTCCAAAAGTCCACTTGATTAAAATGCATAAAATCGTTAAATCAAGCAAATGCTTAATTAATTCAGAAAATTTTGAAATATGAAACAATAAAGGGACTTTTTAATATATTACAATCACAGTTTTTTTTAATTTCACAGTAAACCTTCGTCAATATCATTTTGTAAATCTTTTAACCACCTTTTATGGTCTTTCATTCTCTCCTCAATTTCCTTCTCCTCGACAGTCTTTCCATTACTGCAAAAAACGTTAGATATTTAAGACAACAGCACAACAGGCGGAGTGTTTTTTGTCCTTTTCCTTCCACAGGTTACTCCTGAGCTACCAAACTGCTGATATCTCTCCCATTTCGCATCAAGAGACCTCTCAGCTCGATCATAGGACTTGATCTCAGTCGGAGAAATTCTTTTTTGATATCCTAAGAATAAAATTCTGCAACGACCTGGTTTGAATCTGAATTTAAATTTATCATCTAAATAGAATAAACAATATCAATCAAACCATTTTCACCACACATATCAAAAGTGACATTTACAACCTATGACATATTATAATCATCTAACATTTGAGTGACGGTCAATATTATCATTTTTTGTATTAAACCAGTCCCGGTGAATTCCCAGTAATCATTTTGGCTGAGAGTCGAGGAAATTCTCAGTTTTGGTATTAAAACCAATCTCCGGTATATTCCCAGTAATCATTTTTGGCTGAGAGTTGAGTAAATTCTCAGCTTTGGTATTAAAACCAGTCTCCGGTATATTCCCAGTACTCATTTTGGACTGAGAGTCAGGAAAATTCTCAGTTTTTGTATTAGGAGCTCCCGCGATATTCCCAATTTTAGCTTTCGAACAACTTTCCACTAAATTCTCCATTTTATTATTAAGGCAAGTCCCAAGCACGTTTTCCGCTTGATTATTAAAATATGAAGGCACAACAGTTTCAGAATTAGCAACCCCCAGTATATTCTCAGCCACTTTACTGCTGAATTTATAAACAAAAATACCACTGAAATATCTGAGACTCTTCTCTACTGTGTGGATCAATCTATGCATGAGACCTAAATCAAACAGATTTTAATTTGCCGAGCAAGGTGAGGTTATGCATAAGTTGTTGAGTTACATCTTCCCTTCTGCGCATAATCTATCGATAAGAAAGCTAATTTTAACGGTTTGTGGTATATTATTTGGTAAATTAGACCCGTTAGATTGGTCTGTCGAAATTATACCACAGTAAGGAATCTCATCTAACATTGCACTGTTACGCAATTCAGTCTCACTAGTCTTTGGTTTTGGAGTCGACATTGGGGACGTGATAAGAGGACTAATTTGACTACTTTGCTTTCCATTACTCCCACTTTGAGTCAAATCACTTAAATTCGTCAAATTGTTGTACCAGTCGTTCTTCAAGTCATAGGATGTCATGAATGAGGAGTCAACAACTAAGTGATTGTTCTATAGACTAAAAAACATGAAAAACATTGATCTTGTACTGAGAGGGGAAGGTAGAATGACCATTGACTCTTCCATTTATGGGTTTCTAATATGATTACAACATCAATGCCTTATTTCTCTCCGTAATAACCATTTTACGGTATATTTCGTCGCATGGATGTTCCCAGGAGGTTTCTCTTGTCGCAAAATTGAAATAATATAGCCGCCCATTCTCTTGTAATCTGAAAATCAATGCTATTCTCTCTACATAGGTTTCCAGTGCTCAGGAAGAGGAGCCCTGATACCATTGTGGGCAATATACATCAAATCGGACTCAACTTTGGGATCCAGATCAATGAATCGAGCGTATTCTTCTACCTCTTCCTGTGTGGGTTCATCATCGCAACTGCAGTCCTCGTGTAACACAATGTCGCCCACTCCGTTGGTAAGCATAATCAGTTTATCAATTTTCCTAAAATATTAAAGCAAGCGACATTAAAATATAACATTTAGCATTATTAACGACACTGTTGACGATAAACGTCAGACGTTGCGTAGCAGCGTTGCGAGACAGCAATGTATTATTATTATTTGTCGAAAATATATATTTTGAATGACAAGAATAATGGCTTTCTAGTACATGAAGATGACGGTAATAGTGCATTTGACAAGCAGTGCCATGCAACCGGACAAAATCAATAGACAACATGAATGGACAAAACAGCCAAATATCTCGTGTCCATCGTAAATTAGCCATATTTTAAAATAAATGTTTGTAGTCACAACCTTGAATTTAGCAATATTTAACATTCTATCTTAAAATATTAAACTAATTTTTAATATATTTTTAAATAATAAATCAACGTTAGTTTTTTTCCATGATACACTTTGATGGTATAGTTAACTCTAAAGAACAAGAGTGGAGTCCGTATGAATTCAACGGAGGGTTTATTACTTTTTGAATGTTTTTAGAACCATCGTTGGAATTGCTGCAAAGGATTTCGTTCTTTTGGCTGCTGATACCAGACTAATTTCTGGATACCAAGTGTTAAGCAGAAATGTGGAGAGAGTTCAGAAAATGTTGGTAATTATGATGATTCGTAGTAATCAGAATGTTATAATGGGTACGTGTGGATTTCAGGGGGATGCTGTTACTCTGGTCAAGGAAATGAAAATGATTGTGGATGTAACATGTCGTTATCATCAAAAATAGAGATATCAAGAATCATCTGGTCATCTGATAACATGTGACTCATTCTGTAATCGTCTCTCCCTCAAATTGTACAGCAAACGATTTTTTCCGTATTATTCGTTCCCAGTCGTGGCAGGGTTCGACAATGAGGGTTGTAATGTGACTTAGTCCTATAGGGAGTGGATGTGTCTACAGTTTTGACCCTGTTGGATGTATTGAGAAGCTAATATATTCTGCTTCTGGAAATGGATCGGAAGTGATGATTCCTCTGCTGTCCAATCTGGTGTTTTTGGTTTATATGGTTAGTTTGCCAACAATAATCTGTCCAATCATGAAAAGATCACTAGGAGTGAGCAAGTTGACATGACTGTGGAACAACTCTCCTTGTTTGCTGTGAATCTGTTCAGGGCTGCCTCCAATAGGCTGATTGAGATTGGAGATGGAGTTATGATTACAGTTCTGTCAAAGGATGGTGCTGTTAATAATCAGTTTTTCCCGCTACTTACTGACTAATTTAGTATTTTTCCTTTAAGTGGTATTTTTTGACTTGGAAACATTTTTTGCTTTTTTTAGTGTTTCCGTCACTAGCTTACTGGTTCAGTCAGAGCTATCTTGGTGCAATATTTTGGGATATTTAATTTTAATCGAAAAGCTGGTTGCTTTCTTCAAGATCCATTGTGATCTCTGGAGGGTTTTGGCTTAGTAAAATGTTAATATCGATTTAAGGGATTTATAATTTGTTTCATTAAGAGACAATAAGGATCCTTTTGAAGTGTACCGGGATCACTTAATTAGTTGGTTTACTCCTTTTTTGGTGTTCCCTTCTCTGGGTTATTAAGTAAATAAGGATGATTAATTTCATTGTTATATTAAAGTAGATTAGGGATAAAGGTTTAGTTGAACAGATAAAGAAAGCTGTTAATATTGATTATAGTGGATTTATGAGAAAGATAATAAAGTTTTATTTGGTTGGTTACTTCTAATGACATAATGAAATAATTGATTTTTAATGTGATTAGCCAATTATCGATTATAAAAAAGAATTTAATATATATCATAAAGTAGCCTAATATGATGCTCTTGAGGCACTCATTTTCTAAATAATTGTCACCGTCCATATGTGGATTTGAATAAATAAAAAATTTTGTCAAAAAAAGTCATAAACTGGGAAAAAAGTAGATGGAGTTCCACGTATGGACGGTGACAATAATTATTAACCGGATACACCAAGAAATTTCACAGTTACAGAAAAAGAGTCCTTCAACGTCACACAAGTCCATCCGGAACCAGCATAAAGGGTAAAAGACGTCATTCCTTGCAGTCGTGGAAACCCCTCCAGTGGAGTGAGAGAAAGCAAGTGATCTTTTTCACGCCATCCTATTACTGGGCGCCACCTGAGACAGGTGGATCATATGACACCACTCTAGCACGAAAGAGAAGAGGTGGAACAGAGAAAACAAACAGAAATATCAACCAATCAGCCACATATCAGCACGTGGCCTTTCAAAATAATTATAGTTGTAGCTAATATTGGTTATAAATCGACTGGTTATTCAAAAAAATCTTTAAAAAATTTAACCATGGAATGCTAATTAGTCTACTTTTTTCAGGTTAGGCTAGTGGTTAGTTGGGCGGAAAGTTAAGCTGTGACGTTGCCCTGGTAACTATGAATAGCTTTAGTGCGCCTAATGTCTTCATCCCCTCAGGATGAATAAAACCATTTGTCCCACTTCTTGGTCTTAATGTGGGTCATTTGCTCGTAGAGAAAACTGCATACATTCGTAGCGAGCAGACCCAACTTATTTCCCTCGTCAAACAACTAACTACCAAATAGTTCGCTTGGTAGTGGGTACGGGACGAGTGCTATGCTACCGTTTCCAGATTTCTTTGATTAGATGTGGTGATGTTGAACCTAACACTGGATAAGAGTTATCTAAAAGAAAGTGAGGATATTCCAATTGAACATCCTCGGACTTCAGAAAATATGTTGATTCAAGTAACTTTGCACGATCATTGTGTGGACATATTTCTCTTGTCCAAGAAACAAAGCTTACATCGAAACCCAGGACTCCACACTTCAAAAATTATTCTGTTATACATTCCTGCACATCCCGCTCAGCTGGGGTAGTTTATTTAACCTTGTTCACATTTCTATTCCTTTTTCTGATTGTTCCCATTTATTAAATCTCACATGTCTGAGGGTCCTCATATAGAAATTTCATCTATCCAGGTCAAGATAACCTTGACTATCGCCAATGTTTATATCCTTCTATTTCTTCTACAAGCCAAATTACTTCCTCATTTGTCTATTGAACATATTATTGCGGAGATTTCAACTCCCACCATCACATCTGTTGTCGTTGTTGATTATATAAAGAACAACGATGAACTATGTCGTTCCTCTCTGGGGACCCTGTTTATCAATAACAACGTTGAAAAAATACAAATGACTCAAAAGTCTACCCTAAAAATAATTACCGACTAAGAACCATACCCACACTGTAATCATAAAAAAGGACTATTTCATGATGCTCAATCTACAATTCCTTGACAAATGTAAAACGACGGGGCATCCGGTTCACTGCCTTTGGCTTTCAACAAACAAATTGAGAATCATACCTACACTCGGTGACAAAGTTCGCATTCTTCGAACCATCACAGAAAATGAGCCAACTCAGTGGCGGCTTAAAACGACCGTCTCTACTAATGTCATCAGAAGGCATCATAAACTTCAAGGACGTCTTTCATCAAACATTGACAAAAGCGAAGCTTCAATACCGCGTGAACTTTGTGTCCACTTGGTGTCCTCCGCTGAAGTCATCAGATGGATTTACATTCTTATTTATACAGAATCAGACAATCGCCTTCTTCACTTTGTCTTATTTGCTTTCTAGACGACTAGTAGACTAGCCACCTATTGCCTTGTTTGGGTTCCCCTTCAGTTCTGCGCCACATCAAATGGATCTCTGGGAGTGTCTGATCTTGATGACTTTCCTGCTAGCCACTGATTTCTTTCACTTAATGGCACCAGGGGTAAATAAATCCCTAAAGATGGGTGAAACATTATGTCAAATTCTTAATGGTTAATTTTTTAACAACCCCGGATATATCTGAAAAAGTTAATTAACGCCTAATTAAGGTATAAGTTCCAACGGTCTAAGTGAGACACATCCTTTCCAAACATCACGTCCATCCATATCCAGCCAGAGTAGGGGAAAATAGATCCTTTTTTGCGAGTCCCTCTAAGTTTTGGTTAATTAATAATTCATTATTTTTTAAATATTGAATGATCAAAATATTAATTTTTTGTAAAATTTCAATTTAAAATATTTTCACGTTAAGTTATGTCTCACATCGTTTATTCGTTAAACAAATCCTATCGGAGAAAATCCACTTTCATCGAAAACAAGAATCAGATAATTGTCCCTGGAGAAATGATCGCAGACAATCCAAGTTACATGCAGTTTGTCCATTTGTGATATGACTAGTGGACATGGAACTATTAGAGAGGACGATGGGATGATAAATGCTACAATTGCCGGTGTTGTAAACTACGTTAATCAACTCGTTCGTGTCATCCCTTTGAAGACCAGGTCGTTATACATTTTATTTTAGGTACAACGGGGAGGTCGGGGACGTTGTGGTTGGGAGAATTGTCGCTGTAGGGCTGAGGAAGTGGAGAGTTGATATAAATTCAAGACAGGATGCCATTTTACCGTTATCTTCAGTGATCCTACCCAGTGGAGACTCAGTATTCATTTACATCTCATTAACAGAGGATCAAATCTTTTGAAGACGAGAAGCTGATGAGAACGTATCTCAACGAAGGAGATCTGATTAGTGCAGAAGTAAGGACAGTCCCCAATGATGGATGTGTTCAGCTGCACTCTCGGAGTAACAAATACGGACGGGTCATTACTTTCTCTAACGAGTAGCTCAAGCACGGAGTTTTGGTTAAAATATCTCCGTCCCTTGTTAAGCGTTGCAAGTCACATTTTTGTACACTTATTTGTGGTGTAAACATTATATTTGGCAACAACGGAGCATTTGGGTGAGTAACGTGGACGATGACAAACAGGTTTGTTTTATATTATATGTAGTTGTCGAAGGATGAGTTCTCCGACATTGCACGTGTCAGGAATTGTATTCTATGTTTGTCTGCTCATCAGATGGCAATCTTTGATTTGACCGTAGATATGGCCTTTAATATTTCAAATGAATTCACAGTTTTTGTTATTCTTATGTTCCCTAGATTAGCGAAATTTTGAATGATAACGTATCTGCTATTATTTCTGATGCTGTCTCCAAAAGGCTGGATCAGCTTTCTTGACTATTTTTATACAAATTTGTTTTATTCTTATTTGTTGGTTGAGTGGTTTACACCTAGTAATGTCTTTATCGTACTCTCAGTCTGTCCATTCTACCCCGTTTACAATTATAACTTTCAACGTGAGAGGACTGCGGACGACCTGATGAACTGCGAAGACGTGGGAGGAGGACAAGCGGAACCCTATGTATTCATATGCTCACGGTTAAAGCGGGAGTGCATTTAACTGACTAACTCTTAATATGAACATACATTGCGGTGTTGACTATCATCCACACGTGTGGTTTATGGCAAATGATCCTCGGAGTTATTTCGATCTTTGGCTTGACGAGATTTGAGTACGGATCTTAAGTGCATTTGGTCCTTTCTTTGTTTAGAACTTCGGATTTCCGATGTCTTCTGAGTTCATCGCCTCCTACGTGGTTACGATAGAAAAAAGACACGGGTTTTCATCCACCATGAAATAAAATAAATATTTAGACAAATATAGGTTCGTAACCACCTCAATTTTGCGACCAATTAACAAATTTTGCTTTCGGGGGCTTCCCCTGAGAGCGGAGCTTGGCTAAACGCCATCCCAAATGGAGCTCTGGGCACCTCTCTGGATAATGAATGCGCTAGAAGTGGTATCTCTCTGCGGCTGGGACTGAAAGTATGTATACCTCACCCGTGCCGATGTGGCGTCCTGATAGACTGCTATGGCCTGCACCCTCTCGCCTCCAAAAGGAGCGCTGGCAGATCCCCAAGGCACAAGGCTCTGAATGAGATTGTCAAGCGGGCTATGGATACTGCTGGATACTCGGCCATTCTTGAACTTTGGGTTATGCAGAAGTGACGGGAAACGACCGGATGGGATGGCCATATTTCCCTTTGAGGCCGGAAACCACTTGTTTGGGACGTGACATGTACAGACACGTTCGCCCCGAACAATCTTCAAGAGTGCGCTTCAAAGGTCTGCTCTGCAGCCGTCAAAGCGGATAAGGCCAAACTCGAAAAAATACGGCGACCTTTCCGATAATATCCAATTTGTTCCCCTTGCTATGGAGACTTCCGGATCCTACTCCCTCTCTACACTAGAGTTTTTCGGAAGTCTTGGAAACCGGATCACCTCCTGCACTGGAGATCTCCGCGAACGCCGCTGGCTGTTTGAGCGAATTTCTCTTGCATTCTGAGAGGGAACAGCCACGCAGTTAGGGCGGCAGCTAACTAATGTTTTGTCCTTATCATTTTTAATAAAAAAATTATTTATTAAAAAATTAACCAATTGGGTAACTCAGTGTTTTTCAACCTTTTTTTGTATCACCCCCATAATAACTAAGTAATGTTATAATTAGTAATTTTTATTAAAATACGCCTGAACTTCATGAAGGTTACCGGATGCTCTATATTCGAGATTCTTTTAGTGAGATCTACTCTGATGTTTCTTCTTTTGCAGATATTCAAATTATTACGTTTCTTCCCCATCACATGGTTATGTTCTTCCTGTCCAACACAATATTCATGGAAAAGACAATCACATTTGCTATTTCGTTTAATTTATAATTTATTCGTATTACATTTATAGTTTCATCCAATTAAACCGATGAATTATCGCGACCAAATTGTGCCTGCGTTAAATACAATGGATAAAGTTCGTTGTTGGAATTTTTGTTTGAAAATTCATAAATGAACAATATTTGCCGCCCATGGCTTGCATCATCAAATGCAAAATATACTATATTATTTAAATTCGTTAAAAATTGAAAATCTTGTGTCCATTTTTAAATATTTAAAAAGTAACAATTCCTCATTAAAACGAAAGTAGAAGCATCCGGACTATTCCGAAAAATCTGTGGATTATTTTATCCATTTGAAAAAACAACACAAGTATTATTTAGTTTTTACTATGAATCGTAGATCTAGTCAAATGATGTTCAGTGAAACTTTTGTAAACACAAAGGATTCATTGAAATGTTCATACCTAATCTCAGAATTGATAGCAAAATAACTAAAACCTCACACTATTGACGAAAATTTGATAATCCCTGCTTGTCGTATTATTGCTCGGACTATGTTTG
Organism: Dicyema japonicum; assembly: GCA_011109175.1. Lineage (NCBI taxonomy): Eukaryota > Metazoa > Dicyemida > Rhombozoa > Dicyemidae > Dicyema > Dicyema japonicum. The sequence continues at coordinate 438,873 of RDEW01000011.1, read as the reverse complement.
GTCATAAATATGAACAAAAAATAATGAAGATACCTTTGTCACATAACACTGTTTCTCGTCGGATTTGTGCTTTGTCGGAGAATATTGATAATAATGTCTCATTTTCTATTAAAGAAACTCGGTTTTCATTACAACTTGATTTTCCTGACTTAGAAATTGAAAAAATTTGATTGGGTTATTATTTTTTAATATTTTTTCGATACGAAATCCTTTTCTTGTGTCAGAATAAAAACACTTATCTGTTAAAGAAAATGAAGAACCTATTGCACTGTTTAATGATCGATCCTTAAAATTAATGATGACGGAGTTAGACATTGGAAAATTCTGGATATATATTCGAAACATATATCCCAGTTTATCAAAACAAGCACTGACCATAATTTTACAGTTTTCAACGACCTATTTATGCGAAACAGGTTTTTCTACGCTGCATAATATGAAATATAACAAACGTGAAAGTTTGAAAAACATTGATGCTGAAATACGGGTGGCTTTGTCAACCATTCGACCTGATATTGATGATATATGCAAAAACAATAATAATTAAGATTTCATATTTTTTATTAATAAAAATTTGGGCATTAAATTACCAATTTTAGTACTTAGTTTTACACATCTTAAAATTTAATTTTTTATTTTTTAATGTGTGCCGTGGATTATTTTTTACGATAAGTGTGCCGCGAGAATTATTTTTTGAAAAGCTCTGCTCTAATCCCTCTTGCCACACTACTTATGTGCCCCTCCAGTGCTTCCAGCTCAGTCTGTCTCCAAGCAATCTTGGCACAGATCTTCTCCCTCCATTTACTGGGTGGTCTGGGCTTGTCCGTCAATTCATCATAGGTGATCTGTGCTGCATACAGCACTAGGGAGATGTCACCCAGTGACCCTACTAACTTAGCCTCCCCGCATAAGCCACAGCCTTATTGATACAGGTTAACACTACTCCGTTAACCTTACAATGAGGGATAAATCTACGGTCCTCAAGTGGGACATCTGCCGCTGGAGCGAGATTCCGCGCAAAGGCTTCATAAACATGCTTGAGCTGCAACGTATCACAACTCTGGTGTTCGTGCTCTCTTTGACAGTTGTGGTCATCTGTTCCCCGCCCCTTTAGACCAGTACCCTCTTTGCCTACAGCCATTTTCTTGAGTTCACTCACAGATATAGCAGTACTGAATCTGCCACTACAGAGCTCCGCCAAGTATGGCCAACCATTCCAGGGAATTCGAGATAGCCTGCTACGTATCTGCAGGACTACCTGCCTCGCCCATTCTTTCGGGTCATCTGCCACAACGCTCTCGGATATGGCAAGAATTACATTCATACCATCAGGTAAAGCAAGTGACCCTTCTCCTTTAATCCTTTCAACATTTTTGCCAACTCGAGAGAGTTTTAACGCCACCAGTTTTTAAATATTAAATAGCATAATACAGGCGTGTTTTATAAAGTTAAGCTGATGGCTCGGTGTTTCGTAAAAACAACCCAGGAATAAATTGATATAATGAAAATAATGGAAGAGAAGGGGATCGTCGGTCTGATGACAAGAAAAAAATACCGACTAACTCAAAAGTCAAAGAATTTTTTATCTATCAATGGGAGGTTATACCTTAAAGACACAAATGGAAACCACAAAATTTTCATATCTGATAATCATGAAGAGATGGAATTAGTGGCCTCGCAAATTCATCAATTGACCCATTGTGGACAAAACACATTGGAACAATATTGCAATGAAAGATATTTTTTTCGTGAAAAGAGAAATTATTCGGAAAGTGGAGTCAGAATGTGACATTCCATGTAAGAGCATTATGTGACTGCTTAAACGTCTAACAAATTCATAGTAGGCCTAACAATCCAAGGAGTCAAAGGATTATCGAACGCTTCAATCAGACAATTACAAGATCACTATCTAAGATGATGTCCAAAGATAAGTGCATGACTAAAAACATAAAGGAAGAAGTTGGAGTGGAATAATGTATGGAATGGACATGACGTTAATGGTATTCAATGCACGACAATACAACGAGCAAAAATTCGACCAAATCTCACATATTGACGGGATCTTCCGTTCGACATCGGAGCGTATCTCCAACTTCCGGCTTGAGGGAATACTCACGGAAGCAGGCCAAACTGGCAGTCAGTCTGGGAAATCTTGGAATCACAGCTCTATAGACATTTCTCTCCTTGTATATCTCTCGTCGCTAATGGCCTGTAACACCCTTGTCAAGAGGATTCTACACTCCCTTTTTAAATTCTCTCCATACCAGGACGTCGTTCATGCTCATGAGGCCTGAGCCGTACCTATTAGTTTTCCCAACCTTCCATGATCATTACAAAAACACATATGAAACGCATCAAAAAAATAATTAAAGATGAACAATTTTTACATGATCTTATTTTAAATTAATAAAAAAAACTTTTTTCCCAATAGCTTTTTAAGAAGCGTTTGCAGCTCTGGGAAATACCCAATGAACCTCATTCCAAAATCGGCAGATTATTCTCGTAGTCTTTTTAGTTTGGACTTAACATAAACTCTGGCAGAAGCACTTAGAATTGTTTTTATATAAATAAATTATAATTTTTTTATTTATATAGTTATATTTAAAGCAAGTTCGGGTGGCATAGTGGTTAGGTGTCGGGCTAAAGTAGCTTAGGTTACGGGTTCGATTCTCGCTGCTGTTCACCTGGTGAAAGGTTCCACGCATCTACGATGCCAAGAAGGTTTGACGAGTGACGCCGTCATCAGTGGATACTCACTGCGGAACTGGATTGTCTAGGAAGGACACTCACACAAGAAAAAGAAAAAAAAGAAATGAAGATCATTCCTTGGTTCTACGATTAGTTAAAATTAACTGTTCTTTACTTAAATAAAGTGTGTGTCCTGTCTATGCGGAGCTATAAATACTATGGCTCTCGTGAAAAGGCTTTTTATTATTATTACATAGCATAAATGGATTATCAAGTACAACTGATTCATCAAGTTGTAGTTAAATTTTGTTTTTCCATGAGAAATAATTAAGGACACATCGTCAATTCTCCTGTATCGTTACTGAATTGAATAGTTTGTAATAATTCGAAAGATTCCCTTTAGGAAATATTTTTTATAGACATTTCTACATACGAAAATATAACACACTCGGCTATTAAAAAATCTTGAATAGTTTGCAGATTTATCCTTCTGTCATAGTTTTTCTTAAGTGTTTAAAAAATCAATATTCTTTCCGATGATTAATAATGTTTGCGTATTATGTCGCATTCCAAAGTAATTTTATTGTTATTAATGAAAAGCTATATTTGAAAGCTTTTAACGGACTTCACAAACTTGTGATACCCCTAACTAGTAAAGAAGAAATGAGGACTATTGCTCAGAGATTCACCAGACAAATCACAGTGGACATATCGCTCTGGATTTGCTTTGTCGTAGGAGATTTTGCGGTATCAAAAGAACTGTTATTCGTCAAGTTGTAAAAGACTGCAATGTTTGCAAGTTTCAGTGCCTCTCAAACAATATGACGATTTAAGTCATATTGTTGCAGATTACTCATATTCCTTTTGATAGCTCAGATTCATCCTGTCAAGAGCGAAGAAATGTACTATCTCATTCGTATTACGTTCTGAAAATCAAGGTTACTTCATTAGACATCGTATTTTTTTAAATTATATTTTTTTGTATAATATAATTTTATGTGCTTTGTTTAAAATTTTAACTTGTATAAAATTTGAAAAAATAAATAAAAGTTGACCTAACTTATAAACGTAGACAAGTTTAGTTAACATATTTATTTTATTTTGAATGTTTGTTTCCAGAATCACGAATGTAAAAATTATAAATCAAATATCACATTGTGCAATTTGGCCGTTCAAGATAATTTTGTATAATCTACAAAAAGCCAAATTACGAAAGATACTATTAGTATTTTTCACTGTAGTTAATATTTGACATTTCCAGCTGGCCTCGATTATTATCGTTTTCAGAGGGAAGACAAAATACATTTATTATCAAAGATACAAGTTTTTATTCGTCGTGATTTCGCGTTAAATTTGAATTTATCCATTAGATCCAATTAACGTGGAGAAAAGAAATGCAGTGAGGATGACTTGGGGGAATGCAAAATTGATGGAAAAAATAAATTCTAAACTCATCTTCTTTATGGGACAAAATAAGGAGAGAAATACATTACAAATAACAAAAAACGAACAAGAAATTAACAATGATATCATTTTCAAGGATTTTCATGAAAATTATAGAAATTTGACATAAAAGTTAGAATTGCACTCATGTGGGCATTTTATGAGTTTATATTTTTTGATTATTTCATAAAAATTGATGACGACGTATTTTTAAACATTGACAATATTATTCATTTTTTCGAACAAAATGTCGACAACAAGCCGATAGAACAGAGTCCCTTTATGTTTTGTGCGATTAATAGAAGGTTCAAACCGGTAAGAGTAACTGATAATAAATTGTATTTTTTAAGATCTTAATTAAGGTACATTTCTAATGCTGATTATCAACATTCACCTTTCCAGATTATTGTTCAGGACACGTGTATTTCATGCCTAAGAAATCCATCTTTCCAATCCTGAGTAACTGCAAAAATTATACTAAAATAAAAATCGAAGATGTTTACTTTTCAGGTTGAGTGAATTTAAACTATTAAAGGTATCTGTAGAATATACAATAATATTACATTGCTCACAAAAAATAAGTTTATTTTTCGCGACAAAAATAATATCTGCGAATTTGACAAATATATTTCAATCTACAGTGTGGGAGGAGATTTGCTAATAAAATTATTTAACGTGTTTAAAAAATGTTAGTTTGACCTATATTAAAATTATTATTAGCAGTATACATAAAATCATCCAAATAATTTGAGACCATGTCCTCAGAAAATTAGACCTAATCTTTGCCTCCCAACCTCTCATGTGAAAACTTTTCATAAAGAATTAAATGCAATAGAACCGGACAATATACCAATTCATTGGTCTATTTACCTGGGATCGATGTCACTGCTTTAAAAATCCTCGAGTATTTTGAAACCAAACCCGATCATTCCGATCCCTTTTCTAACTGACCTACTTACTTCTTGTCAGTATTTCCCAAATTTCTGAATGAGTTATACTGTATTCCATCGAACAACCATCCATAGGAGTTCCGCTGGACGGCACTTCCTTCAAGTCCTGAGGGAGGAAGAGATTATCTAAATCTTTTAAATTCTGGCTATGACTGTGTTTTTGTGGTTAAATAAATTTCAAATATCAATATCAAAACTTAGATGATTTTTCGTGGATAGATTTAATAACCTCCATAGCGAATAGTGAATCATTTGGTATCAGTTGGCAAATGGGGTTACTCAAATTTTTTTCCGACAACTTTGGAAGGTCCTCTATTATGTTAGACTACTTTCGTTATACAAAAATTCTTAAGGCTTGGCCCTTTCTCTGTTTAGTTAATCTCCGATCACTCCTAACAAAAAACCATAACAAACTTCCCCTTTCTTACGTCTCTGCAATATAATCACAGCTTTTTAAGTCTTCTAAGAACATCTTGACAATCTATTTCCCCGATTCGGCATCAGTTTTAATTCAAGTCATCATCTGAGACCCAAGAAGAGATTCCCTTCACAACGACAGTGGAAGGATATAGGAAGGAAGTGGTAAAAACATGTTCATCAATACCAGATGGCGCTCTCATCGGCACAAGCATCCATATTCTATTTTGAGGCAAATTCAAGCGTGAATTTGACTGATTTTCTTAATGCAATTCGTGCCTTACTGGCAGTCGCTGAGTTTGATAGTGTGTTAAAACGTTTAATCCGTCCCAAAGCCATGTTTTTAATTTCCAGATTCACTACAAGAAAATCATCAGCTAAGTTAGACGAAACAGCTTGTCCTGATACAAAAATGTCATATAGTTCATCGGTGGGTATTTCAATCCCCTTCTTTGATTTAGACTTCACTGTCAGTTTACTTCATTAGCCGATTTTCCTTTCTTGGTCGTTGACTCTTTCCCAACTTTTCCTTTTGTTGAAATTTTGACACATAACGCAATTATTATCCAATGAATGCCTCACTAACGTCGGACCAGACGTTTAAACCGCGAGCGGAACAAACAAAAAATCTTCTGGTAAATATATCATAATTAAAAAATTCGTAATTTAAAAATCGCCCCTCGTTGAGAAACACTGTGGTAACTGATCCTTAAACATAGGAAAATTTAAGGGTGAAAATAGTAACTCTTCGTCCCCGTGCATGAACTGACTGACGAAGAATTCAGAAAGTCTCTGAAACTAAAGCATCTGATACGCTAACACTCTGGTTATGGATCCTGTTCGTTCTAGAAAAGGAAGAACTTGTACAATATCTTCGAAGGTGGAATAAATAAAGCTGTAAACACGTAGGAAACACTCCACCAAAATGGGTCACTGTCAGAGATCCTTCACTTTCACGCAAAGTCTTGGCGGTCCAAGGAAAACAATTCATCTTTTAAGTGTAGCGTTATATGTTCCTCTCTCAAGAAGCGTCCTATGACGACATCAAGAAAAAGATCATTTGCTTTTTCCGATTCCACCGGGAAATCGTAATGGGTCTCCCACTGCTGTGATTCTGGATAGACCATATGTTCTCTTGCAGCCATAAGCGACAGATCGGCCTGGCAAATTAATCCTATCTACCATCAAAGCTCAAAGTGGGGATTTCCAGGAGAAACTTTTTATATCAGATTTACCTTGTTCTACCCAGTGTCTGACCGAGTTGAGATACGTTCTAATCAGCTTCTCATGTGTGAAGTAATGGACTCGTATGGTTCAGACAACACACTTGTCTTCGGAGACAATATTGTCCATTCTCAGACCGGCGTCCAGAAAGGGGATCCATTTAGATAACTCATTTTTTCCTTGACTGTCGGTGATATTACATGATATGTGTGTTCTCCGTTTAACTTATGGTATCTGGATGATGTTACAATCAGAAGCACCAAAGATTCCGCTTAAGGGACCTCCATGTCATTGTCCTGTTTTTGATGGTTGTTAGTTTGGTCGTTAATGCCTCGAAGACGGAGACATATCAACATCTCTATGTCTGACTAAGATTTTGTTTTCGTCGCCGGAGCTTTCAAAGATCAGTTTACCGAAGCCAATATCACAGACGTGGGTGAATCGTCTTTCCTTGGAGCTTGTTTTAATGACAAGGTATGAAAAGTGCTCTTTCCTAGAAGGACTCTCGCTTTGCTCTCTATTAGAGAGGCTAAGGATTCTTAATTCATATGTGGCGTCCTTTGATCTGAAAAATTGTCTTTCATACCCAAGTCACTCTTCGTTATTAGATGCCCGTCATCCTTCAGGAACTGGGACATCCTAAACACCAGCAATTCAACTCTAAAGTCGTTATTGGATGATGTTATCAATGTCCGGTTCAGCGATCAAGACAGGAAATAGTGCAAACTTCAGACCTCTCGGGATGGCCTTAACCTCAAATCTGAGGCCGACATTGCGCTTCCTGCTTTTTTTCTTCATGTGCTTCATGTATTTGCCTGTTGTCGAAGATTTTACTCAATACTTCGAGATCTTTCGAAAAGGCCTGAACAGCATGGATAGGTATGGGCTACTGCTTCCCAACAGGTGAATTTTTTCAGAAGTCTTGAGACAACAGAGCATTCTATGGAGCTCAAGAAAAACCTCAACCAACACCGCTTGATTTGGTTTCGTTCGACATGCATGGAAAATAGTGGTTTTTGGTTGGATGCTTGCCAAATTACTGGCGTCGGGACTTTGCTCGACAATGAGAGCCTTCGTATTGCCATGTTGCTTCGGTCTGGATGTACATGAGACTCACAGATGCCAATGTAAGTAGATGATTGATCGGAAAGGAATCCACCATCCCCCTGCAAGAAGATCCCTGGAAGATTTCCCATGATGCAAGCCTAAGTGATATTATTTTACGTGATCTTGAAGTTGGAAGGTTCCCTTCCATCATTGAACCTTGTTGGACTTGATCAAATAGATAGGAGAATACCAGACGGGACGGAGACCTTTCTATTTACCAAAAGACGCTCTCTTTTATAGGACATAACCTCTACTGATTCTTCTTCCTCGACAAATATGATTCCCACCACAAATTCAGACTGTCCTACCACTGACTCTCACTAACAGAAGGAAGCTGGATAAATATTCTGCGATTGAGGACCATTTCCGTTTCGTTCCTATAGCATTTGAGAATTCGGGCGTGATAGGGCATATCACCAGAAGTGTTCGCCAATCTCGTCAAGGCTGGGAGATCCTCGGGAGCGCCGTTGGCTCCGCGAACATCTTGTAATTACCATCGTTCGCTGCAATGGTCACTCTCTTGGAAGCTGGTGTCTCGACAAATAGAAGAATGGAAAATTAGACGGTAATTAATGAGACTTTAATCCCTACGAGATTTTATCTGTTAATTGGTAGGACGTTTTAATTGTCCATTTCCTCTGAGATTTAATCACATAAAATTATGATTTTAAAAGAATTTTAATGGTTCTCCTATTATTAGTTCTTTTTTATCACACATTTTCAAAATTTGGAATTGCCATTTTTCTAAAAAATAAAGCAAATATCCCTTATGTTCGAGACTTCATAAGAAATATAAGTATGCCGGAAATTCAATTTGAAATACAAACACTTGATGAAAGTCCAACCAAAATTTTACAACAAATGTGCCAAACCATCCGAGAAGTGAAACCAAACTTGCTAATTGTGAGTTATCATAAATCGCAACAATTTTATACCAACATTTTACTGTCGTCTATGTCTATTCCGTCAGTCTCCATAGGTTCTTATTACAGCATTAATTCCGGCTTGTATTTTAATGTATAATATCCTATTTACTAAGAAATACATTCACCGACTCCACATGTATTCCTCAGTAGAAAAGGAGATAAATTTGATGACGAATCTAATCATGAAGCTAAAGTGGACGAGAGTAGCATTCATCAACAGTGGGGACAGTATGAGCCTTGAAATGGTGAAATTGTTGAAACGTAAGAAAGTTGAAGTAAATTTTATGCTAATTTCAGATTGATCAGGATATTGTAATTAGATTAGGGATGACACAAATGGACCAAATAATTACTCAAATGTCATCAATCTCTGCTGGCGTGATTATTGGATTTTTCAAGTAACTCCCCTGTTTATGTCTCAGACCTGAAGTGGCTCCAATAATATTCGATTTGGCTAAAAAATTCAATTTGCTGGATTCTTACATTTGGCTTCTGCATGAATCCTTGATAAATCTGAAGGAAACTCCCAATGGAACATTTTCGTTCAAACTAAAAGTTACTGACGAGCTTGCATACATCAAGGATGCCATTACATATGCGAGATATGCATTCAACCATTCGAAAATAATTAACAAGGTCTATCCGAGATATGATCACTGCTATTCCAGCGTTGAATCAATTTTAGTAAGGTATTATTGGCTTGTAGTACAGATTTATGATCGTAAGCTACAGTGTAGGATATTCCGGGAGAATTATGTTTTCAGACATCGGATATCGCACTTCATTTAACTACTTTTTGGTAAATAAACAAAATAGCAGCATAGAAATTGTGGGGACAGCAGTTAGTACAGTATCTGAAACTATAAATTGAAAGAGCCAAATGTATGTGAATATTAATCTACTACCTGGAATCACAGAATCAATACTTAATTGTACCACGTGTTCGAACGCAGGAATAAAGAAACATAAAATTCTTAGAGTAGTTGTATCTCTGACTAAGGTTTCATCCCCTGAAATAATCCCGTACACAATGAAGAGGATGAGAGACACAGAATGTACATCCCAGGAGATGGAGTGTGTCCATTATGATGCTGCTGCAAGTAACATGTATTTTTATGGGAGAAACCAATGTATTTTACTGCTGTTATGGATTTTTAATTGATATTTTAATACTTTACAAAAACCAAGTCAAGATTCCAATGAGACTAATTCTTGATACTGGTGTTGGCGGATCGTACAAAAACGTGATTACTTTGTAATATTCAAAGCACAATAATTCTGTCTTCAAATACTGGAATGGGTTGATAGGGGACCTCATTTATGGGAAAAGAGATATTATTCTGGCTCCTTTGTACGTCACAGCAGAACGTGCAAAATTTGTGTCATATAGCATTTCATTTCGGAGTCAAGAGAGTGTGCTAATACAAAATAAGGTACACCACAATCAATTTTGTAGGAAATTACCAATATTGATTTTACAAACTTTTTACACCCCTTTTCCTTCAACCTTTGGATGCTTATTATTTTTTCAATATTATCAACTGCTCTGGTATTTTATATCTTCGATAGAATTTCTCCTTTCGGTTCTTTTGAATCTGAGGAAACTCATGTTAAGGATGCTCTGAACCTTTCGAGTGGATTTTGGTTCACTTTGAGTGTCGGTGTAAACTCTGCTATTGGAGAAGGTTCTTTAGTATTTGATACAAATAGGAATCCCTCGAAGTTTTTCAGCCAAGACATTGAGTTTGGTTTGGGCATTTGCGACTATGATAATTTCGGCTTCCTACACCGCTCAGTTAGCCGGATTTCTCGTCACTCAACATTCAGAATTTTTACAAATTTCAAAATCAGGAAAACAAGTTCATTTGACGGAATTTTATTACAGGGATTAATTTTTGGGAGTTTGAACGACCCTTTTATTATTGATTCACTCCGATCGGAAAGAAAATATTTTGAAATCCTCTATAAGCTAAAACGGACCTACAACTCCACAGAAGATGCAATAAAGGCATTAATAAACAAGTATGGGTTGTCATTCACATAGACAAATCGATGGACTTATTTTGCCAAAGGAACGCCTCGTTTATGAAAGCTACAAAGAGTGCAGGTTCAACCAACTGAAATTTAATTTCGCCGAGCACAATCTGGCAGTCGCTTTTGTCAAAAATAGTTCTTACAAATCTTCCTTCGATTTATTATTGAAGAATGTCATAAGTAGTCATTTGCAATTATGCTTAGAAACCCAAATGAAGCAACTCGAAATAAAGTGGCACTTGAGGTTTTCAGAAAACAACTGTTCGATTCAATTTAAAGAAAAAAACGGAGATTTTAATCAGATTGCAGGTTTTTGCTGATATTATTAAGGCGTATTCTTGAGCGCCATTATTGGAATAATTGTTGGATTTATAGTTAATATTCTGGAAAATATTTACAGCAGAAATAAAGAGACCGTTAAAAAAAGTGTTAAAAGAAGCTTCAACAAATTTAATCGGAAATATCTCAAGAAAAAAAAGTCATCAGTCGTTCCCACCTAATAACACTAACATAATAATTGTTTTAATAATAATCATGGTTTCATTCACGGATCTTTCCATTCAGAATTGCCACCTTTATTATATCACGGTCCAATGATGCGTCTAGGCCAGGGTTTTCCAAAGTGAGCGATATCGCCCCCTTGGGGGAGATAAGAAATTCAAAGGGGGCGGGGGGCGATTTTAATTTCAAGGGGGCAATAATAAATTATTCTTAAAATTAATATCAATCATCTAATTAATATTAATTACCCGTTGCCCATTCTCTCTTGGTATTTTCAACACTCGAGGCTTGAAGTTCATCACCAAAAAACATCAACTCGCACGTGATTTATCTATCCATGGTGTCAGTATTTGCTGCATTCAAGAGACAAAGATTACAGCATATTTATTACGAAATTGGATGATTACTACATGATCACTTTGGACTTGACTGCCGACATTATGGTCTTGGATTTGCGGTTCACAGGGATCTTTACGACCGTGTGACACGCGTATGGGCTGTCTCGGATCGTATTGCAGTCATGCAACTGAAGTTTGGAACAAAGCCCAACTCTGTTATTTCTATCATCAATGTTTATGCTCCGACCGCTGTCCGGCTGATGCCAATCCTGAAGAACTTGGTGCGTTTTACTCATGTTTGACAGGGACATATGACTCACTTTCGTCGTCATATCTGACGTTTATTGATGGAGACTGGAATGCCAGAGTTGGTAAAGTACGGAATGGGGAGACTTGTATTGGATCACATGCTCGGAATCGTCGAAATTCCTCTGGTGTCTCATTGGTTCAATTCTGCGAATCCTACAACACTGCTTTTGAACACCCAGCAAGACATAAAACTACCTGGACTGGTTCACGAAAGGACAAAAATGGCAACTTGATTAAAATATATAATCAAATTGATTATATCTTGTGCAGAAGAAGGAACAAAAACCTAATACGAAACTCGAGATCATACGATGGGCTTGAAACATCAAGTGATCACAAATTGGTGATCACTCGGTTATCTCTGGGAAGTTTGTACAAATCTGGAAGATATGGAAAAACGGAATTCGAAAGATTGGATACAGAAACTCTAATAAGCAATGAAATAAAGATAAAGAGTATGACGAAAAACTCAGAAAGGAATTAAGCAAGATGAATACAAACAATAGTGCACAGGATTTGTGGAATGACGTTGGAGTTGCAATGAAGAATACCGCGTCGTTGGTTTTGGGGACTACTCACAAAAACAAATTCTAATATAACAACGAAGAAATATCATACTTATCTTCAGAACAAAAGAATTTGAGGATTAGAATTAATAATTCAAATATACCGAGTCTAAAAAAAAGCTAAGGATAGTTCGTAACTCAATTTTAACAAAAATCAAAAAACTTCAAAAATATCAAGTAAAAAAGGAAGTGGAGGAACAGGTCGATGAAATCAAGAAATATAAGAACGGATCCAAAATGTTCAAAGCCATTCGGATTATTAGCAAAAAGAAACGACCAGGGAATATTGTTATTTACGACCAACATGGACGATCAGTATTGAATGTTATTGAAAAGGCGAACATAGTCTCTTCACACTACTATGACATCTTTAACAATCAAGAAATTGAAAACAAATCTCCAATAACATCAACGGCTCCTCTTAACTGCCCCATTATTATCGCGGAAACTATCAAGGCAATAGGAAAACTAAACTACAGGAAAGCGGCTGGTCCTGATAATATACCTGCAGAGTTAATAAAATGTGGACCCACTGAATTGGGTGAAATAATCACCATCATACTCAATAAAGCTTCCAATTTTTTTAAAACCACTCGGGGAGTTCCACAAGGGGATTCGTTGTCTCCTATTCTATTTATTATTTATCTTGAGGCTGCACTGAGGGATTTTAGATTATCCATTAAAGGACAATATTATGAGTTGATTTACGCAGACGATCTGGACTTTGTATCGGATGATTCTGAATTTCTCAAATACATAAACGAACATCTTCCTAACATTTTCCAAAAATGGTTCTTGAAGATAAACACTGACAAAACGGAATTTACATCATTCAGCCGTGCAGAGAGGATATCCGACGAGACGTGGAGAAGACATAAGAAGGTCGGATCGCTCTTGGGAGACATGGAAGATGTAGCTCGACGGAAAATCCTTGCATCTGGTGCTTTCAGAAGCCTATCTAAAATATGGAGTTCGGGAAGAAGACCTTGTGGAAAAATAAAGCTTATGATATACAAATACTTTGTTGTGCCCATCCTAATATATAACTGTGGGACATGGGGTTTGTCTAAACGGGCAATGGAGTCTATTGACAGTTTCGACCGCAGTATGCTTCGGAAGGCACTTAATATTCACTACAAAATGAAGATCAAAAACGAACAATTATATAAGTTGAGCAAAACAGAACCATTATCCATGGAAATCAGAAGATCGAGATGGAGACTGTTCGGTCACCTGGATGTACCGGCAAATCACGTAATAGATGAATATTTCATGGAAAAAACAAAATCAGTCCGAGGAAGGCCTAGAATAACCTTACCTATCACGCTAAATAAGGACCTAAAAGCCATAGGCAGGGAGTTGAAAACAATGGATGACCTCGATGAACTAAGAGATCTTGCGAAACGGAGAGGCCTTTGGATGCGATTGGTGCAAAGGGTGGCCGGCGCGGCACAAGGGAACCTTAATTGACTTTTGTTTTTTTATGTGTTCTCGGCAGTGCTGATAATAATAATTAATATAATAGAATTTCAGTATTGTGAACCTGTAATTTTAAATTGACACTAGCGTGATTTGCGGTGTATTTGTATTATTCAACAATCTCCTAGTGATGGAAGAAGACCTTTCTGTTTATTGTGCTCAAAGTCATTTGCTAACGAGGCTATGAAGCCTTCTAGATTAAGTCAGCATTTACGAAGGGTTCTTATATTTTATTAAAATATATGTTCATCAAAATAATTCCAACCAGCCGCTGACGTTTTTCCAAAAATTTCAGGGGAACAAAAAAATCAACGGAGCCTGGATTTTTGCTAAATTTAATGAACTTAATGTGAAATTACAATTTGCTGATATTAATTTAATCAAGGTTTTATTTTTTAAATTAATTTAAGCAAAGTCACTTATTTCTGCTCTTATTTTGAAACTACCTTTATTTTGTAGGAATATTGGCAGGAAAGAATTAATTCATTTCCACGTCTCAACGGTCTTAAATGCTTCCTTTCTGAAGATGATTTCGAAATTTATATTGAACATTTGATCACTCTTGAACAAGATATGAAGAAACGTTTCAAAGATTTATGCGAACTCAAAGTTCCAGATTGGGTAGTAGACCCCTTTCAGAATTAGATGACGCTAAATCTTGTTGTCAAGAGGAACTAATTATGTTAAAAAACGATTTTGAAATTAAACCCACTTTTAAACACCGGTCGTATCAAGATTTTTGGTTACAAAAAGATATTCCTGAAAAATATCCTATGTTATGGAAAAATAAAAATTGTTTTTTATTGCTTTCCACTTCTTGCTGGTTGAGACAGCTAATTACCAAAAGGAAAAACCGCTTGGACATTGTTGAAAGAGGAGATCTACGAATTAGGCTTACAAACATGAACCCAAAAATTGAACTTGTGTCTAACTTTTTGCAACATAAGTGTTCATATTAATTATTAATTTTTTTATTTCCAACTCGTTACCATATAGGTTTTCTTGGTGGGCGATATTTTTTAAAAGTTTGTTAAAGGGGGCGATGACCTGAATAAGTTTGGGAACCCCTGGTCTAGGCCAATGGTGTGCCTCGACTGCAACCAAATTTATTAAAACTCAGTGTACTAGTTGATTAAATATCTAAGGAAGATAAATATTAACTATTTTCCATAATTAATTTGTTTTTTTGGCATTTCAAAACTACCATGTCGTGATTAGTTGTGGATTCGATTCACATAGCGCTACTTACCTGGTCAAAGGATTCCCTGATCTTTACTGCCGTCATGTGATCCACCTGCTTTAGAAGAACGTCCAATGCCTGGTCGGTATCAAAAAAAGATATCTCTGCTCCACTGGAGGAATTCCCACAATGGTGGATGCGATGATTAGAAAGGTTGCATCTCACTCCTATCATGAGAACTGGATATACCTTAATTAATAATAATAATAATAATAAGCCTATTCACGAGAGCCATAGTATTTATAGCTCCGCATAGACAGGACACACACTTTATTTAAGTAAAGAACAGTTAATTTTAACTAATCGTAGAACCAAGGAATGATCTTCACTTCTTTTTTTCTTTTTTTTTGTGTGAGTGTCCTTTCTAGACAATCCAGTTCCACAGTGAGTATCCACTGATGACGGCGTCACTTGTCAAACCCTTTCTACATCGTAGATGCATGGAACCTTCCACCAGGTGAACAGCAGCGAGATTCGAACCCGTAGCCTAAGCCACTTAAGCCCGACACCTAACCACTATGCCACAATGGCTGGCCACAATACCTTAATTCAAGGTTAATTAGCATATCCAAGTTCTTCAATTTGGGCTAGACGAGATTCGAACCCAGGCATTAGGATATTGGTTTTTGTATCCGTTGTCTCATGAGTCCAAGAAGAGGAACGAAAGGTTACATCCAAATTAAGATTACGACATTAAGTGTTTTAGAGGTAGGCCGAAGTGCACCACAACTATGTCACCAGCTGATCCGCCCAATAAACAACTAAGCTAAATGCTTAGATATACACGGTTGATAATCATCATAGAATGCCATTGTGGTGAGATTGATTAAAAAGTGGAACTATTTCAATCAAAAAATACGTCATTATCAATATTTGTTAACAAATTATAATTATGGTTCACAAAAATTCCTGGTGACAAAACAATGTTGGAAGTGAAAGTTAGTTAATAACCCCAATTTCACTAACCAGCGGAAGGCCTGTGGCCATTGCGATTTCTGGACGGTCCCTTAAGTCCTTCAAAGTGAATTGGTAAGCAGATTCTTTCATTATAAGCATGTAAAAGGTTTTTAATATTATTAGATCAAAAAATAAAAACATATAAAACAATTGGAAGTTCCGTTCAGTCGAGGCTGACATAGAATTTACCCTAATATGCGCTCAATAGGTCAGATCCTTTCTCTCTTATCCTTTTTTCGATAAGCAATCCAATGCGGTTCGCAGGGTCAGTGATCTGTTTTCAATGACTCATGATGTTTCGACTGTGGTTGGTTCAAAAGCATATAAATGTAAAGTAATGTGTCACGGTCCGTATGTGTGCCTATGCAGTTGGAGTGTCTCGACTGCAACTAATTTACTAAAAATTTGTAGACTAGTTAATTAATACCTAAGGAATACGAATATGAACTTTTTCCAATATTTTCTTTGTATTTTTGAGCAATCATATTTTACCACTTTAAATCAATACCGTCAGGACTATGTTCTGCTTGTATTTTTGAGCAATCATATTTACCACTTTAAATCAATACCTTCAGGACTATGTTCTGCTTGTATTTTTGAGCAATCATATTTTATCACTTTAAATCAATACCGTCAAATACTATGTTCTGCTTAGGATCTATGATATTGCAACCAAATTTACTAAAAAATTTGTAGATTCGTTAATTAATTTTTGGTGTTTGAAAACACATAATGCAGTTGAAGAACATGAAATCATATATTTATTCCTTATAAACGCAATTAAAATTACTCCATAACGACATAAGCGCACATACTGACCATGACACAATATACCGCCTGATTCAAAAGTAAATTAAGTAGCGAAAATTATTTTTGAATTATTTAAATATTATTTTATTTAACATGTTGTATAAAAATTAAAAATAAATATTCAAACCTAAAAGTATAAATGAAATCATACAATTTGGATGTCTTGCATTTTTGTCTAATATGGATCGTCTTTATAACAACGGTCTCACTATACCACATTTTAATGTACAAATGTATATTATTGCAGTCTTCCCCAAATCACTTATCTTTTAGGAAATAACTTTTATATTTCTGTCCTATCATTCACTGTGTACGCCTTCGGCTATTTAATAAGAATATCAACCTCAGAAGCTGATCATATTAAGGAATGTAGCAAAAATTCATTATTGATGGACATTAACAAAAATTGTAGATTTGGAAGCAGTAATAAATCCATTCATGATGATAACATCAAGAGTACTGGAAGACTGATAAGCTGTAGTTATCCTCATTTGGAAGTTACTGACTGGCCACGTATAAGAAATTGTCAGCAATTTGTTGTATTTCTGTTGATCGCTACAACATTTTGTATAATAGTGAATGTATCAACAGGATATTATATTTTCATCCCCACGTGACTGTATTATACAAGGAAATAGGGTAAATGGTTTTCATTATGTTTGCTTATTTATTTTCACATCAACGCTGATAATCGAAGTAATTCTGATTTTGTGCATCTTCCACGTTGTCGCCGATGAAAATGTAGGTCTCTTATCTATTTTCAGGCAGAATCTGACCTCCAATCAAAGCGGAATCTATTTAACTTGATAACTCACATACTGTTATCGCCACAATTACCATGGTGGGGTCGTTTATTATTTCAGTTTCAAAAAATTATACAGAAAACGAACAGAGCAAACGGACACATTCGGGTGCCTGAAAATGAGTTATATTGAGGGATGCTGTCATTTGTATATAACTTGTAAATTTGAAGGATATCAGCTTTTAAAGAGTACACCATTTACTTTAGTGTAGATTTGGACTCATTCACTGATGTGACTGAGGATACTTGTTCGTTGCATAATGATGCTATAATAGTTACCTTGGTTTGATAGTCGGTTGTTAATTCAATTTTATTATATTCTACGTGTGTTAATTAGAACTCCTGGGATATTTCCTTTGTTCACCAGAAGCATCCCTTGAGGTACAAGTCATAAAATATCTCGTCATAACATATCGGAGGCTATGAAAAGACCTTCTCTTTTATTTATTTATTTAACACCCAAGACCACGGTAAACCAAAAACTAACTATCACGTGACCTTCACTTTTATGGAGATTAATTAAGGACTCAAATACGAACCGTAGGAGGAAGATAGGAGAAAGGTAAGATACTATAGGAGAAAGATAGCCATCCAACGTGGCAATTGTCACAAAGTCTATTGCTGACCCCAAATCAATTATTATACGATAACCGGAAAAAAGTTAAGAGACTCAGGAAACACAGGACGAAAGCTAAGAGTTTATTAATGTCTAATTAAGGTATATAAGGTTCCAACGGTAGGAGTGAGATGCATCCTTTCCAACTATCACGTCGATCCATATTCGCCATTGTGGGAACCTCTCCACTGGAGAAGAAAGAGGGTATTTTTGATGCCGCCAGGAACTGGACGTCTCCCAAGTTAGATGGATCTCATGACACCTCGTAGGAATTGAAGAAGGCAAAGAGCGGAAAAGAAACCTTCATCAGGTAAATAGCAGGATAAATTAAATCTTATCAATTGAACTCATTAATAGTATGCACTTTTTGAGATAGCAGATGCGACATTGTGATTATTTTATGATAAATAGTACTTCATGAAACTCTAAATGCAGACGACCTAGATGTTTTTCGAAAAATCGCCGTATTAAGGAGAGCATGGAAGATTAATCAACGGTGTTTGCAGAAGCGATATGAGATAACTCTCTTTAGGAAACTAAAGACATTGATATCTTGAGAACTCAGGACATGATTGACTTTATTTCTTGAATAAAAGGAAAAAGCTTATATGTTCTGAGAAAATTTACCATCCAGGGAATTACCTTTTGTCTACGGCTAATTTATTTTTGTTTAAAATACTTGAAAAAGGTGGCCGCTCTCAGAATTGAAAACACATTTCTCACAATTTGTAAGGAAATAGGCTCAATAAACCATCTCCTCTAGCTTATCTCTCATCCTCATCACGAAGGCGATCAAATTATTTATTAATACGTTAATAAAAATATTTTTAATGAAAATAACACGATCGCTTTGTGGAACTTACATGCGATTATTATGAGGACACTACATTAAATCTTGGTGGAGGAAGCTTATTTGTATCAGTAGATAAAGATCAGTCGGCATTTAACATTTTTTAAGAGGGGAAGAATGATTTCCAACGGTTAGGATAATAAAGTGGTTATTAGTTTTTTACAAATTAGTCTCTTGGGGTTTGTGGATATAAAATAGTCACGAAAAGAGCAAATAAATGCTAATATTTGTGTTAGGTATTTTTGTACGGTTGTGTTCATTCAATTCAATTTATTTAATTCAAACGTCCAACTGTTCTATAAAGGGAAGTGGAATCAAACCATCCAACGTGGCAATTGTCACAAAGTCTATTGCTCAACCTCTTCTTCTTGTAGCACTGAACACGAGTTCCTTTAATTGTATCACAAATTCAGTCGAGATTGCTTACAATAATTCTTACCTTGAAGTTCTACCATTCTTAAACACTTATTTTGGAAACTTAAATAAAAATCAGGACTTTATAACCGGAAGCATTATTGGGCCAAGTAAGTTAATGCAGGTTGTTTCGACAATGACTCACTATTTTGGGATCCACCTTATCTCCTACACGACTGACAAAGTTGATTTTCCATTCCCTCCTGTAATTCACATATTTAAATTAAGGACGTGTCTGTAACCAAAATAAACAACCAAATATCGACAGACATTGAGACGATAGTGACTATGATAGCAATGAATCCAAAGTACAGTCCAATAATGTTCCTTATGGATAATGCTTATAACAACGATTACGGAACTCAAATATTCTACGAAGCTAAAGCACGTGGGTTAACTGTAAGTATCATACGAGTATCAGAATCAAAAGGCATTTTGTCAATCCGGAATGATATCCTCATTCGATATCTCAAGAATTCAATCAACTTTATGTTCATCCTCCAATTAGATCTTTTGAAAATAAGCGACCTGGTTTGTTATCTGAAAACTAAAGGATTTCTTACAGACAACACGATTTTACTATACATCGGGGAGCCTCTCCAGAAGATCGACTGCTATCACCCCATCATCGGTATTGAGAAATTAAGTGATACAACCAACATCACAGAGATTTTCAGACTATCGCTGTTTCTAAGCCACATTTTTAAACAAAATTACCTGGAGTGGAAATTGACTAACAGTTCGTACCCATACTCCTGGGCTCGGGGGACGCAAAGTGCGACTACGAGTTATAAATTTGACAAAATCACAATCCAACTCGATATTAATGGGAATATCGCCTACAAGAAAGGGATTGTTCGGTTCTGTAGTGATTCTCTGCTAAATTGGATTGATATTGGGACTATCAATGGTTATGCCAGCAACAGTAAAATAAATATTGACAACATACTTAATGGGTACTTAATGAAAGTTTGGAAAGCTTTGAGGGCTGTGACCATCAACGAGGCTCCATTCATGTCTGTTACTAAGGTGACTGACCCGGATAGCTGCAAAAATGGAAAAATATGTCTTAGAGTCAATTCGCCCACAAATCAAGAGTTAAACGAGATATTCCTTGACTATTTTTGGAACAAAAATCAACTCCGCAAATTACACAGTAATGTGCTGTACTGGTGTCTTTGCAGAATTCTCAGAAAGCCTTGAAGTTGACTTAAACAAGAGGTTTAAGGTTAAGTTATTAAGAATTCAATTATATCTCAAAACAGACAATATTTACGGTTCACTTACTTCAAACGGATGGAACGGACTCATTCAAGAGATTCACAACGGAAATGCTAACTTATCGATTGCCTTGTTAACGATCACCCCGAAAGAAAAATGGTTTATTTTGGTAGGGATTTAAGGCGGTTGACTTTATCCGACCTTTATTCCCTTCTCGTTATGTTTTTATTACACGAAAAGTAACCGTAACCCCACCAATTACTGTCATTTTCGAGCCTTATTCAAAAGAAGCCTGGATCCTTATATTTTGTATGTTGATTATTGTGACAATCGTTATGGGGATAGTAGAATGGAATAGTCCTTATGGGTATAATTCCCCTGATAGGGACAACGAAGGGAAATACACTCTTGGTATCTCGTCAATTCTTCATTAAAGGGTCTTCATTCACTATGGCAGTAGCCGTCCTGACTGGAAGAAACTTTCCAATCAAAATTCCTAAGGCATGGTCCACGAAATTTATTCAATCATGCTGGGCTGCAAGCTGTATTATCTTTGTTGCTCAATACACTGCAAATTTGGCTGGGATTTTTGCCTATCAAGCAGAGAAGCCTGACTTTAATGGGATTTATGACAAAGAAGTAAGCTTTCTAAACAAACTCCAGTTGCTAAAATACAGGCCTGGGCTTATCAAAAATTCTTCGATTTCCGCTCTTTTGAAAGACTTAAATCCGGAGTTGTACAACAGAATTGAACCAAAAAACTTATTCACTAAAAGTTCTGAGGGATTCAAAGCAATGGAGTACATTATGAGCTAATGACATAGAAATAACGAAATTGACGTGTATTTGACTGACGAGACATACACCAAGGCCGGGCAGATATTTTCAGACTGCTTATTCCGAACGAACGGATATTTTGGTTACAATCACCACGGAATTGCCATTAGAAAAAACGATGAAAAAAATGTGAATTTTTTAATCAAAGTAGAAACTGATCGAGAATATTCTGATTTACTATAACGAGAAAGGATTTTATGAGACTCTGATTAACAAATACGAAATACTTTCGGACTGTGGTCAAAAAAAGAAGATCGCTAATTTGCAATTATCAAGTGAAGACCACGTGGGTACATTCGTTTGGTTGTACAGTGGAATGGGTTTGTGTGTTGTCATTTTTATTACCGAAATTTGGATGTATTACGCCCTCATCCCAATAATTCGAAAATCACAATCAGGTTTTTGGAGAAGTTCAGTGATTCAATTTATTAGTCTTGTAATAAATGTTTAATAACCCACAGAGAGCATACAAAATAATTACTGCTCACAAATTATCAAGCAAATTATCCAGAAAAAACCAAACTCAAAAAGAAAGCTAATTAGAGTTATTGACTTAGTTAATTTAAATTGATTTATTGGCATTTTGTTAAGTGGAACGTTCCAGGATCTCGCATCTAGCTCCTCAAGAGATATCTCAGATGATCTTAATGTCTACACTTGAAAAATTTCGAGTGTACAAGAAATTATAAAAAAAATCAAAGTAGGTGGAAATCCTTGGTTTTGAAAATCACCAAAATCCCTTGGCTATTTTGATAAGAATCTGATTTGAATCTAATAAACCTAACTCCGTTTATCAGCACTAATAACCCTTTTTATAAACATTTAGAAACCTCCAACCATCATCAAAGGTATCTAATTAATAGTATAGATTCATAACATCAAAGAATAATAAGTCATTTCACGAAGTGGAAGATTCTTGATAGTGAAGACATTGTTCGACATCGACATTGAATCTGTTCCCCTTTCATAACAAATCAGAGCAGAGTCGGTCAATATTTTATTATTATAATTCAGCCTTTCCACCAACGACTAGTAATGTTCCTATTAGTCATCTCAACTTAGGCAGAACTCCCACTTAAAGAAATAAAGTTATGCTAATCAATCCAATACACCCGTCTATCTCAAAAGCATTTTAGATGCATGGAACTTCCGGAGCCTATTACACTGCGCCATCAGGTATTGTAAGGAGAGTAGTCAAGATTTTTCTCCACTTTTAGATTTGTGTCAAACCACCTGCTTGGAAAATTGAGGATTATTGTGGTACGCAGTCGGATAGTAAGTTTTTGAAACGACCTTTCTTTTCAGTCCGCTGATAAAAACTCCCAACTCATCGTTTTAATTTTCTCGAAATATCCGAACAAAAGATCTTCTTAGTAAGTAATTTCCTCAGGATTGAGTCAAAATCCTTTTGTACATCAATTGAGCATACCATGGTCTTTTGATACCCCGATTTGCATGTATATATTTACCCTCGGTCCCTTTAATTGAAGGAAACTGATAGCTGACAGGAAAGTCATAACCAAAAGCTGACCCTCTCATAATTTGGATGTAAGTGGGCATACGACACCAGCAGCGTCTCCATCACCTCGGGATAGGAAGTTTGCGACTCTTTTCCAACACTTCAAGTGAGCAGGTGAGTCACGCGAAATTTTTAGTAAGCGGGGATGAGGTCATTATTAATAATAGCACTTTCGAAGAACCAAAAATGAAATTTATTTAATTAAGGTGCTGTATTTTTCTTCAGGTTATTCTTTCTCCCACAATTCTCTTAACTAACTTCCTCCATGCTCCACGGTTACTGGCAATTATTCTGAGCGTATCCAGATTATCTCCTGTTTTCAGCTTTCGTCTTACATTGGTCAGGTCCTTGTGTAGAACCTCTGGCAAAGTAATGCGAGGTCTTCCACGAAACGAGGTATTCACTTCTGGGCAGAAATAGTTCTCCATTGCTATTTTAGCAGCCGTCATCTGGCTCATCCGAAGGATGTGACCAAATAGACGCCATCTCGATTCAAGGATATCCAGACTCAATGGTCTTGTATTACATACTTTGTATAGATTCTTGTTTGTAACTTTTTTTGGCCAGTTGATGCCAAGCAATAGTCGGAGTTGTTTAAGATGGAAGGCATCTAGTTTGTCCATTACCGCTTCTGAGACACCCCAGGTTGCAGCGTAGTACATTAGGACTGGTTTCACGAAGGCATTGTATAGTCTCACACGTAATTGTATGCTAATTTGTTTACGATGATTCCAGACTACTCCCATTTTTCTAAACATCTTCCTGTTAGTGATATCCTCAGCGTCTCCGAGAAACGACCCCAATTATTTACAGTATCTCCATTATTCATAAGTTCGAGTTAATTCACGGCGTATGGTAGTTGTCTCCGTCTTTTCCGTATTGATTTTTATGAACCATTTTTCTAGCACATCTGGCATCCTTGTCCGTATATAGTTTAATGTTTTCTCGTCGCTGGATATGTAGTCGATATCATCTGAATAAATCACTTCAGTTTGAGGTAAATCGCCAATTAATAGTCTGAAGTCTCTGAGTGCCGCCTCCAGATATGTCACAAAAAGTACCGGTGACAAGGAATCTCCCTGCGGTACCCCGAACGTTGTCTCGAATAGGACAGACTCCAAATTCCAAAACGTACACTTAGCTGCGTTGTTCCAAGTAATAGACGGATCATTCTGACACTGTCCTCGTCAACCAACTTCTCCAAGATATCCAAAAGTCTCCCTCTGTGTATAGAGTCGAAGGCTATGGACATGTCCATGCCAAGGATGCCAGTAGCCCCTTGTACTTTTGATGTGTTGCACAAAGCCATCGATGTTTACAGACCACATCAGCTGTAGATCTCCCTGACCTGAATCCGCTTTGACCGTGAGAGAGAAAGTTCTCGATGTCAGGTCCAATCCTGTTCAGCACTATAAGTGATGGTGTCTTGCGTAGAGTCGTCAATAGTACGATGGGTTTTAAATTCGTTAAAGGGGCTTTAGCTTTGCCCGGTGTTTGTAGTGCAGTTAGTGTGCCATTACCCACATCCAGGGTGAGTTGTATTTGAATGTTTTGTTGTATATCCCAGTTAATAGCTCAGAGATCTCGGTCAATGCATATTTGAGAAGTTCTGCATTTATATGTTGTCAGGACCAGCTGCTCTATTGTTGTTCAGTTTGTCCAGGGCTTTTTTTGTTTCCAGAATCGTTATCTGAAAATTTAGTTCTCTTGCTTCACCATTGAATTGTTTGATGTTTTCCCCGAGGTTTTTATTGAAGGGCAGCAGATAATGGCTATATATGGTCTATAAAATTTCATTTTTGTATTACATAGTCTTCCCAAACTGATCATCTATTGTGATATTTGATGACTGCGTGTCTCTATGTAGTAAGTGAACAGTCTTGAACATATGCGCTCCGTTTTATAAGCGTTTCTACTTCTTTAGCCATTTCAACAAGTTTATTTTCCTTTATTTCCCTCGTTCTTTTTTTTATTTTGTACAGGGTTTAATTCCGCATGACTCTTGGAGTATTTTCTTTTGCCTGGTTTTGACAGGTTTAGCCCTGCAAACGTAGATTCCTCTGCAATTTGGATCGTTTTTCAAGCTCGTGGTCATAGTGTCCGTTGAAATGCTTCGGTTTTACTCCAACTGTTGAATGGGCCGCGCACTTAATTGCATCGATGGTGTCTTGTCACACCTCCACAGGCATTTTTTCTTTATTCCACTTTCTGATCTTTTCTCTCATTGTATTTTGATAGCTCTCCCGAATCGGTCCATCAATGCAGAATTGCTCCACTACGAACTTCCTTTCTGATATCCTCATGCGAGCCGCTTTGAAAACCCCAAAATATCGTGTGAAAAGGATACGTGCCACAACCAATCTGTGATCACTATCTACTAGTGTCACACTGTAGCTCGGAGAATCTGTTAGTAGTGGAGCCTTGTAGGCTTGTTTGCAGACAATGTAATCTATTTGGTTATATATAGGCTTGATAGTCCCAGATTTGTCCTTTCGGTAGCAGCTCCATGTCGTCCTATGTCCTGCTGAGTGGCTGAAAGCAGTATTGCATAGAAATAGTTTGAATGTATTGCAAAATTCGATAAGCGATTCTCCTGACTGGTTCCTGATCCCTCTTCCATGGCTTCCCATGAATTCTTCGTGACTACTCCCACGTCCTGCCCTTGCGTTCCAATCTCCGGCATGTAAGTCATGAACGATGTTTCCAAAGATGCATATAGTTGCGACAGGAGGAATAGAAGTCGTCTAGTTCGTCTCCATTGATTGATACTTTCACCGCAGTTGGTGCATATACATTAATAACGGAGATTATGGAATTCTTCTTTTCACCGTATTTTAATTGTAAAACACATATTCTATCGCTCACCCTCCACGTCTTGTGGATTCGATTGTTCAGTTTTTTTTTATTGAAAGTCCCATGCAGTAGTGTGGGCAATTCGAAGGGTGCAGAATCAGGCGGAAATCATTGTTGATTTCATCTAGTCCGCCTTTTGCTTTCGTTTCCTGCAAGCACGCCACGGTTACCTTGTACGATCCAAGATCCACGCATAAATTTCTTTTTTAGTATCCGACTTTAATCCTCTTACATTGAACGAGCTAATAGTGAAAGATCCCGAAGAAAAGCACGAAATGAGGTCATTGTTTTTGTTTTAATTGAATTTAAATATGCCATTTACTTAATTTATCAAAATATTTTTTGAGTTAATTAATTTAAAGATGAAATATTTTGTTCGTCGTTGGGCACATGTTTATAAGACATCAATTGGGTTGGAAATTCACACACAAATATTATCTGACAGCAAACTGTTCTCTCAAGCTACGGTCACTCCATTAAGCCGATGTGCTCCCAACTCCCACGTGAGTCTATTTGACATTGCAACCCCTGGAACTATGCCGGTTTGTTGATCATGAACTGAGTATGCTATTAGATCATGAATAGAAGATGTGTTGATGCTGCTATGGCGATATCATCAGCCCTTAAGGCAAAAATTAATACAAAATCATATTTTGACAGGAAACAGTATTTTTATAGAGATTTACCTGTTTTATTGTGGTTTTATTTAGTAGCAAGGTTATCAAATTACCCAAATGAGGACCCCCTTCGCAGTCGATGGATCCATTGAGTACTACCCCTACACGATAAAGAAAGGGATGACTCCACTCCACGGGCACATTAAGAGTATTGTTATTGAACAGGACACGGCTAAAACTGTTTATGCTGGTTCTTCCTCTGTCAAACTTATTGATATGAATCGATGTGGTGATTTTTATTGTAAACGAAGGAGTTGGGTTACTTGAAATTGTCACTGAACCTTCCTTCACATCTTCTGAACATGTCTGTGGCTTTATTTTGGAGTTAATGAGCATTTTGATTTCAACTGGTGTTAGTCATGGTCGATTTGAGAGTATTCATTGAATGTAATCCAAAAGACGGTGAGATTAGAGTGGACGTGAACGTGTCTGTTGATAAAGAAGGGCCTACTGGGAAAAGAGTGGAGATTAAGAACCTCAACAGTCTTCTCTCCATCCGAAGAGCCATTGGTTGTGAGTTAACTTAAAATAGAATTTGAGGAAAGAAGACAGAGGGAGTTGTTGGACGACGGTGGACAGCTAATAAGTGAGACCAGAGCATATGAAGATATCAATAAGTAATATTCTTTGAGATGGCAGACGTACTGTATTCCTTAGATACAAAGACCATGGTTATGATTATCGTTTTGTGCCTGAGACCAACTTACCTGCTTTAGATATATCGGACTTTGATTCGACCCATGATGTTCGTTCAAATAAAGAGATCCGCGATTATTTGACTAGTAAAGGGGAACTCAATATTTCCCAGGCCGTTGAAGTGACAGTTACGTTTTTTTATCATTTTCGTAGCGAAATCCATACGTATCTGCGTTTTTTATGAAAGTTTTGAGTTTATTTGATTTGCCTGGTCCATTTTTATTTAGTCATTTGCTCCGATCGTCTTCATTTAATTTGTCAAACATACCACGTGACTTTTCTAATATGTATTTTGTCTGTCTTATGTTTGAGTGAGAAACTGGCCTTATTTGTTGGATCATTATCTGTTCTGCTATACAATAAAGCCATAACTAGACACGTGTTTATTCTTGTAATATATTATAACATGTCGAGGCATTTGAAGAAAACAGATCATTCATTGGTAGTACTCCTGACGAAGCTATAATGTTCGTTGACAGACTTGTCGACCGTAAAAATTGGAGAGCATTGAAGGAAGATTTTATCGAAACTGCAATTAAGATGTTTTGGAGGACATTAAATCTTCAAATCCTTCATTTCAGGTGATTTACGTTGAATAATCTTAGTTCGACCAACTTAAAACTAAGTCATCAATCAACGAATTAGTCGATGATATTTTAAAAAGACTTAATTATCGTGTGCCTGGTTTACTTGTATCAAAATTTATAAATAAAATAATAAAATGACATTTTTACAAAATAATTTAAATAAAGTTATTTGACACGAGCCATAGGAAGCAGGTCATTGATCCTGTTAAACAGATTCGGATCGAAAAGAGGAAAAAGGATAGAATAAAAAGGAGCTGTTTCATCGAGCGCATTTCCTTTCAGATCTTCAGGGGAATTGCGTTCTAAGCAGTCAGTGGTTGTTAACTGTTTATTAATAAATTGTTACTGTTTTAACAGGAATGATCAGTGACAATTTCCAACCAAGAGTAGTAATGAGGCATCGTTGCATCAATTAAGTTTGAAGAAATCAATTATATAACAAAGAAAAATTTAAAATATAATACTATATTTTGTTTCACGAGGACGCGGTCTATACAGGTTAAATTTTCTATCAGCATATTTACTATTAAAGTAATACACTCGGCCCTCGCAAATTGCCCAAATTTTTAAATTGGCCACATTTTGGAAATTTTTCTTAGAAAAAATCCTATTCTTCTTATTAATAGGGCAATTTTTAAATTGGCAACAATTTTTAAATTTAAAAAAAAATAAAAATTTAATTAACACATGTCTTTCAATTTTTCTCGTGGACGCTATACTCGGCTTACTTTTAATGAAAAAACTTAAATTGTTAATTATATGAAGAAAATGATGATATTTCGTGCCAGCGATTAGCTGATAGCATGTTCCGAAAGACAATATCTAGAAAAACAATAAATAATATTTTACTGAAGAAGGACACTATTTTGAAAGATTCAAAAAATTATCAACCGACTTTTAAAACTGCACATAAATCAAAGTTTCCAAAGATTGAAGAGTTGATTGAATGGATGGAGGTAATAGAGTCTAAAGGTACTTTTCGAAAAATCAATTTTTTAGGTGGTTTTGTGAATGATGCTTTAATATCTACTAAGGCAGTATTTACTCAGTAATTTCAACAATTCTAATGCATTCTTGGGTATTCAGCTCAAGAATATTTTACTATTGATTGACAACTGCCCTGCGCATTGTATCCTGCCGAATTTGGAATATATAAAAATATTGTTTCTTTCTAAAAATAGTACGAGTTGCTTCAACCCATGGATGTTGACATCATAAAATCTTTCAAGAGTAATTTCACCAGACGCAAGTTAATCTATTTACGGAATTATTGGAAACTCAAAATATTTCGGTGTATAATTCTTACAAGAAATTGAATTTAAGGATACGGTCTTTTTTACAAAAATGGATTGGGAAGACGTATCCGAAGAGACGATCAGGAAATTTTTCAAAGTTTTTAATATCTCCAATAAGGAAATTCTTGAAATTGATATTAATGATACAATAATCAAAAGAACAGACATTTTCGATTGTTTCAAAGTTGAAAATTTTTTAAATATTGAATACACGGAAAATTAAACATTTATTGAAAATCAAAATTCTTTAGAAGATTCAGAAAATAATAAACAAGAATCTGAAAAAACAAGGCATACAGACAAAATGGAGGGAAATCTTAGCCGTGTTGAGAATGAACATGAAGTTTCTCTAATTTCTTCAATAAGAAAGTACAAAGCAAGTATTATTTAAGGAAGAAAAAACAATTAGGAATTACATTTTATTTTAATAAAACTTAAATTACATTTTTTTGAAAACAATATTTTTAACCAAGGAAACAAAAATTAATTAAATTTTATTAAAGTAATACTCAATTCCCAATTCCCTCTTATTAGAATTTTTAATATTTTCTTTATATCTTCTTATTGAAATAATGAATTGAGCATCATTGTCATTTTCAATGTTTTCTACAAGATAAATTTCAATCTCTCTTAATTTTAAAAGCATTTCAGCTTGTTTAATGACTCATGTACTTCTACACAACCGGATTCTTCTCGTTCCTCTATAGAAATTAATTTCTCTTTTTCATCAATTGCCTCCTTTTCACTGTAGTCAATTGAAATAAATTCTTATATTTCAATAAGATCATAAATATCTGTTCTGGATACGATTTCATCTGGTACATTTATGTTAGTTATGATTCGCATTCTGTACGTTTTATACGTTTAAAACAGTACGAAATTGTTTTGGATTTCACATCTTCCATGCCATTTTTACAAACAATACAATATCCTTAAAATTTAACTTCTTATATGATTCATCTGCACGTGCGGGGCTTATGGCTCCCGTGAAAGTGATAATAATAATATGAATTATATACAGAGTTCTTCTCACATTCAAATATCGCTAAAAAGTTCTTTAGCAAGAAATTCTGCCTTATGTAATATTAGAGAATCGTACAATAAAACACCTTAAAGTTAGAGTAAATAGTGTACCTTTTGATTCTGTTGAATCCATCCAATCAGATTTTCATAAAGCTCCGGGTATTTTATTTTTTACAAGTTTTTAGTTTATGATTTCTGTTCTTGAAACTAAAATAAAGCGAAGTTGAATTCATTAATATTGCATGACTGTCCTTCTTGAGATTTCTCTATTTAAAAATAGAAGAAAATCTGTTGCATATCGTCTGACATGAAGCTGATTTATTGGTTTCTTTATACCACAATATTTCACTTTTTGAGCAATTGAAAGTCTGGTGTACCTCCAAAACGAAAATCTGAACCCATGCTTGCTTTAAATTATTTAAATTTTAAAAATATTTAAAATAATAAAATAATTTTTTTAAATGATGGCAAATTTCAGAATTGGCAAATATCATTGAAAAATAGAAAAAAATCGATGAAAAATAGCAAATGTCAGAATTGGCAAATTTAAGAGTGGCATATTTGAGAGAGTTTTTACTCTACATATTTATTGATTTATTTTTTATTCAGACTAAGAATCACCAATAAATTAAGAAATAGAAAAACCATGTCCATTAGATGATTACAGGTACTATTAGTTGCCTCTCACCTTCGCTCGGCATTCCTCACGAAATCCCACACATCAGATTTTGATGTATTGGAAAGAATTAGGAGCTCGAATAATTATTAGGACAAATCGAAAATAGAATACACTTTAAAATTATAAAATAATTTAAATATTTAAAAAATTTAAATTTCACAATCGATTTAAATTTATCTGAGATGTCATTGTGATGAAGCGGAAGCACCAATCGGACTGTGAATGTGCTTCAGTCATGAGTGAAGAACAAGTTATATTATATCAAAAGATTAGTACGCTCTGGTTTTCAAAACATACAGAGTTGGGGAATTTGACGAAATCTACGTTCCAAAAAAAGAGGCAGTTCATTTAACCTCACTACGGGAACTGAAATATCTTAGGGATTTCAAGCATAATAACATAATCACGGTTGTCTCCCTCATTATTTTAGATTTCAGATACATTTAACAACGGGGGATGCATTCACTTAGTAATGGAGTACATGGACTACAATTTGGAGGTATTTGTATGTTATCAATTAAGTCTATGATAAAAAACAAGGATTTGTCGCTTTCCCACATTAAATTCTTTATGCACCAGATTTTACTGGCCTTGGATTATTTACAATCTAAGCGAGTATTGCACAGAGTCAGTGTCATTATATATTGGTAGGACATTAAACCGAGAAATATTCTTGTAAACAAAGGCGGAGTTCTAAAACTATCTGGTTTTGGGCTGGCAAGAAAGCGTGAAAGCACTAATCATCAATTTTCTCCTGCAGCAACTACTTTGTACGGATTATTGTTCATTTTAGATGGTACAGAGCGCCTGAATTGCTATATGGAGCTCGACACTACAATACTACGGTTGATATTTGGTCATTTGGCTGCATTGTGGGAGAATTTTGTACTAAGGTAAGTTTTTGTTTAATGTGGAGAATCCGTTATTCCCTGGAAATTCAGAGATTGACCAACTGGAGAAAATATTTACTATTCGGGGATCTCCTAATAACCAAACGTGGCCAGTTTGTGTGCTTATTTATTAAGAATTGTCGATTATATCCCGGTTACTTGGAACCGACTTACAACGCGGGCGTATCCCTCCACCTTGTTCTTCCGAATACTCCTATCGACTTAATCTCTATTGCTGACGCTGCGCTTCAGATTAACCCAGACAGTCGTCCTTCGGCCTGTCAAGTACTCTTTATTACTTTAAGCAGTTAATGTCCTTTGAATTCCTAAGGAACGTTCCTGCTGCATCTGAATACAGTGATCCACCTATCTTTCAGAAGGATGACACGGCTTATCCTTCAAATAGTGATTATTAATAGGAAATGAATTTTATTCATAAAGTCATTTTTATTTTCTTGTCATGTAAAGTATAGCCTCAGAGTTGTAAGTGTGGGGGAACATATCAACTGGAGAACAATGTTTGATTGTGAATGGACTCCCTGGCATTTTGTTTGATTTCATTCTTAGCAAACTAATCATTAGTATTAAAAAATACTCAACAATATTTGATCGAGCTTTAGAAACAGCACAGCTTACGAATAATAGTGTAGTGATATGAGGCTGTCCTCTAATACTCGATATTACATCTTTATCTAACACGTATATATAACTGCTTACGGACTCCTGATCTGGGAGGATCGAGAACAACAACGGCATTACAGTCCATTTCAGCAAGAACGCGTGGAAGAGCTGAACGCACATCTTCCGCTATAAATTCAATATTTTCCACGTTGTTCCTTAAAGAATTAACACGTGCATTTTTAACGGATGCAGGACAGAGTTCAATCCCAACAGTCTTCAATGGATTTAGCAACTAAACTTAAGCTAAATGATACTTTCGACAGTATTATACCAAATGTGCCTGTACCACAGCAAAGATCCAACAAAACAAAATCACCCTCCTCTCTATTTTCCAGCACTAATTCTGCCACTGACCTAAACAATATTTCACTGGCAGGGGTATTTACTGCAATAAAAACAAATATGCTAACTCTGGAAAAACGAGTTATGGGATATTTCAAACTCCATACCAGATACGCACTCTACTATGTGTTCATCTCCCATCAATATCTCTGTGGGTACGTCATGAGAGAATTGCCGATTGCTTTAACTGAAGCCAATAAATACTTGGATTCCAAAATGGCAAGATGTACTGATTTCACGTCAAATTCGATGGATGAAACAAATTTGATTAAATCTTGCCTGACAGTAACCAAATCATCCTACAAGTCACTAGTAAAGTAAACATCAGATAGTTGTTGTCTGCACATCACGAATATAATCATAATCTCTGATTGTTTAACTTCTCTCACAATGAGAAGTTTCAAAAGTCCAGAATTGTCAATTGGATTAAATATCGTTAAGTTGCCTGAAGAGCCCTCAACTTCAACTAAATATTCGGTAAATAACTGAATATACAAACAACGAATACCTGCGCAATTCTCTTCATATTCGGACTCACACGGTAGGACAACGTGAAGGGGACATTGTTTCAACGCCTTTACAGTGCTCTGACAGTCTAAAGCCCACTTCTATCATTCCAGTAATTCCTCTTCCAATGGTGAATTCACACTTATTCCGGTACCCTTCGATTACAGGCTACATTAAAAATAGGAAATAACCGATGATTTTATGGGCAGGAAATTTATTTTGCTCCTAAAATTAATAAACACAGCAACATTTGATCCACCGCTTCCTTATTCAGCATTTTATCAGTTTTTAAATCAAAAGTGAAAAAATCAATGACTTGTTTTTGCTTTAACTGAGGCCTTGAGATTAAAAAGATCACTTCAAGTTGATCAGTATAATTCATGGAATAAAGTGGAGCAACCGCCTTTAAAAGCCTAAATGACACAAAAATGTAACTCATCTTCGTATTGTACCATATTTTCTTCAAAATTATCTTCTAAAATAATAAGAGTTCAAACGGAGAGGTCTTCGTGAAATTTCCTTCTTTTGGTCTTTAATCATCTTGAAATTATCAAAATTATAACTTTAACGGATATTTCGTTTTTTCTAAACTTCAGTCCCTGGTTTACTTTTTCCATGAATTCTTCCCCCTCATCAACTGTTCTGAAATGTTATTTTTATCGTACTTGAAGAATATATGGGCATTTTTTCCTGCAGGGATAATTTTAGACGGGTAAATTTTCTTTTTATTAAAGAAAGTTCTTATTGCCTAAAGAATTATTAACAGTGTACCCCGTAGTCCATTTTGAAAGGAAGATTTGATATAAAGTAGTGTTCACCAGACATGACCTGAATATCCCAGAATATTGCAATTTATTTATTTATAAATTAAAAGTTATTAAGTATTCCAAGTTAATTGAATAAATAAATGTAATAAATAAAAATTCATTATGCCGTGTGAACTTAAAGACCCCCGTAGCGGGTACGTCATTTTGCAATAGTAAAGAGAGCTTGACCACTATTTACATAAATTATATCAGAACAACGATGAACTATGGTTTTCCTGCCTAGGGTCCTTGCCTAGGGTCCTTGTTTATCAATAACAAGCGTCAAAGTATTACAAATGATTCATACTGCTTTATGAATAATTACTGACTGTCTCCACAGCAACTGACCACCTACATTGGGAATCAAAAATTCTCCCAATCAGGGATTATTTCAAGATGCTCATTCTACAATTTCTTAACAAGTGTAAAAAACATCTCACTGTTTTGGGTCTCCAAAAACAATAGGAGAATTATCCCTACTCTTGGTGATCAAATTCAGATTCTAAAAACCATCCCAGAGAGTGACCCTTCTCAGTCACGACTCTACAGAATAAATATACCTGTCTGACCTCTAGGAGCGTCCACTCTTAGCTGTAACGTTTTTGTTATCCACCGGTTTCTTTCACTTGAAGGGACGGAGGGTAAATAAATAAAGACCCCTAACATCGAGTTTTGGGCAGATGTGGACAAACAAATACACAACTTTGTATCTATCAAACAATCAGAAAACTAATTGTTAACGAACTCCTCGACCACCCACCATCCCTAATCGACCATTCTGAATCCTCTCTGCCCAGAATATTCAGAGTGACCCTCTCACAACTATGCTGTGGAGATCACCCTCCCTTAAAAAAACTACGGAGACATAGAGACGCTCTTCTCCTGGCTGGGCCCGCCTAAAATAGAGATACTGGATCTTTGGGAGCGACTCATTGACGCAACTCATTTTCTATTGGCCGTCGGCTTTTTACATGGTAGTTAGGATGGGGTAAATAACTTAATTTAACCTAGTCCTGGTGGTGCAGAGCAAGAGAAAAGATCCTGAACTTCCTTCCCACCAATGGATTGGTGATGTCTACATCACAGGCGAATTATTCAAACTGACGGTCTTTGGGAGCATTAATTAGATTATTAATAAGCAAGTTATTAAACAATACCTTTTAATAATGCCGCGTGGGGCCATGTGGTGCTACGTGGCTAATTGGTTGATGTTTATTTTGTCCAAAAATCACCAGGTAAACACTAATTAATAGGAAAAGGTCATCAGGTGACCCCGGCTTCGCTCAGTAGCATTCTCATCTCTTCCCGTGTTGCTCTCGGGAACCGATACATTTTCGATAACCCTGACCAAACCCTCTGATGAAGATTGCATTATGAAAACTTTTCCGCTAAAGAATGAAGTGATGTCCGCGACGGTAGGATGTGGGACAAAAATGGAAGAGGGCGGACCTAATTCTCCACCTCTCTTCGGAAGCCTGTAATGAAGTATTGGAAGATGGATTTGGTCGGCACAAGCAGATGTTCTCCTTTGGTTCCTTCCTTGGATTAGTTAGTTATGACTTTGTGCTGGCATACAATGGTAAGCCTGGGGTTAATAATAATAACGGTAACCGGTAAATTCATCGCCGGTAATTTCATCGCCGGTAAATTCATCGCCGGTAAATTCATCGCCGGTAAATTCATCGCCGTAAATTCATCGCCGGTAATTTCATCGCGAGGTAAATTCATCGCCGGTAAATTCATCGCCGGTAAATTCATCGCTAGGTAATTTCATCGCCGGTAAATTCATCGCCGGTAAATTCATCGCTGGTAAATTCATCCCAGTTGAATCAAAGAACCACGTGGCTGGTGTCTAGATAGAAGAGGTCGAAATTTTGATTTTTTATATTATAGTTAAATTGCGATTTTGGAGATTATTCGGCGATAGGAATCATGTATCCGTGACGGTAGGACCTATGAAAACTGAAGAGAGAGGACCTATTTTTTCACCTCTCTTCAGAAGTTGACGTATGCCTGCCATGTATTATTGGCGGGATCAATTTAGTTGTCACAAGCAGACGTTCTCTTTTGCGTTCCCTCCTTGGATTAATTACCAATGACTGTTTTTGCTAGGCTTACCAAAGATTGTACGCCTGTGGCTTACAAATAATAAAATAAATAACTCTGTCAGTATTCATCTATATACGACGATTGAAACATAAAATTGCCAGTTTTCTTTAGTGCTGAGGATAGTATTCATCTCTATCTTAAACACAAGAGTAATGGTTGCATGTAATTGTGTTTCTTTTAACTGATAAAGTAGCTTATAATCTGTGATAATGTCCTTGAATTCTTTTGTAATGTGGTGATAATGCCCTTGAATTCTTTTGTACTTTATCGTCATTATCATAATTGATTACTATAAAGTGATATTTTTTCGCTAATTTCTTATATCTTGACAGCATGGCTTTGCAATTTGTAATGAGTGATAGAAATAAGAGAAAACTTTTTGAAGATGGATACATTTACTGTTTTGAAAAATTTAATGGCGAAGTCATTATGGAAATGTGAATCCTACTACAAAATTAAATGTAAAGCGAGAGTACACACCAAGGGAGACATCATTATTAAAAGAGTCAACGAACACAATCATGCTGGTGATGCTGCATATGTCGAATCAAAGAGAATTACTCAAGAAATAAAAAGAAGAGCTCTTGCATCACAAGATAATCCACATATTATTACGACTGAAGTGTGTGTGGGTTTGCCACTAGAGGTGTCTGCCCGACTACCCATAGCTTCTTTAATTAAAAGAAACATTAGAAATTCAAGAAATACAAAAGATCAAGCTCCTCCTAATCCACTTAACATAGACCAGTTAAGAATACCTCCAGAATACAGATACTCTTATGCCAATGAACCTTTTCTATTGTTTGATAGTGAAGACAGTGTTAACAGAACAATAATTTTTACAACGAGAAAAAATCTAAATTTGCTTTCCACTACAAACTTTTGGTATGCGGATGGTACTTTTAAGACAGTCCCATATTTGTTTAATCAATTATATACGATTCATGGACTAGTAAATAATGATGTTTTACCACTTATATACATTTTAATGTGTAAAAGAACGGAAGAAAGCTATAAAAAAGTTTTTTTCGGAATTAAAATCATTGGAGCCATCGTTATCACCAAGGACAATTATGACTGATTTCGAAAAAGCAGCTATAAATGGATTTAATATTATATTTCCTGATGCTATTACGAAGGGCTGTTTCTTTCATTTGTCCCAATCCATATTTAGATGCATCCAATCACAGGATTAATTATTATATCAAAGAGATTCAGAATTCGCTCTGAAAATGCGCATGATTGCGGCGCTGGCATTTGTCCCAACATTACACGTTGTTCATTATTTTGAACATTTGTGTGATTACAACAGTTTCCCAGAAGAAGCTCAACCTGTACTGGATTATGTAGAAGATATTTGGATAGGACGTCCCGACCGCCGTCAAGTACGTCGTTGTCCACGTTTTGCCCATGAATTGTGGAATTGTTTTGAAGCAGCGAGAGTTGCTGGGCCTAAAACGAATAACTCTTGCGAAGGATGGCATCATTCTTTTAATTCTTTAATTGGAGCGTGTCATCCTACGATTTGGAAGTTTATTGATGTTTTGAAGAAAGAACAAGCAAGAAATGAAATTAAAATTGAACAGTATATTGCTGGTGGGGAAGGTCCTACACAAAAGAAAAAATACAGAGATAATGCTTTAAGAATTCAACGCATTGTAAATGACTTCGATAATCGCGAAATTCTTGACTATTTAAAAGGCATTGCCTATAATTTAGCATTTTAGAAATTAACACAATGTTTTTGTTAATAATTGTCATAAACTTGTTTTCTAAAAATTATATTATCATAAATATTCACTTAAAGTTTGACCTTTGTTATTAATCAATAATCAGTAAGATAATCAATAATTTTTCTATCACTTTAACCAATACACACACGTGTGGTGCACATCGTTGAGTAAATTTAACACTATTTGGAGAATTGAGGTTTTCAAATTTCTTCTATCTTGGGGATCTGGCCACGTGACTCATATCGTCAAATTAATCTCCAAAATTACATTTTAATGATAATATAAAAAATCAAAATTTCGACCTCTTTTTTAAGAACCCACGTGGTCGCTTGAATTAACCGGCGATGAATTTACCTCGCGATGAATTTACCAGCGATGAATTTACCAGCGATGAATTTACCAGCGATGAATTTACCGGCGATGAAATTACCGGCGATGAATTTACCGGCGATGAATTTACCTAGAACCATAATAACACCGTTTTCCTAGCGGTTTTCCATTTTGTGAGAATATGCCTCCTGACCTCCTCACAAGAACCTCAAAATGGGGTAGTCCTGATCGCTAGTCCTGTAATTTGAGAGATAGTTTTGGTCATACTGGATTGAACGGAGTTGGCAAGTTTTGTTCAAGCTGCATATTGTGATTTATTTATTTAATAACCCCGAGAAGGGAACACCAAGAAAGAAGAAGTAAACCAACTAATTAAGTGATTCACAGACCGATGAAACCGGAGCCGTTGTTTTTAATGAACCGGATATTATGATGATTTCAGAACGTCTGTGATTCAATGAACTATACATATTTATTTATACATATTAATTGTTTTATTTAATTTTTTGTGACTTTTAAATTTTTATAAAAACAAATAAAATAAACAAAAGGTCATCTAGCGGTCGCTCAAGCTGCGTGGAAATTTCCTCTCAGGATGGCGAGAGAGATTCGCTCAAATAGCCAGCAGCGCTCACGGGGATCTTCCGATGGTGTAGAAATCCGATTCCTTGACGACACAAGAGTTCTAGCGTCGCGGGTGCAAGGGAACCAGACGTTTCAACAGCGAGTGGAACAAACAAAAAATCCCCGGGTAGGACAGCGTACTTTGCCTGTTTTGATCTCTCGGTCTTCTCAGTGGCAGAACATGCTCCGGAGGCACTTTGGTGTAGTTTGCAAAGGGCTAATGTGTAAATGACATCCCAGACGTGAGGTTTCCCGGCTTCAAAAGGGAAAATGGTCATCCCATCTGGTTGTTTACCCTCACGCCTGCAAAGACCGGCTAGTTCGAGCATAGAGGGATGTCCTGTGGCGTCCAAAGCTCGCCTAACAATTTATTTATTGAAAAAATGTTCCATTTAAGTGATTTCACACCGACAAAGACAATGATGTCTTGGATTGGTAAAATTTGATTCACATTAAATTTTGAGTTGCTCAAATAATAAATTGTGATGATGTTTTCAAAATCTATTATTACAGCATTTATAATACGTAATATTCGATATTATTATTATAAACAATGAGAATAATTAATAATTTTCTTGTTCTTCCTCAAGATAGAGTATCAAGTTATTTTTATTTAGATCAGACGGAATTTTAATCCTGCTAGTGCGTGCTGGGATCACGTGATTAGTTAGTTTATGTAACCGTGGTCTCTGGTGTTATTATTATTATTATAATCCTGACGTTGGCGCATCCGATTATTTAGTATTTCAAAATATAGGATTTTCGATGTCTCATAGATCCTGTAAGAAAAAATACGAAAGGCTACATCTAATTTGAGAAGAAAAGATAGTAATTTTATTATAGCCATGGTATAGTTTACCAGAGACACATCATTAGCTCAATGGCCATATGGCTGATAGACGATTTAACCTGATTAATGAAGAATCTAAAAAGTTCAACTCAGAATTACATAGATCAAGTGAATGATTATTTTTAAGGCACCAAGAATAATAAAAATTTAATTTACTTAATTTTACTACCAAAAAACTATTATTCTAATAAATAGAAAAGTTATTATCTCGTCACTTCTTGGTAAGTTCCAACTTTATCAACAAAATGCAGTTTCCTAAATCCGAGAACATCAAAAGTTTCATCTGAGTAAGCTGGGACGGCATTCGTCTGTCAAGGAATAAAATAATCAAGAATTTGCCAAAATATCGTAATGTTCTCATTAGACACTATTTTTAGGATCAAGTAATTCTAAGAAAATGAGTCAAAGTATATTTAAAATTTTATATTATGGTGGTTCAAGAAAAATATGTCTAAATCCAAAGTATAAGCATACTTTTCTAGTGAAATTCAATTTGAATTTACCGGAATTCAGTTAAAAATAGTCTTAGTTTCAAAGGTTTCTAAAAGTACATGAGGAACTTATCTCGTTTTTAGATTGATTGACAATTGAGGAAATGTCTAGAACTCAGAATTGTGTTTTTTGCTACACATTCGAGGATATATTAATAATCTAACGGAAACTTTCTTGTTTCGGCAGAAGCAGACAATTACTGTTCAGCGTCCTCAAATTTTTGGGCCAATCGAAGCTCGAACAAATCATTTAGTTCAAAAATTTTGTAATTCACTTATCTAAGAGAAATTAGCTAATAAGCAAGTGCTT
This sequence comes from Dicyema japonicum, assembly GCA_011109175.1. Lineage (NCBI taxonomy): Eukaryota > Metazoa > Dicyemida > Rhombozoa > Dicyemidae > Dicyema > Dicyema japonicum. Next base: position 398,142 of record RDEW01000011.1, on the reverse strand, counting down.
TTGTTGTCTTTGTAGCAGCAGCGACTCAAGAATGTTAATCACATCTTTTTTAATAATCAAATCGAAGTATTAAGAATATATTGAATCTTAGGGTTTATAAATTTATTTAAAAAATAAATAAATTTTATTTAAAAATTTAATATATTGTAACTACATCCAATCCGTATTTTTCCGTGATGTGTGATGACTTCGATCTTCTATCTTTCATGTTGGGAAATACAGATGATACAGAGTCTCACCAAGAATTAATAGAAAAAACAAATTTAGTATTAAATAATCTCCTAATTAAAGAATGATAACAATGTTAATTTCCTCCTTAAGAATGTCTTTAACATTGACTACCTGCCGAAAACTGGCGAAAGCGATGAACCACCAGGTTTGTTCCTAATCTAATGTAAGATCACTTATTGCTTAAAAGTGACGATGCTGTTGATTTTTTCGACATTGATGAAGTTTGTGATGATAATTATGAATCTTCCTATCAATTGGTGTCCCAACCTCGATTCATTAATATTCCCTATTCCGACTTTCAGTCTGTTTCTGCCACTCCATACAATCCTTTGGCTATGCTGATGCCCAATGCACTCAAAGGAGTTCATATCAACAAAATATTTCCCCAATTTAAGTTTATGGCCCCCATAATGTTCTCAACATTAAATTCTACCAAATTTTTTGACTATGATTATAGACCATTGGAGAGTCTCAGTATTTCATTATTATAACTGACAGAAATTGATAGTCGGGGTTGTCGCTTGCGTAACCCTCTTCCTTGGGAGTGTGTGGAGGATGGGCTAGACCGGCTAAAGATACCCAAAACAATGTTGAAACCTTTAGAAGAAAAAGTGAAGACTGGAGACAATGCAGGGCAAAATCAAACTCGTTATGGAATGTGTTGTGACTGGTATGATAAGTTGGGAGTGAATGCTAACTGTTCAAATCTTACATATGGACTAAAATTAACCAAGGTAATGTTTTAAGTCACTCAGAATTCTCACCGACCGACCTTGGATGTAAAAAAATTTGAATCTCTACCATTTAACGAGCACAGCTATTTGATGCTTACTCAGAAGAGTTGGGAAACCAACATTGTGTGGGATATTAACGACTCAAAAAGGGATGTGACACCACCATGTGGCAAACGTTACTGTGGGTGGACTGCTACTGAAATAAGAAGTAATTCGGTCCCTGTTCACGTGAAGCCTGGTTTGCTTTAGGATTACATATAGCTACTCAAGGAAAAATCTGTCGAATGATGATATTTCCCACAGAGAACTATGACCTTATTTTTTCTCCCTGGGAGGACGAAATAATATGGGACACAAACGTATTTTGTTATAACAAGCTCAGAATGTACCCGAAATTCCCAAACCCAGACTTCCCATAATCGATATGAACGACGTTGATGTTACCTTTAATATATTTAATGAAACTGACGAGAGAAATAAAGTATTTCTTAGCTATTTATTCAGGACATTAATAAGGACAAAGATAAAAAGGATGAAGATGAACGAACTGAATATGCGATGCTAAATTCAATTGACGAGGCATATAATCCGTCCATAACTGCTGAGAGTGGGTTTAAGTTGGTTTCAGAGGAGACTATTTTGGTAACTTTATGACTAAATCAAGCATTCTACTCCTGCAATGATGCTGCAACAACCATTCTTTTTTACTCATTTCACGCCGTCAATTCTCAGAACATTTTATAGAGTCCCTCTAAAGAAATACTTTACTGGACTTCTTTCAACTCCAGGGCCTCACCCAATAATACCACTTACCAGAAGGATTCAAATGAGGATGAAGGTATTTTATGTAAATATTGCAGAATAAGAAAGAGGGAGAGAAGGATGTGTTTATGATGCGAACTATGCAGGATCTCTCTGCTACTGATGGGACAATTATATTGGCTGAATATAGTGAAGAACATCCTCTTCTGGTGCCTCAGACTGGGATGGCATGTGGAATTAAGAATTATTATAAACCTGTATTGCTAACCAATATTGGTAGAGAACAAGTGGGGACACATTTGTTCCCTCGTTTAAGTTTGGAGAGTTGGCCTATTCATATAAATCTCCGTTTCTTGGATTGCTCTCACCTGGTCAGTCTATTCAAGCCATTGAATCGACAATGTTCAGGGCTCCAATATACGAGCATGAAACTCCCAAAACTGACTTCCTTGTAGTTAGGCTCCGTACTGGTATATTAGTTACATTATACTTAGATATTATATAAGGGAGGCGTCAGCCCTTTTTGCAATCGGTCAACAACTTCCACTAATAGAAGTTCCAAATCCAACTTCGAAGAAAGCTGGAAGTTTTATTAGAGAGTTTCTGCAAGTATTCATCTATCGACTGTTTGGAAAAGCAATGACATTCCTAGAAGAATAAAAATGGAAGAAATTAGGCGGGCATTCCCAAGTTATGCAGAAGGGAGTATACGCAAGCGTCTTAAACCGTGCGCAATTTTTAGACGGACCGGTCTTATGTGAGGAATTATTTTTAGGAAGGGATTCTAATTGGTGGGTTCTTAGAAATGAGTTTCGAATACCGACAGAAGAAGAAATTAGAACAATGGTCACACCTGAGCGATGTTGTGCACAATACTCAATGTTATGCGCTGATCAAAGACTGAAGGACGCTGGCTATGGTGAAAAGTCACTGTTTATATTGGACGATGTTAATACTAAGAACGACGACAAAATGGATGACGAAGTCTGAGATTCTTTGATTTTAAGATTAAAACTGCTCCGTGGAATACAACATCCGCCTTTCTGGATGCTACACGTAATAAGTGCCTCCTTCAGCTGACAGGATTTGCAGACCCTACTGGCTGTGGGGAAGCTTTTTCGTATGCACGAGTTCCTTTTAAGTTTTCTTCAGTTCGAGTTACCCCCATCGTGTTTAATAATAGGATGATAATCAAATGTCAAAGAAAGGAGTAACGGGGACTGATGCTGACCTACGAAGACTTTATTTGAGGGATGCAAGATCTGTTCTCTCAAAATTTGGAGTGTCAGAAAAAGAGATAAAAGAAATGAAAAGATGGAAGATTATTGACCTTGTTAGGTCGCTTTCCACACAAAATGTAAAATCTGGAGAGACTGATGGTTCTACCGTCTTATCAATTTAGCCTTTTCTAAATTTGCGAGATCTTCCCGTTTATCACGTGTGGACACCAATGAACGATATGAGGGAGAGTGTCAGCGTATATTTGATTTGCAGAATAGGTTTTACTATTCAACCTCATTTTAGACTTTTGGCGTCAGATGAAGTCATTTTGACCGACAATGATTCTAGTTCTGATGGTGACGACTCCGAGGTGGCCGAGATTGACAAGAACTTGGATTTCCTAATAAACAAGAAAAACAAGAATGCTGCAAAGAACTTGAAAGAACTGAAGAAGAAACGAGAGGAGAAGGAGAAGAAGGAATTAGAAAAAATAGTAATGACAAACGCCCCAATTGCTGATGGTAAATCCTATGTGGATCAACTGCATGAACTAATAGTAAAATTTATATTAATAGTAGAACAGGGGAAGTGTTCTTAAGATAACACGGAAATTCCAGGATGAAAACGGAGTTGTGCACTCGCAAGAGGAAATTGTGAGGCAACCTAAAGTTATTGAGTATTATGTACGCATACGCAAGTCTAAGAGTCACGAGGAAATGTTATTCTAATTGTTATTGATAGTGTCAAATATGTCGGAATTGAAGAGGAAAGGAGGAACAAACTGCGCAGAGTCAGGAGAAGGCTACAAGAACAGCTGAGACGGATTCACAAAAGGGTCAACCATAAAGATATTGTTGAAGTAAATAATGATAAAAGCTACAAGACAAAGATCAGTCAAATAAAGGTTGCTGATTTTGTACATTCAGACACGATGTGGTGCTTGTGGTCAAGTTGGTCATATGAGGACAAATAAAGAATGTCCTTTATACAGCGAGGATGCTATTAAGTCAGTCATTAACACTAATTTTAATAAAACTCCAAACGAACCCATGTCTGATGCAAAAGAACTGATTAGAGTGGAGGGAACTAGGATTGCTATTCCTAATTCCATTGTAGAGAGTCACAAGTAATATAGTATTTTGATTATAGGGACAGCGCTAGTAAGAGTAAAGCTGCCAAGAATAAAGCCAAGAAGGTGACTTTTGCTGGATCACTGTCTTCTTCAAAGAGGAAACTTGACTCGACAGATATTTACAGCGTATTATTTTGTATCGACTTGCAGAGACCAAAGCGTACTCAAAGATGCTCTCGAGATCCTTTGCTAGCAATGAGTATAATATTCGAGGGAATATTAAAAGAGATAAGGGACCTACCTTGCGTACTGTCTTTGCTACATTTATAGTCCTATCCATTTCATACTCCTGTGTTGGCTAAGGATGTCCCTGATTATCACTTTGTAATCAAAAAACCAATGGACTTGCAAACATTAAGAGAGGTAGGCTTGATTTTGTTATTTTAGAACGTAAGGGCGAAAACTTATCAGTCGAGGGAACAGTTCCTTGTCGACTTTTCACAAATTGTTAAAAACTCTGAGGAGTATAACGGTTGTGATTGCGTTATTATTTTAGGGGGTGACCATGCACTGACTTTTGCAGCGAAAAAGATGGCTGAGTACTGTTTCCAACGCATAGCTATGGTTTATTTTAATATTATTCGTAGAAAGAAGCAAAGCTTATAAAATTTGAAAAGTCAGTGAATCCATTACTCCATGAGGATGAACGTGTTGGTTTTGCGTTTATTCTCGAGAAGGTAGTTGAGAATATGAAGGCAGTAAATGGGGTATTCTCTGTTTATTAGTTCAGTCATATCCATTTCACGTCCCCGTTAACAGAAAAAAGTATTGGACTACTACAGCATAATTCTTCGTCCCATGGATTTGTCAACTATTCTTAAGGTTGTTCTAGTAATGTTATATTACAGAAAGTGAAAATGTTTGAATACAAGAATGTGAATGAGTTTGTGGATGACGTCAATCAAATTTACATGAACTGTATAATTTACAACGGAAAGGATCATCCATTATCGATTATTGCGAAACAGCTGACTACTGTGTGCGATGAGAGTTTGGCAAAGGTTGTTTCGATTTAATATGTTGAACTCTGAGCAATTGAATTTATCTCAGCCCAATATTAAGGATTCGTTTGATATAATGAAACCAATTAGTGAGAATGTAAGTTATTGTATGTTATTTTAGATCGGAATTGATTATAAATCAAAATTGCCTGAGAAAGATACTATAAAAAAGGAAACCGAAACTATGATGGATCATTCTCAGTTGGAAAATGATTTGGAATTAAGTTCGGATATGTCTGACTGAGAACGTTTTGTGAAATAATTTAAGTTACTTTGTAACTTATATGATATATCTGTAATATTATTGCTAAATTTTTGTTTTTAACGTTTATTATTTTAAACACTATTCAATGAATAATAGTCATTAATGTTCGGGTCACACACTTGCCTAGTGTATCTGCCAATTTGTTCTCTATCTGCACACAAATCTCAGTTGAGCGACCGGCATTTGCTGCGTTCTACTAATAGCCGTTGGTCTCCTACAACTTAGTGAGGCTGGTTGCTACTCAACTAACATTCAAATCTTTGTTCACCTTGTTTACTGCGAACATGAGATTTAAGGGTGAATTTGAAATTCCTTGGTTCCAATATTTGCTACGCGATGTCGGAAGATTATTGGAGTCACTTTCGAAACGATTATAACGTTCTCCAGCCATACTGAGGAAACTAGCTTAGTAAGTCGAACATTGTGATGATCAATATAAATAAGATCCCCTTTCCTCCTACAGTGAGTATTAGCAAACTATTTGCTCTAACCTTCGAATACGAGAATATTTGCTCTCTCCCTCAGAAGTTAGCTTGAAAATGGTCAAGGATTCCTACGTTTCTATGAGGAATTAGAAAGTCTATTCAACCATCCAGGATTCTCGCCCATGTCGGATAAGAACTCCCATGTACCGGTCTAGGGTATCTTAGTTAGTTAGGAACTTTCTCTCTTTTCATTTAACCAGGTGATCCTGGGATAATAATAATTTCAGGACAATTTCTCCATTATGGCCTGCAAACATTGAGCACGCAATAGGATCAGTTTTATGAACTCATTGAATTGCCTTATCATGAAATTCAGATAGACGTGCTTTCTACGGGTCCAAATACTTATTCTACAAGCATTTTTTTACGAGAAATGTCCTCAGTATCTCCAAGAAGTGAACCGAGCTTTTTTAAATGAATTTTCAATTTTCATAAACCAGCGTGCTGAAAGACCCATTGCACAAAAAATAATAGACATTTCAGAAGTCTACAGGCAGTTTCCAGATGAGCTATGATATCCTCTTACGTGGTTTCCAATTGAGTTTTCACTACTACGTCAAATCCTGCTTTGGAATTCCAGTTTCCTGCGACAAAAATTAGTCTGAATGAATAGAGTTGAGAATATATTTCAGAAAGACTCGAATAAAACTCACCAAGTTCATATATTGAAGATGTGGTGCATATACATTAATGACAAATAAAATCGATTTTTACGTGATCCACTTTCCAATTGAATCATAGGGATTCGGCCAGTATCTCTCCGTACAATTGATAAACGAAAAATTTTATTATTTAGTTTAAATTCTGTTTTTGCCTAAGTAAATTAGTGTAAATAATTTTTTAAATTAATTTAATACATCTGGCGGTAAATATAATAATTTTTCTTGTGGGCAATGAATGCATTGTCTTTAACTTATGTTGAAAGTAAAAAAAGAAAACTAAAATGTGTGAAATTTTATTTAAAACGTATATAATTTCAATTAACTATTAAATAGATTTAAAAATACCCAGAGTCCTTTTGTCATTTCCATTTAATTTCCTATCAATTGTTCAGATTCTTCCAAATGTGTCATTTATCATGTTAAATCTATTCTCTAATCCTCACAAACACGAACAATTGTTTATATTCAAGCAAACTGTTTATTTGTGTTGTCTGTCTTCACTTCATAATTACAGAAACGATATATTGGTAGGAAATTCAATGAAATCTATCAAGTTCAGTCCTAAAATACGTCCCAGGATGAAATGTCATCACATTCTGAATTTTTACAGAAAATTAAAGTCAAAGAAGCGATTCAAAACAAAACTCCGTTCTTGTTTTTCTGCCTTAATAAGGACTCCCAACAATAAGCATATGACCCCTAAAACTTACAACACTTCTCCTGTTATTGTTAGTAAACGAAAGAGTCAAGAAATTGTTTCCCTTTGTCAACAAAATTCACAAAATCACAGTCAATGTTTGACGCCAGACTTTAATGATATTATTTCCGACAAATTTAGCAGTCCTTTTTTGGAGGAAATGAGTCACGTGGCTACCGGTTCGTTTGGATTTTCGACTGCCGCTGGGAGAAAAGTCGGTGTTTCTGAAAAGTCTTTGAACCTTGTTCGCAGCTTACTGAAAGATGAGTTGGATGACAGTTCCTATTTGGTTGACGTGACGGACGTTGCTGATCAGTTGTTGGATAATTTTGACCCCGAACGAGAAATTAATTATAACACGTGCGAAAACGCCGAGTCACAGTTGGATTCAAAGCAAGGAAGCAAATCACCACAAAATATTCCTTTCATTCCTTTGAATCTGGCGAAATCAGTTTTATTTTGTCGAAGTTCTAGAACACGTGGACTGGATTTTACTATTACGACAATTGTGATGATTATTATCTCACATCGAATAGTAAGCAAATTGTGTGCTATGATGGACAGTCCCCAGTCATTATAATCCACCCAAACTGCTACAATCGGGTCGGATTTAATGAAATTAAGCAGTAATGGCTGTTCTGCTGATTTTAGTGCCTTTCTGAACATGTCTGGTGTGAATTTTGAGAAAACTGGAGATTCTTTCGTTAGACGTCACTTTGATCACATTATCGCAAAGGAGAGGTTTAGAAAACAAAGAGGGCAGCAATGTGATCGCCTAGCGGTGGATATTGTGGTTCAGTTGCATTGCAGATACGGAAGGGAAGTGATTGAGGGGCGAAGGTCAGCTCTGTGTTATATAGGACGTGACTGGGTGGTTGTAGGATTGGTGTTGTGTGCTGTGGGAAAGCGAATCAATGATGTTGTTATTGTTCTGAGTTTTAGGGTTATACCGCTGTTGTCTGTGATGGTTGGAATAAATGTGAGGCATTTATGGATAAGTGGTTGTCTGATGACGTTGATAAGGGATCTTTTATGGTTGGATCAAAGTTTCTGTGTTGCTGCTGTATTGGTGAGGTTTGCTTGTATGTTGATTAATTAAAGGTAATCGAATTGAGGTATAATTTGACCAAGTATTGTGGGAAGGTCATCAAATTGGGGTTTCAAGTTGATCAGAGACCGCCCCTTATTACTATTGATTGTATGCAGTCTGGATTAGTCGGTTGTGTTTGTGTGAAAGTTGTGCGAAAATACTCAAATTGTGTGGCTGCCATGGATAATAAGCATGTCCTTTTGCTGAGGGATACCACAGCAGTGATTAGTACTTAGTGTTCTTACTCCTTAGTTGCTAGATTGGATGTGGTTGATTCCATTGTTGAAGGATCTGATCTGTTGATATTGTTTGGAGAAGTTATAGTAGGAGATTGTTGGGGAAAGGAATTGAGGTCTACTCAAAGGACACGGATTGAAGTGATCAGTCATACTGAAGCGCTGGAGAGAAGACCGATTCTAATAAATGAGGTTATCAAATCCGACATTCCTGAGGAATTTGATGGAGTGTTTGTAGTTGTGTCATATGATGATAAAACTATCACAGTAATTGATGAATATAATATGAAAATGACTCTGTTGTACCTCCCAAACACAGTTTGATTGGTTGATATTTGTAGGTGGGATTCTTTGATGGTATATTGGCGGTAAAAAAGGTGTTTGCTTTTAAGAATTTGTGGAAGAAACTGAGAAGCGAGATTTACGTCACGGAGTTTACGAGTATTATTAGTGTGAGTGACAATCTTCCATGTTTTCCTATTTTGTCAGAGAATATGCCAAAAGTGGTCGATTCATTTGTGAGGGAAATGTCTGAGAGTGTGGAAGTGGTTGGTCCTTCCCGTAGAAGACGCAGTTATTTTGGATTTGTGAATAAAAGTACGGATAACTGTGTGTTTAATCTGAGTAAGGCTGTGGATGGAGGGAATAGTGCTATTACTGATATGGCTTCTAAACCTTCTCAGTTTTGAAAGTTTAACATAAATGTTTATTTTTACAAATTATTGTTTCACTTTTTTTATTAGTAGATGTATTCGCTCGGTAAAGTGGTTAATTGTCGAAGGTTGAAGTGGAGATCTACCTTTACTGCAAAGAATGTCTTGATTTCCTCAAAGTGGATTTAACCTCTCTTTACATTTCTCGTGTAGATGGACGAAATGGCGGGCTATTTTTTTAAACGAATTAGTTTAGAAGCTTGGTACAAAATTTGGAGGAACTTGGGTCTGCATTAGAGGGGAATGTAGGAATTAGTAGTAGTGTCTTTTAATCGTGTCGTAGGACATAGCATTCATTTTTTGATATGGGAAGGTGACACATTCGAAGGCGCTTGTTAGTAACGTGAATATTTCCAATCAATTGTAACCATCTCAAGTACCCCCTGAAAATGTCCACAATTCGTCTGCAAAAAAAATAGATCCACTGTCTGCGAACAATCTCGGTGAGTAGTGTCCATCTTTATGTTGGTTATTCTCGTTGTGACTTATCTGGTTATTGAGATATATACCAAGTGAAGTTTCTATTGTTGTATTTATATTTGCATTTTAAACAACAGACTGATTTTATGAGTCCACAAATACGGTAGATACTCTGTACTACTTCGTAATACCTCCACGTATTGTCGTAAATACTGCCACACTAAAAGACCAATTGTTTAACGGTTTTTATTTTTTGATTACGGCATGGACACGACCCCGAATGACCACAGAAAAAATTCCGATCCTGTAGAAAGTCATAAACGCCTTTGGCCTAAGGTTTACACTCCGTACCGGGACCATACTGAGGATTGATGAATTACGTATATTTTAGTCACTATTTTACCAAACCATGAGTAGCGTAACGGGTATTTTAAAATCGAGGGGTTACCAATAAAGAAGAATAAAGTATAGTAAAACAGATAAGTGATTCCCGTTCCCTCATCAAGCAGCGCTATCATACGTATATGGTTCTCCATTGTATCCAATGATGCCCTGATGAGCCTTCTCATGTGTTTGCACAAGAAATCGATTAAGGAATAAAACCTATGGGTCGACCGACTTCCTTTTGACCGGGAGAGATAGGTGAAACGTGTTTCTACATTCTTTGCAAAAACGAAGGAATTCGACTCCGCATCTATAGGTTGTAGCTTCGGTGTGAATTATTTATTTAAGAAACCGAAAGATTACCAAGAAAGAAGTGGCAAACCGGACTAAATAATAAGCTCAACTTCTAATAATTTCCGATTCTCTTAGAGTAGTCCTTCAGTGATCCCATCGTCTTCCGGGGTATCTTCTCGAATTTCTCCAGAACTCGATCGGGGTGTTTTTCTTCAAAACTAATTGGGATTCCTCTGCATGGATAATTTTTCCTCCATGTTGTTTTCCTGACTTTTTGCAGAAACACAGGAAACCTCGGTCATTATTTCGGGTTGAAGGAGAGTGCAGTCGATGCATTTTCGTGTGAGGGGATAAGAAGCGTGATTTTCCACCGGAAGGAGTTGATATGTTCAATTTTCGAGGAAAAGGGTAAATCTCCAGGTTTTCAAGCGTATTCGATGGTCGGAACAATTATCTGATAAAATCTGCTAATCGAGGTTACAGGAAGGGACTTTTCTGCGCAATAGAAGCATTCTACTTTTGAATCCCCTGGTCATGGCTTTATTAACATTGCGAGTAAAAGAATCCCAAGATCATTAAGAATGATATTAAAAACAACTAATTAAGTGATCTCAGTTTCCAATGATCTCCTACGTGATCTTAAGTGTTCCAACTATAGAACGGTAGAGTCTCCGCGAATGCCTATAAAGGAACTCGATTGGGCTGTTTTTTATAGGACCGATCGGCGTTCCTCTGCGGAGCAATCGCATCGCTTAATGGGTTTCTTGGTTCTCTGCAAAAGGAAACAGAGGGGCAACATGCAAGGGTTGGCGTAGTGAAGCAACGGCATCACCCACGTCAACCGTGGTGAAGAAAGTAATTGAGGTGTGGGTTTTAAATTGCAGTACTCCATCTGTAGGGAACGATCCAAGTTCTTGCGGATTATGACAACGTAGTGTTTATTAGTCTATTCACGTGAATGTGGATACACTCTAATCGACTGAGCGATCCACCGTTGTCATCCTCGTTAATAAGACTGTTGATAGTTCTGAGTTTTTCCAGAAGGTGGCACTTGAATTTTTATGACATAGATTCCCAACGAGACGAGGCTCCACTAGTGTTTGTAGTTAACTCGAATTAATCGCGATAATCTGGAATTGAGGGAACGTAGAATACAGAGTATTCAAGGTGAAATAACGCGCCAAAAGAGAAATAACACTTGAAAATTTAATGGAAAAATAAAAATTAATTAAAACTAATTTTTAAGTATTTTGTTAGCCCTTTTATTAGCGAGTTCGATTCGTGCCTCATTGGATATTGCCTAAAGTAATATTAACGGCAACCATATTATTAATTCTTGCAATTTGCTTATTTTGGGAATTCACCTCTGATCCAATATCTATAGCCATATTTCTCAGATTCCCCACTATTCCAATCACCTCTCCAATATTGTCTTCCATTTCGTCCTCTCTCTTGTCGTTTGTTATTCTAAGAAGAGACTAATTGTTACCTTGTAACATATCGGCATTCATTTGTCCCCATCTTTGAGGGATTCCCTGCTACTCTGAAACCATCCGTCCCAAGGATCCCGTCATCGTCTTTTTTCCAAGTCTCATTATAGTCGGAATTTTTCTGAAAATTTTTTTTCCTTTAAGATAATAAATAACTTCACTTTTTCCACGGTAGAACGAAAAGCCCACAACATTTTTCCAAACCTTCCAAATTTTTCTCTGCGTCTTCTATTCCTTGATTGACCCTGGTCATTCCCTCTTCAATTTTGTCCAATTGATCTATGACGTCATAAATATTTAATTATATTTATAGTCTCTAATAATAGTGTTTATTGACCTCCTTGCTCATCCATCATCACCAAAGTTCTAATACCGGCATCTTTGCTCTACCAATTATCAGTTATCTATCACTTTATTGCTATTTTCTACCATTCTTCTAGTGCTTTCGAGACTCTAAAAAGTAGTTACTGATGTTTGTTACTTTGTCTACAATTTCATTGATTTTGAAGTGGATATTATTTTCTTGATCAGGGGATAATCCTACATTTAATGAGCTACTTGATGATCTCACCATTATAAACTCTGAGATATTTATTGTCTTTCTAATTGATGGTTCTCCATTAAAATAGTTTTATTAGAATAAAAAATATAATAAATAATAAATAAAAATTATGTGATAAATTAAGACTTTTTAAGAATTTTTTAAATAAAAACAAAATATCTTGAGAATGAGCAAAACCATAGGCCTATTTTCGGTAGGGCTTTTATTCGGAAAATCCCGGTAGTTTGGTGGACTTCATGTCATAATTGGAAATAAATATCGACGTCCCTTTTGAAAAGAAAAGTTATAACTAGGGCAACCAATAGCAATAAATTGCAATTAATTATAATTTGATAAAAGTTAGATAAATAATAAAGTTTATTAATTTTATTGAATAAAATAGAGTAAACGGTTATATAGAAACTGCCCTGAATGCGTGGCTATTCCCTCTCAGGATAACGAGCGAGATTCGCTCAAATAACCAGCAGCGCTCACGAGGGTCTCCTTTTCGTGCAGCCATCCGATTTCCTAGACGACTCAAGAATTCCAGCGTCGCAGGCGCAAGGGAACCAGAGGTCTTAACGGCGAGTGGAACAAACAAAAAATCCTTGAGTAGGACCACGTACTTTTCCCGTTTCATCTTCTCAGTCTTCTCAGCGGCGAAACAGGCTCCAGTAGCACTCTGGAGTAGGTTGCAAGAGGCAAATGTGTCGGTGCAGATAACGTTCCAGACAAGAGGTTTCCTGGCTTCAAAACGGAAGATTGTTATCCCATCTGGTCGTTTCCCGTCCCTCTTGCAAAGACCAGCTGATTCGAGCATGGAAGGGTGTCCGGCGGCGTCCAAAGCTCGCCTAACGATTTCGTTCAAGGCCATGTGTCTGGGAAATCTGCCTGCACTTTCCTTCAGGAGAGGGTGTAGGCCAAAACAGTCGCTCTTGTCTCCGCATTGGCACGGATGTGAAACACAGACTTTTAATCCCAGTCGCAATGAATCCCAATACGGACGCATTCATCATAGGAAGGTACCCAGAACTCCATTGGGAATGGCGTTAAGCCAGACACCGTTCTCAGAAGACGCCCCCGACAACAATCAGGCACGGTGATGTTGGCTAGATGACACTAGCAAATCTTTGAAGAATTCCAGCATTAGCATCGTCCAAGCCTTGCTAAGAATACGAGAAAGGTAAAGAAAGCTGATAAGTTCGGCTCCAGGCCTCACAAGCATGGCCGGCGTCCTTGTCAATAAAGAATTCAGGTAGAGAGTGTAGAATCCTCATGACATGAGAGTTACAGGCCACTACGATGATAGGTATGAAGGGAGGGAAAGGTCCACAGGGTTCCGAATTCCAAGTCCTCCGAGTCTCACTGGCAGCGTGGCTTCCTTCCATGAGTAATCCTCAAACCGGACGTTGAAGATACGTTCGCAGTCGTACAGAAGATCTTTAATCTGTGCGAGTTGTCATAGAGTGAAATATGGAGCAGTCCTCAGGACATATGCAAGCCTCTGTACGTTGAGACTGTTTTTCAGGAAGAATAATGCAGTATGTATGTCAAGTAGACACAAACGGTCGAAATCTCTCCGAGTGACAGTCGTTTTTCACGTATAGCTCTTCCCATTGCATTATGGTGATTGGGGATCCGAGAATATAAGTTCTTTATCGGGTGTGGAAATATTTCCAGGCAGTAAATTTCCGAAACATGACAAAGCTTTTGAATACTTCTTTCTGAAAGTCCGCAATTGTAGATTTCGCATTTAGTGGAATTTAATTCCAATCCTGTTCCAACAGTGCTGGAATATCACTTCCAAATCCGGAAAACAGTATCCGGGGTCCTCCGAGGACCGCATCATCCAGATACCATAGGTTGAGGAGCGAGCGCGGAAGTTTGGTGATTTTCTCTATTGCAAGACAAAACAATAGGGGTAAGGGATTCCCTGTTGGACTCCAGAATAGAACGGATTAGGTAGTCCTCGAAAAGTAAGGATGAAGGTAGGCTGTATGACTGATTCACAAATTCGAAAATATTAGGGCATTCTCAACACACGCCTAGGATATTGTCTCTCCTTAGACTATTGAAGGCGTTCTTGGTGTCCAGTTTGACCAGGACATGTCCCCGGGAATCTTCTATACTGTGGTTTATGAATGTCCTCACTGAATGGACAGCGGCCTCGCATCCCAAGCGAATACCGAGGCCTACTTGAGGGGTTCAAGAATTTTGTGACGAGTGAATAGAATGTCTGGAGGCAATTTTAGCAGCCAGTCTTCTGAAGACAAACCCGAACTGGTCGTACTCCGCCTCCTTCTTATCGAAGGCTATCAAATTGGCGGAGAACAGGACATGGCGCATAACTTCGGGAAGAATTCCTGACATGATCTGATTCATAAGTGAAGTAATTGAATTCGTAAGACGAAGTACCTGGTCTCCTACAAACAAAGAGGTTAGATCCTTCAGGTAGCCATGTATCATTCCGTCAATCCCGCCACTGCTACTAGGGGCAAAATTCCGTATTGCGAGAACTTCATCGTTTGATGCAATCAGAGGACTCACTCCGGATGGGGAGAGCGTAGGTTTAGGGGTGACAGTGGATGCTTGTTCAGTAAAATATTGTGAGCGTCTGGAGTCGGTTTTCGTTGTCCATTGAGAAAAGTGCCCTGATGGCGTCGCGGGTGTCACCTTCGATTAACTTCGACCGGACAGTTCTCGGAGCACTTCGACTTCCTGTTATGACCACGTGTCTCCCTCGTACGGTTATAAGCCATGGAACAACTGGGGATGTAAATACCTCCCAAAAAAGAACGAATGTTGGTTTTCATGGTGGTAGCGAGGACTCTTTTCCGTGACCATCTCGATCATATCCAATGCGGAAGGCGCAAAACTGAATAAGCGCATCCAATCATGTATTGCGTTAGTCCGGAGGGCATCTTCGATTGTTTTGGAAAGGGCCTCCGCAACGACAGGTCGTACGGCCTTAAGAATCCTCACACAGATAGTCCAAGGAGAACGTAATTCAGAGATGAGACGTAGGAATGTTTCAGGGTCCGTGGTTGATGGGTAATTAACTGGAGAGTTAACATTGGCACGGGGAACCTCCCTGCATAGGCCGAGGCATGACTGGCAGTGCCATACTCCAAGCACGCTCGGTGCGGCTTGGGATAGCTTGATACACCCGAGGTGGAAAAAATCTCCATAAGCAGAGCAGGAGATCCCACGCTTCCGAGTTCTGACAAGCCGACAGGACGAACACATCTCAGTTGACTTGGCTGGTACCTTTTTCTTCGAAGTGGGAACATTCTTTTCAGGTGCTTTTCTCACAACAGGCATAATCACAACAACGACCGTTTACATTATTATTTATTAACCCCGGATATACCGAGAAAGAAGTCAAAGTAAACAACTAATTAAGTGTATCCAGTTTCCACGTTTACAGAAACAGAGTCCATCCGGAATCAACATAAAAGGTAAAACGTCCATTACATGAAATTGTGAAAACCCCTCCAGTGGAATGGGGGAAAGCAAATGATCCTTTTTCGTGCCGGCCTGGCACTGGGCGCCACCTAGACAGGTGGATCACATGACGCTACTCTAATAAGAAAAGAGAGGAGGAACAGACAAGCAAGCAGAAAAACTTTAACCAATTAACCAGCACCACATGGCGCCACGCAGTTTTTTAATCGCGCCGTTTACATAACACGCGCCAAAATAGTTATTATTATAAGCAACATTCGTAAAATCATAATAGTTATAGTTTCACTTGTGCAGCATTCAAAACAATCCTCCGAACCAACCTCCTCGATCATAGGAGAGTTTCCTCAACTCGTTCAGGTCGTCCCACTTCTTAGACGTTTGTACACGAGCTTTAGATCTCCATTAAGTGTTTCAGGTAGTGCAATACGCCAGCGTCCCCGAAAGCATGGTCCCTTTCTCATAAAGTAGTCCTCCATTGCTATGTTTGCTGAGCGCCCGGGTCCATACGCAAGATATGTCCAAATAGCCTCCAGCGCATATTAGCAATTTCGAGACTCAGTGGAAGTAGACCACGACGGACCGTGTCAAAGGCCCTAGAGAGGTCTATTCCAGGACTGTTGTTGCACTTTCGAATCTCTGGTTGATAGCGCAGAGCTCCATACTACATCTGCAGTGGATCTTCCTGTCCTGAATCCGCTGTGACTAGGGGATAGATAGTGTCCACTTGTTCTCTGATTCGGTTCAGCGTAACTAATGCCAGAAGTTTCCGTAAGGTGTTTAGCAGGATTATTGGACGTAGGTTTTAAACAGGCCCAGCATGCTTGTTAGGTTTTTGTATTGGTATTAATAGTCCGGATCCAAGAGCTGGGTATTCTTTTTTTATAAACATAGAGTTGAGTAGTTTTTCCAACTTGTCTGTTAGTGCAGGTGGCCCATATTTGACAAGTTCTGAATTGATTCCATCCGGTCCAGGGGAGCGATTATTCTTAAGTTTGACCACTGCATTTGAGATTTTCGCCAGGTGTGATAGCTTTATCAAGTTGGGTGGCGTATCCACAAGTATGATCAGATATTTCTCCGCGGACAGTTAATATATCTCGAAATACGACGCAATATATTCAGCCTGATCTTTGGGATTTGTTAAGAATCTTCCATTTCCGTCATGGAGTTTGAGTTTGTTCGTTTGTTTTCTTCTGTTGAGCAGACGGATTGCAGTGAACATTTTTGATGAGTTTTTTAACTGTTCAACTTCTGCAGCTCTTAGATCAATTAGGTTAGTGGCGTGCTTCTTATTCAAAATCTTTATGGTTTTCTGGGTGGATCTTTTTCTAGACTTCAAAATTTGTTTTATAAGGGTGAGAACATCTGGATGTATATATTTTTTAAACAGTGCTGGGGACCAGGTTCCGATACTCCCATTTGCTGCCGAAAGGTGCCTTTCATTGATCAAAAATGTTTCGATTCTTAATTATTTTAGGCCAAAGAATTAGTTAATATTCCCACGTTGTTTTCAAGTTTAACCGAAATCAGCTCAAACTATTTGGTTTTAATTAAAATACTTTCAAATACCGAACTACTCGATTATTCAATTGAAAAATCTTATGCAGATCTGAAGAGCATAGAATTTTCATCAGATCGGTGCAATTTAAAAAAATTGTATATCAAAAAAGCTTCAAAAATCTAGGATACTAAATATTCTTGATTTTACAAATAAAAATCTTTCGTTATAAATTTACTAATACCTTCGAAATTGTTGTGGATGCTCAGCCTCATTTGAAAGAGCGATATCTCTTTTGACGAAAATAATTACTAAAGATCGAAACTTTAAACATGAAAATGCTTAGGAATATTTAATATCGTATTACAATAAATAATTTCGTTTATTTTTCAATAATGCAATTTTTACAATTAAAAGTTATTTATTTGCAATTTTTATTTTGAAAATTGCAATTTTCTTATTTCCTTAGTTATAACCAAATTAATGAAAAATCTGTTTTACTCACGGCTCGACCTTGAAGAAATCCTTAAGGAGGATCCGAGTGAAGTTGATATTAAATTTACCCCAATAGAACATATTTTAATTATTAATTTTTTTTTTTAAATTTTAATTTAAAATCTGTTTTTAATAAATTTAATTTAGATAATTATTTTAATTATAAACACTTATGCTTAAAAACATTAATGAATTCGTTAACTGAGTGCTTGACAAATTTGCAAAATTTAGTGGCAAAATGTTGCAGCCCTGAGTCATTCTATTTTAGTGCATGGTGACGTAGCTGAAAATGACTCCACAGATAATGAGGAAAATACACAAGTCTTCATAAAAGACAAAATTTCAGAAAATGTAACAGAATACTCTGATTTAGATGGACAAATTAAGTTATTTGTTCAAAAATTTATTTGAAAATGAAAACCCAGAACATTCTGATTTGGAAAAAAAGGTACTCAGTTATTTGTGTTGGAGGTGAAAGTCCTACAAGACAATATCTTTCTTATGGAGGACCAACTTCTTAACATACACAAAATGCACTTGCACATGTGTGAGGTTTGTCTTTGATTTACTCCAGCAAGTCGATTTGTACAGATCAAAATTGGCAGATTCCCAAATTCACGACAAATGTCGAAAAAACATAACCAAATTGGAAAAACTGAATGAAAAGCTTGAAAGCAGACGAGTTCGTGAAGTCGAAGGAATAAAAGAGTCTTTCGAGAAAGAATTGAAGCTTTTATCCATCGAAATAAGTAGCTACGAATTTAACCTAGATCCCCTAACACCACTAATTGGAGCAGATATTCTATACCTGCCGGAAACTGATCCGATTCAGCAGGTAAGACATCTCAAAAATTGCATATCTGTTGTCGTTACTAACATAACAGAGAAACTAGCTACCTATGAAGTAGATATAGTGACCACGTGTTTTTACCATAGCAACAACTAACAAAGGACAAAAAAATCTTGGAGGAACAATTCGAAACAGCCTACAAAAATACTAATTATAAATAATTGAATTACACGTGCGAAGGTTATTATAACTATTGTGTGGTTTTTTCTTAATTTTTTATGCTACCTATCAATGATGCATATTACATTAGCAAACTGTTAACAGGCAAATTGATGTGACTTTGGAGTAGATGATGGCACTCTCTTAGGGAATGTTGCCTTATTAATTGAGTATAAGATAACAAAAAGCCTAGGATTTGAATCCTAGCAAAGAAAAAGACTTTGTTTGAGACATATGTATTGAAGTTATGGCCGTTATTTATTTACCCCAGGATTTTTCAAATGAAGGGAAACCGATGGGTCAGCGTGTGTCATGTGATTCACCATTTATGGTGGCGCCAGATAAGTCCTAAATTATATCCTAAAAAGACATTAGTCAACAACCATCCGGAGGAGTTCCCCCTGGACGGCACTTCCCCAAAATCCGAACATGAGAAGATTTATGAGGGAGGCCGGGATCACCTGAATTTTTTCATTCTGTCTATGAAGGTGTTTTTTAGTTCAATAAATTTAATTCAAAGTAGCAACCAAAGGTGGCCGTTCCCAGTTAAGTAGATTTGAAGAGGCTGGAAAATTGCAGGCGAGCCAGGAGAGGTGGTCCATTTTGTGATCGTTAAGCAAGCAAAAAGAGCAAATGACGGGTCGACTATTCAAAATAAGGTAGGATCATGTCGACATCAGAGAGGTTCTAGATGGACTCTAACTTCCCGAGGTATAGTACTTTAGCTTTAATCGATTTTTGTGGTGAGTGCTAGAGAAGCTTATTAGACTTATTTATGGTTTCTGCTAATAATAGCTGATTTTTTAAATAAAAAAGACAATAATATTTATTATGATTTGGTTTTATGAAAGTTTATTAGTTTGGCTATAAACCACACGAGTTGAATCAGGTATTCTAGTCCTACAAATGCCTGACAACGTCATTGTAATATTAATACAGTACATGCGTAGACTGTAATAGAAGAAAACGAATTGCCTTGAATATCAACGTACTTATGAGCCACGTGGGAGACTGAGATTATCAAAGAAATAGCATAGCAGAAATACATGAAGAATCCAAATATTAAATTCAAAAATAAAAAATGCAAAGTACCACATATGAGATGTATTTTGAATCAAATTCTTTTTTGAGGTGAAGCAGCATGACGATAATGCTGGATGACAAAAAAGTGATTGATGCAACAAAAATAATGAAGAATCCTCCAATTCGCAGAAAAACAAAATTCGGTGAGCATGAAGAGATCACCCCGATAGCCGCGATCGTTTCTATATTTAGCAAATTTACTATTTTTATGTATTCTAGCAAAATACTTGAAGATATCGATTTAAATACCATTAATCTTTTGAGTAGATTTTTAGTTACTTAATATTGGTATTTTTTTAAATAAATTAATCAATTTATGAGTATCAAAATATTTGCATTTTGTTCGATTTTTTAATTATTTTTTTCCGATTTTGCAAAATGGGTTGACGAGTGACGCCTACTGTCTCTTGGCAGCTGGAGCATGATGTGTTACTATTTTTTATATTTTCAATTGTCTTCGAATCATCCCAATCGTGTGTCTCCCTCGTACGGTTAGAATCCATGGGACAACTGGGGATGTGGATACCTCCCAAAAAACGAATTTTGGTCCTCATGGTGGTAGCGAGAGACTCCTTTCCGTGACCATCTTGATCAAGTCCCAGTGCGGAAGGCGCAAAACTGAATGAGCGCATCCAATCATGTACTGCGTTAGTCCGGAAGGCATCTTCGATCGTTTTGGAAAGGGCCTCCGCAACGACAGGTCGTACGGCCTTGGGAATCCTCACAGGGATAGTCTGTGGAGAACGTAATTCAGAGATGAGACGTAGGAATGTTTCAGGGTCCGTGGTTGATGGGTAATTAACGGAAAAGTTAAAAATGGTACGGGCACGGGGAACCTCCCTGCATAGGCCGTGTTTGAGACTTTAGGGACCGGGACTGTTACCAGAGGTGTTATCCAAGAGATTGGAAGCGCAACCTCGTCAAGGCTTGGAGTTCCTCGTGAGCAGCGTTGGTTTTGTTATCATTCGCCTTCGCAAGTGTCCTCTGTCTCTTGGCGGCCGGTGTGTGATTTTTTTTAATGAAAGATATTTTATTTGAAAAAAAATAAACTGAAATGTATTGACTCATTACAATTGAACTGAAGTCCGAAAGGTCAAACTAGTAAAGTACACGGTCATACACGAGGATTTTCTGTTTGTTCCGCTCGCGGTTGAAATGTCCAGCTTACGTCTGCAACACTGGAATTTCTGAGTCCTCTAGGGAATCGGATTTCTACACAAACAGGAGATCCCCATGAGCGCTGGTTATTTTCTTGCTTATTTCTACACAAACAGGAGATCCCAAGAAATCCAAATTCATTCAATTTTGAGCTGGACGAGATTCGAACTCGGGTCCTACATGTATCAGATACCTCCTTTGTTCAGAACTTCTGGTTTTCGATGTCTCCCAATTCCGTCGTCTCGTTCATGCTCACAAAATAAGAAAGACAAAGGTTTATATCGATCATTAAACCCATATCTGCGTATACAATCATGGAAACTGGATATATTTAATTGTCTACTTTTTTGCGGTAAATATTAATGAAATTAATTACTGTCAGTCTTCAAAAGAGAGTTAATTAGTCTCCTCGGCCTCACTAACTTGTAGGTGGCCAGTGGTTGTTAAGTTAAATGGGGCAATATTAGTTGGGGAGGCTTCTGCACAGAACTTAAATACCAATGAAATGAAATCTGAAGCCGCGGTAACACCAAATTAACTGCTCATGTGACCCCAGCACGCTCTAACAGAGGCCTCAGCTTGACCTGATCTTCTCCCTAACTATAATTTAATTAAACCAAGTAATAAAAGCAACAACACGTGAAAATTATTTTTTATTAATATTTATGTTGTTTTTTTGGGATATCTAATGGTGACGGAGGATTGGAAATCAAGAGGCGAATTGCCATGGGACGAGACACCTTCCAGAGAATGAATAGAATTTGGAAAAGCAAAGATATTTGCTTAAGGATCAAATGCAGACTGATTAATGCAATCGTGTTCCCGGTTTTTCTATACGGCGCAGAATCATGGATACTGAAAAATGCGGATAGACGAAAAATTGATGCTTTTGAACTGTGGTGCTGGAGGAGGTTACTAAGAATTTCTTGGACTTCCAAAATAACAAACATCGATGTACTCAAACGGGTGGAGACGGACATTTCGCTAGAAGGAAGAATCGTAAAACACAGATTGGCGTTTTTTGGGCATGTTGTCCGCTCTGATTTCCTGGAAAGAACCATTATGCTGAGAAGAGAAGACCTGGCCGACCGAGGACTCGGCGGCTATCCACGGTGGAAGACGTCACGGGAATGCCTATATCAAGGCTACTCCAAATTGCAACGGATCTGGGAAAGTGGAGGAAACTCGTTCATGAGATCTCCAAGGATAGGAAACGACTTAATTGGATAACATAACATAATAAGCAATGTTACAAATAAACAAACAATTTAGCTAAACCATGAAACAAGTAAATATACACAAACTAATTAAATTTTATTTTTAGCGACAAAATCACACACATAAATATGAGTTGGTGGAGGATTCTGAACATTTCCAAACTCATACTGGTAGCAACATCCAACAGCAAGTAAACTCGAGTCTCCACTAAAAGACAGACTGGATATCCCGACAGGAAATCTACAATACGATAATTTATCAACCTCAAATTCATGCAACTTCCTTCTGTGTTTAACGTCCCAAAGGGTGGCCACTCCATCAGATCCAGCGGAAACTAATAAGTAGTTGTGTTGAGGGTGAAATACTATCGTGTTGACTGGGTATATCAGTTCGGTGTCCTCCTGAATTATTCTATGACATCTGAACGAGTAGCGAGAAAGTGTTGATTCATCAGGTCGGTCAAGAAACTCAACCTGAATCCTCCCTTCGATTGTCCCCAATGCATAAACGTCAGCGTTCACAACAGACAGTCCTACGCAACGGAATGATGTAGCTGGTGGCTGCTTTTTAAAAATAGGGACAGATGGATTCCTAACGTCATATAAGACCACGTGATGGTCCGAACAGGCAACCAGCAGTCTGTTTTGGCTGGTCCTCATCGAATATGCCAAGCTAAGAAAAAAAGTTTACTTTCCAGGAAGTAGCAGCTCGTGGATGGGAGCATCCAGCCTGGGTCCCAGATTTTCATGGATCGATCCCAACTGGAGGAAATGACTACCCCAGAATCTTGAGAGTAGCAGATCTGACTGGCAGGTTTGGAGTGAAGTTGTTCAAACATTATTTCTTGACTATGCTAATCAGAAATACCTGAATTGTCATAAAGGTCGACTTTTCTCACGGATCCATCAAGACAAGATACCCAAGCAGTGGTTCCATCCTGAAAAATCTATATGCAGTTACCTGGTAGCAGCAGTCCAGCACAGGAACAGGGAAGTCACGCTTGAAAGTTTCTTTGTTTGCGTTAACGTCGTACAGCCGCAGAGACGAGTCCCAAGAGGAGACCATTAGAATGTTTGAATATTGAGGGTTGAATTGGAGTCGAGTAATTTTGTCTGGTGGATTCGAAATCTCTTTACAACCGGCTTTTGCGTCTCTTTCATTAATTACTAGAACTGAAAATAAATATTTATTTAAAATATAATTTATACACATTATTTTAAAATAAAATATTTTCTTCTATGAAAACTTAATGCTATCGATTAATATATATACAAAATAGTATCTTTTTGTTCCATTCGCGGTGGAAACTTCAGGAATCCTTGGCCCCAAGCAGACGAGTTGGTTCGTAAGATCGGCTCCATGATTCAAGCTGTGACCAAGGATCCGCGAGAGACTGGTTGGTTCCGAGAACGTATCTCGTTGGCTATTGTTAGGGGAAATAGCATGGCCATTTAGATGCCTTAATTTGTTTAATTGTTAAAAAAATATTTTGTTTATATATATATATATGTCTGACATAGTGAAATCATTTTTTGTGACTATATGATTATTGGTCACTGATAATTTTACTGGTCTCATATATCATGCTGTAAGAAAACTGTTAGAGAGACTGTGGAGGAGAAGATTATGTTTTTTCCGCAAGAATGCCGATAACCGTCATCATATATACAGCTATCTATGGATAAACCAGTGAGGAAGAGACTATATTCAAAAGTCTAGGCTGCAAGGCAGGACCTATGGTATTTCAACAGACTCTCACGTGCAGTCCTACTTAATTTCTTGCATCAATAAACATTCATTTATTCAATATACAGGACCAATCAGGAGTAAATGTTACTATCTTCAAGATTTAACAGCCGCCTTTATTTGGTTTGGGTACAGATTCGTTTATTTGTAACAATTTCCCATGGAGTTAATTAACAAGTCATTGACTAAGATAAATTTAGGAGTCAAACTGAATTTGTGATAATTCATTAATTGTAAAGTTGTGCACTTTATGTCATAAATGTGACTAATTATATAAACCATGAACTTTATTTTTAGGACAATGTTGATCCTACTCGAAGAATGTCAAAATATATTAACAATCTTCGGGGAGTAATTACAAATTCTCCTGTTCCTCTTCGAAGACTTTTTTCGAATAATCTGACTACAGAGGTACCCGTCGCTTCCTCGTTCCTAAACATGGTGCATCCAACCCCTCCAGAGTTCATCAGTTCCTCCATTGACAAAAGTATGGATTAGTTGTATTGAACTATCTCACACTCGAAATCAACTCAGCACGTGGAATTTCAAAGTAAGGGACATGATCGAATTTTACTGAATGAACGTTTGAGAAAAGTCAGTGATTTCGAGAAAACTCCAGCATTACATATGAGATTGCATGCTGTGTCGTTTGTTGACAGTATATTACGATTATTAAATGTTGTCATTCTTGATAATATTTATAGTTTGGCCAAATGATGCATCAGACTGGTCGCTACAATTCCCAGAAACGCTCATTACTAATCACTGGAAGAGAACTGCTTAAATTTGATGTTCGGGAGATTGAATCCTATAATGTTGAGGTTCTGCATTTACTCCCAACTTACCAAGCATGCATGAATTTGAAGGCAGTGAAATTGGATTCGAATATTCACAAGTTTCATAGACTAAAAGAGCTTGCTTTGGACTTGAATGACTTGAAGGAAATCCCAAACACGATTGGCCTTTTGAGTCACTGGAACGGCTGTATCTAAGCAGCAATCAAATCACAAAAATCCCCAATAGCTTTGTGCTTCTGAAAAACCTGACGTCGGTTCATTTAGCAAATAACGAGTTAACTGACTTTCCTCAACCACTTACTCAATTGGGAGTTCGATTTGTTGATTTAAGCAACAATTGCATTGAGTCTGTCCCCAATTCTGTTGGAAATATGACTAATTTGCAATATTTACTTTTGTACAACAACAAAATAAGTAATGTTCCACCAAGTATCGGCAGATTATTCAAACTTAAATGCTTATGGCTTGGAAAAAACCGCATTAAAAAACTTCCCTATGAAATATCCTGTCTATCAAAAGCAGAATGGAACAAAGACGGAATAAATTATTATATTCCTGCGATTTTAGACGATAATCCTCTCGTACACCCCCATTGGAAGTTTGCAGAGAAGGAATTGCCGCTATTGGGGACTATTTTATAGCGAAAAATGATTAATCGATTTTTATATTCAAATTCTCATAAAATATTAAACTTTAATATAAATTTAACTAATAACTACTTTTATAATTTTATTTATATTGCACGTGGCGCTGTGTGATCCTGCGTGGCTAATAGGATTAAGTTTTAGCGGGATCACCTGATGGCGTTTTTCTTTTAATTAGTTTACCTGGTAATTTTTGGCTTAATAATTGAATTAAGTTTTATGTTTGTTTGTTTCTCATCTATCTTCTCATTAGAGTGGCGTCATGTGATCCACCTGTCCAGGTGGCGCCCAGTGCCTGGCCGGCACGAAAAATCATTTGCTTTCTCCCACTCCACTGGAGGGGTTTTCATAACTGCAAGGATGGTCGTCTTTTATTCTTTGTGTTGATTCCGATGGACTCTGTTTCTGTGGAAGTAGAAACTGGATACACTTAATCTTTCTCGGTGTATCCGGGGTTAATAAATTAATTATATTCCACGTCTAATGGATCACCTAGCCAATTGGCTGTTCTGTTTTAATACTGAGGTGTTGACGCACGAAAAATCTGCTTTGTTCAAAAGCCATCCAAACCAAAGAAGACTATTAATCGTATGAAAATAAATTTTGACGTTTATTATTTTGGTGAAATTATTTTCAGATCGTTCCCAAAGATCTTCCACTTTCATGGTCGAGTACAGATGGCTCAAAGCGAGCAAAGAGATCACTAACTTCTCTTCCAGTCAGAAATGGATGATATTTACACGGTAGGCTGACGAGCCCCATCTTTGGGACAACGATTTTGAAATGCTAATCTCATAAAGTCTGCACTCCAATATTTTATTGTCTTCAAGTGCCCATGAGACACGGTTGGATGCGAAATCGTGAATTCTTTCGGTTCAGGATCGGTTTTTTGGTAGGAAGATTTTTGTAGCTTTTGGGAGGTGAGTAAGGATCTTACGGATAAACTCACAGTTAGTGGATTGAATAGCGAGAAGTTTGGATAATTATGTCTAGTAATTGTTGGAGATATAATTAGTTCCCCATTTCGAGGTGATCCCCAATGGCAAGACTTTTATTTCCTAGAGTAGGTGTTAAGTGGAGAGTCTTTTAAACAGTCCTTATAGATCTTAAGGCTATGTGTTTTCAAATTGCTGTAGCTTTTGTAAGAGGCGACATGCACGAGGCCCAGTTGAGGAGGGATATTGGGCTCGTAGTTGATTTTGGTGGAACGCATCCATTTTGGAAAATTCAATTCTGAGTATCCCCAAGTGTAGGCTAGGATTGGGGTTACAAGTGCCCTATATACCCTCAGTCGGGTTTTTTACTAAAATTGGTGACAAAATCCGTCTTAATTTGCTCAAAGCAATTGTTGTTAACGTTTTTCTATTTTCACATTTTCAACCTCCCAAGTTCTTACTGTTCGGTCGTCCTCTTTTTGTATGTATGTATTCTCGGTCTTTTCAGCATCAATGTTCACAAGTCAATCCGAATATACATTTATCCCTTGCATATATTAGCACGATGTCATGTATTTCAGCTATTGTTGGTGGCGCTTAGTGTCAAAAAACACTAAAAAATCTTTTCTTACCAATATGTCTTATTTTCAAAAAATGTTATATTTAGTAAAAATATTATTTAAAAGTCGGATTAGGTGCTTTTCCGTTGAATAATTTCATTGATAATTTCCTTTTGGTCCACAAAGTCGAAGACATACGGGGCATTCATTAACGTCGCAATACTTCCAATTGCTGTGACTAGAAAGAATATGTATAATTGAAGTCTGTCGAATATGGAGGCTATATACTTCCAGTCTTCACTCACGGCATCATACTCGTCCTGCTCATGCAAATGATGGGCAATAAAATTGATTGAGTTCAGCGCGTCCTCAGTAGTTGAGTCTCTTCTTTCCAATGTAGGATCTACAGCCAAAAATTGTGAAGATCCAACTGAAGGTGGTTTGCTTTTACTCATCCCAGGAATTATAACTGAAGAAGCCAGAGTCTGTCCATCGAGTTGTTTGTAGTTATCGTGTCGATTCATCGCATTTTCATATCGTTTAATATGATCAGGTCTTTCCATGAGGAGGAGCCGTGGAAGATAGTTCAGAAAGATGATTTTAAACCATTTGGACATACGGTGGGTCCTTGGAGTCCTGAAATTCCAATTGATGAGGATCACTGTTATAAAGATTGTGAAAATGTTGAGGATGAATGTGAACAGTAAATACGTGGAAATAAGAGGAATGGTGGAAGATGGTGGCAGAATCTTCGAGACAAGAAGTAGAAATACGTTGATTGAGAACAAAATGGAGATTGAAAGAGTTATTTTTTCTCCTGCATCGGCTGGAAGGTAGAAAACAGTGACACTGAGCAGCGCGATGAGGACACAAGGCACAATTAGATTGCTGAAGTAAAACAAAGACTTGCGACGAATTACAAAACGAAATACAACTTCCACGTGATTTCCTAGTCCACTGTTTATTCGTTTGATCTTTGTTTCGTAATCGATGATATCCCACACTTGAGATATTCGGTAGTCGTTTAGATCCGCGTTCACGTCAACGAAATCCAACTCATCAGCGTTATAGGTCCACGATCCAAACTTCATTTCGCATATTTGCTGGTCGAATGGAAAGAATGCGACATCGATTGTGCAGGATGATTTATAAATTGCTGGAGGTACCCACAGAATCAGTCCCGTGCTGTATATAACCACATTTGACATGAATGATGGTTCATAGTTTCCATCAGCACTGAGAAGATCAATCATAAGAGAACTTGTTGAAGAGAACAACATCAGGAGTCCATACATATGAGTGATGGACTCTCACAGAACTGACCATGTTGTAATGTTTCGGATCCCACGTGAGTTGAATGTCCTTCCAGTTCTATTTAAAAAAAATATCATACGAATGTAAGCCAAACGTTCGATTTCATGATTTGGTTTCTCTCATCCTAAATATATACAACTAATTCACAATATTAATCAGTTGCTGAAAGGCGAGACTGAACTGAACGTGCAGAGTAGTCGAATGATTGGCCACTGGTCTCACCAAGGAGTTATATTTTTTCTTAATGAAAAGGTCGTGGATAAGATTGTGCTCCTCTACTATATTAACCATAGTCCAACCATTCTGGTTAGTCAAATTGGAAGTGACGATTAATCCGAATAAACAAAATGCCAGGAAATATCCTTTACTCATCCCCCGGAGAATCAGGTAATCTACAGCAAAACAAATATTGGCGTCAAATCTATATCAGCTCATATTTAAAGAGTCGAACGATTTACTGCCACAAACTTGATATCAATTATTGACATTAAACGGCTGTTACTACGATTTTCTTTAATAAGGAGCAATCAATTGATGGTGTGTCACTGCCGAAATAACATTATACCAGTCTCTCCCACCCTCTCCTGTTCAATATCAGCCTCCGCATACTAGATACTTCACCGTCCCTTAGTTTTCACTGGTCTCAGGTCACATTCAGGGCTTCGGAAAGCCCCCTTAATAGTGATAAAAAACGACCGACAAAGTGAAAATGAACGTCTTGGTCTGCCACGATTGAGCAAAAACAAATTCTCAAAAACAATGTCGGATGCTTCAATGAGTCTGAATTAATTGTAATGTCAAATGTAGTTATTAACCAGTTCCAGTAATCGCAGAGGCAGAGAGATCTCCAATGTAACACAGAAATCCTTTCAGAACTAGTGAAAATGGAAATCATTCAGAAATTGTGGGAACCCCTCCAATTGATTGAGGGAAAAATGATCTAATTGCCGTCAGATAAGAAGTGGATCACGTGTCTCAACTCTAATTTGAACAAGAAAAGAAAATAAACAGACAAAGAAAAAAAACCTTCAACTAAGTAACCAAAGGTGAAGAATTGAACCAAGGACCATTGTTATGGCGTGACATCCTAACAACTAAACAATTTCTTGCGGAAATTGAAGTCCGATTTTGACTCGCTCACATCATTCATGAGAAATGAGTTAGGGTTCATTTCTCATAGAAATTTAGCCCGTATAAATGCAAGATTGAGTTTTTAGTTATTTTTTAGGAAACATGAGTAGTTAATTACTGAGTCCAGCAGATATGATCGAGTGGCTGTTACCTCTGACTACTGCCAGGGATATCCTTTGGAAAAGCCACTCGGTTTCCCGACGCTCCCTCGAGGCTTTGGTCAATAGACACCCAAGTGCTCTAAGGAAAGAGACCGTCTTGGGGCCAAAGACTCCGCTCGTCTCGACGACCACTGGCTGTACATGGAAACGGTTTAGGAGGCTGCTGTATTTCTTTATTTTTGAGTTTTCATATAAACGGGCGGCCTCTCCCGCTTTCATTGCCGACCTCAAAAGTTTCGACTGGGAAAAGCTGTCAGTACAGGCAGCATCCCAAATTAAGCATTTGCCCCGAGAGAAGGGGAAGACAGTAATTCCATCGGGTCGCTTCCCATCATCCCTACTCAAGCCCGTTGGCTCTAGAATGGATGGGTATCCCGCCAACTCGAGGGCGCGCTTCACCACTTCATTTATAGCCTTGTGTCTAGCGAATCGACCTGCGCTTTTTCGACAAGAAAGGGCATGATGTCCATAGCAGTCGACCTTCCGGCCGCATCGGCACTCATGGGGTTGACAAACTTTCAATCCAAGTCTGATGGAGACTCCGGTGCGGACCGTTTCATCGTCTAGGTGAGTTCCCACGTTTCCAATGGGTAGGGCATTGATCCAAGCCCCGCTCCACTCGCATCTTGCAGTTAAAAGACAGGCTCGTCGGTGTTGGTTAGATATTTTCAAAAGCCTCTCGTATTTATCCTCGCAACAGACTCATAAAGGTCTCTCTGCCCGGGTTGTTTGACTTTAGGGTGTACCAAATCTTCGATCTTTGACGACTCTGATGGGAGCTGGAGAATCATCATGATCAAATTCTGATTGGAGTCCAATGAGGATTGATATGCCGGGTGTGCTAAATCAGATGGTGAGAGAATTCCGAGTCCACCAAAGCGAACGGGCAAGGTTGCTTGTTCCCATCCTTGTTCGTCGAATTCGACATTAGTAATACGTTCGGTCGTAGACCGGAATAGGGAGTCAATCGCCCCGAGTTGTTGCATTTTCAGGTAACATGAAGCTCCTCGAAGGACGTAATTTAATTTCTGCGTTGATAAAGCGTTTTTCATGAGAAAAAGAGAAATACAAGATTTATTTTATTATTTCAGCCTTTCGCCGAGAAGTAATAATGATTCCATACTCAACTCAGCTTAGGCAGAACTCATACTTTATTTAAGAAGTAAAAAACTAATGGCCGTTTTGCAGCAAGGACCAGCCGCAGATCAGTAAAACTTTTATAGAGTTTTGGTAGCTTTGGATTGGATTCCTCGACCTTCGTTTTGTTTTTACCCAATTTGTTCCCAATGGACACCACCGTAGATGGTGGTTGATTCGATATATTAGGAATATATGAAACCCAATGACTCCTTATTAAGTCTTAGAAGCGTTTTTATAAAGTTCCGCTATCCTTTTCCAAAGATCGATTGTTTTCCTGATATCTTGAGTTTGGCTTAAATGTTTTGAGTTGGTTTCTATCTTTAATTAGTTTGGCCATTATTCAATCATAAGTCTTCGAGGAAGGATTGATGTCCCTTCCTCTAATATGCAATTTTATGTCCTCTTTCTTTATTTTGTTAAAGTAGGATGACTCGTTGTCTTTAGGGTTTCTTCTGAAAGAACCTCCCCCTTATCGAGATAAGGATAAAGATTCGGTCTCTCCTAAAGTTGTAAACCGCGAACCAACTGAAGAGTGGCATATTTGAGTCAAATTTTTAAATTTCCAAAAATATTTATTTGCATAACCCCAGGAATCACCGAGAAAGAAGGTATAGTAACCAAACTAATTAAGTGATCCCGGTTCCCTTCATCGGCCTTGCAAGTTTCATCCTGTGCTTATTGGGGCCTCTCCGTTTCCTGAAAGTGACTGCACTTATGTCTACACTGAAAGTCGGCGGGGAATAGATGTCTAAGGTAAGACCACGTGATAAAAGTGAATTACCTCTCTCAACAGAATTGGAGAAATTAGTTGCCATTCCTTTTTATCGATAACTCCGACAGGATAGTGTCGATTCTGTTGAACCCCGTAAAAAACGTAAGTCTTCTAGTGTAAGGAGGTGGTTTCGTCCAACAACAATCTAGAGAGTGCAAACCTGCACTTATATATCCTTTATGTCCTTTAGAGTGCAAACCTCTAAGCGAAAAATACTGTCAAAATAAGATTGTGAAAAATATTAGCAAATTTATTTATTTAATCATACTATTAATGAAAAGCTTTAATTATAATATTATTTATTAAATACTTTAAACTTCGGTTTATCATTTAAATATAATTATTAAAACACGTGTGTGGTGTGGTCATGTCTGATTACGAGTTCGATACAATTGAAACTGCGGGGACTACTTCTGTCGAAATCGGTCAGCTTAGAGTTGGAGGATTTTGTGTTATCAATGATCGTCCATGCAAAATAACCGAATTTTCTACTGCCAAAACTGGTAAGCACGGACACGCCAGAGTACCCCCATTTTTATATTATTCTAGGGGATGATTACTGGAGTTGACATTTTTACTGGAAAGAAATCAGAGACCTCTGCTCCAACCTCCCATACAATCGAAGTTCCCAACATAAATCGTGTTGAGTATGCTTTGATCGACATAATCGACGAAGACCAGAAGAGTTATTTAACCTGCATGGATTCGAACTGTAATCAAATCGATGGACTTACCATGCCAGCTGATGCAACGTTGGCTAACGCTATTAGGAATGAATTTAATAATGGGAGTAACGTTAATGTTGGTTTGTTGGCTTAATCTGTAGGTAATGGTATGGAGTGCTATGGGGGAATCAGAAGTTAAATCTTCTCGAGTTGTCAAGGATTAATTAGACTTTTAATTCTATTTTTCGTTATTTTTTGCTGTTGATTTAATATTATCTGTTTTGTTACATTACTGTAATTATTGACTAATTTGAATGGTTATACCTCTACAATTCTCAGTCTTGTTGTCCACTAGACTAAATCGGTTATAATGAATACAAAACCCACAGTTTATGTGTGGTTAATCGTTGCAACAAATATGAGAATGTCTTGTTATGATTTACTAGTTTTTTGATGGGTTGTATAGAGCCATTCTTTATCTATAACTTTTAGGCTGGCGCGAAAGCGAAGGAGGGGGCTGATTTGTCAATTCAGGGTCGATGCCGAAGATTATTATTGTCTCAGGATCACCGGGTTAAAAGAATATAGAAAGTTCACTAAGTGATCCCAGACCACAACTTGGGACCTGGGTCCGCCGGGGACGGGCGTTCAGAATTGTCCTTCTAAAAGGGTAGGGCTTTGGCTCATATATCCTGTTCGTCTGGAGATATGAGATGAGTAGCTCATGCAGGGAATGATCTGGCATCCTTGCTCCTCTGATGAGAATTCTTCTTTTTGGATGAAAATTAGGGTCGACTTGTGCCGTGCTCTTCACTATCCGTTCTACCAGTTTTTCCATGTAACCTTCCTCTTGCACGTCTCCGCTGTTCATTGAGGTCATCCACGGGGAAGATTAGACAGACTGGG
This sequence comes from Dicyema japonicum, assembly GCA_011109175.1. Taxonomy (NCBI): domain Eukaryota; kingdom Metazoa; phylum Dicyemida; class Rhombozoa; family Dicyemidae; genus Dicyema; species Dicyema japonicum. The sequence goes on along the minus strand of RDEW01000011.1, from coordinate 365,087 downwards.
AGTACGAAAAGACATAGATATTATTAGAGAGGTGTCAACCACTAAACTAAAAAATGAAAGACAAGAAAGCAAACATAAAAAAGGGAGATATCAGAATAAGGTAATGCCCAATTAATTGCGATTACTATTTTCAGTTTTTCAATGTAGCAACGTTGTCAAGAGACTGAGTTGGTGACGTAGATCTATTGAATCAAATACTTCTGTGAACTAAATCACAGACACAAGAAACGTTAGAAACACGAAGCTTCAAAAACTAAAAACAGTCAGAAACACAAATCAAACCAAAAAGTTAGCGTAACATCGATTTACTCGAAAATCTAAGAAATGTGTAAAACCAACTAATTAGGATCCTAGCTTCCTACAATTTCCAAACTCTCCTTGAGAGGCAAAAAATATCCCAAGAGTAAAACCACAAGTCATGGCATATCATAGGTGAGGAAAGCGTTCAAGGAGACAGGTTTTGGTGTGCAACATGTATGACGGCAACAATTTTCCATCCTTTTACAACGCGGTAAACTTATTGGACACAATGCCTCGATCGATCACAAAGACATTAGTAGTTCACTCGTTGATTAGATTACTAGCGTTTTCTATGGTTTTTATTACCCCAATTCCCCTCAAGTGGATGAAAGCGGTGGCTAGCGGGGAAGTGGACATTCATAGAAATCCGTCAGGTAACCTATGATTAAAGAAATCTCGGAACGGTAGTTTGGCGTAGCTACTACCAAGCGAACTACTTGGTAGCTGTTTGGTAAAGGAGAGAAGTTGAGTATGTTGGCTATAAATGTAGGAAGTTTTTTCCACGAGGAGGTGACCTACATGAAATGGTTGCTACGAAAATTATTGATCAATTAAACGCGAAAGACAGCAGCCATGAGATATCTTAGTTAGTGACCCCAACCCCATTTTTTTAACCCAAGAACACCAATAGTTACTTTAATTACTAAAATTAATTAAGTTATCTTGACAGCCTCAATCAAATTTCTCATCCTCTCCTTGTGTGTCTTCTGGGATCTAACTCAGCTTTCTGTGGGCGGGATGTTTGGGGAATAGAAATTGGAGCGGGGTTATGTATATCCATCTCATAAGACACGTTGGGAGTTGGAGTTCATGCACAGGGAAGCAAATCCTTTCCATTTTATCGGATAAGGTCTTCAAGTGATGAGGGGATTAGTTTTTTCTAGTTTCCGAGATTACTAATAGTAGTGGCTGTCAAGGACTGAATGTCGCTGATTTTTTGTTTGTTCGTCCAGGACAGATTGATTCCCCATAACGCACAGACATAGCTGACAGATGGCTCAATGAATTGTTTGTACAATAATTTCATTGCTGGAAAAGGGGTCTTAATGCCGCCAAAAATAGATTTGATTATTCTAGCTTTTTTGAGCAGCTTCCGGAGATGCCGTCGACATGAGAGGAAAAGGACATGTGTGTGTTAGTGGGGATCCCCAAGTTTATCAACCATTTGAAGAATAAAAGAAATACTTAAAATTTTTAATTTACTTAAAAATATTTATAAAAATAAAAAATATAATATTATTATCTCCAAGGATCTAAAATGAACGAACAGGCGTTTGAAATAATAGAATATTTGAAAAGACCTCCATTTAATTGTAAATATAGTCAAATGTCCTTTGATAATTTGGAAGGGACTTCACTTCTCCAACTTCTAAGCTATGTTCTTTCCAAAATTGAGAATAAAGTTATATGATATTTTAATGATAGTCCACCAAAACAAAAATTCTGGAAGAAGGCATCGAGAATGCCACATCAAGGATTATGCAGACCTTAGGGATTTTCAAATATCCCTTTGAAGCAAACCATGAGTTAGTCTACCGTATTTTAAAGGCAGCACATTTTTGGCAGATCTGAGAGTTGGGAGAAAACATCTATTATATACCATCACTCTTTGGTTACTAAAAAATTTTGAAAAATTGTCTTTAAGAGCATACTTGGCGAAATATCTCATGAAGATTCAAATCCCTCCTGAATTTCTACAAAACACTCAACTAGCAGAATTATATGGGCAGGTACTTCAGTTTTAGCACATAAAGTACCAAGAACTAATCGAAAAATTTAAAGAGACCCACAAAAAACACGAGGAAATAAAAAATTATAACAAAAGCGGGTCAGAAATCAAACTAAAGATTGACGCTCTTATAAAGGAGCAAAACCAGTTGATCCAACGAGTGGAACAAACCAAGAAAAAGGTAAAAACGAGCTTATTTGAGTTAAACAAAATGGATGACGCAGATAAACTGGATGGTCCTTGTCGGGAACTCCATCACCAGCGAACAAAGAAAGCAAAAATCTTGACAGAAAAAAATCAAACGAAAAATGAGGTTTTTAAAGGAATAAATTTAGATTGCATTACTTGAATCCAAAATTCATAGGTTGAAAATAGACATAGAACGGTCTCATTCTGCAAATGAAGAAATGACCCCCGAAGGTGTCGATTCCTCCTCAGTATAGGTCTCCTCAACAAACTACAAGATGAAGTCTCATTCAAAAAATACTTGATTTCAGAGAAGTTTCCCAGAGAAGTTGATAGTTTGGAGCGCGAAGTCGAAAATCTAAGCTACATTGATAAAGAGCGAGTCTTCACGGAACATGAAGTCGAAAGCATCAAAGTGAAGGTTTATTTTTGTAAATGATTGAAGATTAAAGAATTGAGGAATGAGATTGTAAAATTGGGGGAGGAAAAGCTGATTATGGGGGAAAATAAGGAGGAGAATATCGGTTTCAAAAACCAGGTACATTATACCACCACAAATATGATTTATTTTAGGCAAAAAAATATTACTCGGAAAAAAGAACAACAAGCCGAGTCCCTGTTGCGATTGGAGAATCAACAAGAGCGATTACAGTCGGAAATTCAGACGAGGACAGAATTGTTATATTCAAGCTCCAACGGAGAAGTACTAAACAAAGTTATAACTTTGCCCCAATTTAACAGATTTATAATAAAAATGGAGAAATAAATTCATTAATGCCAGAATACAACACCAAGAGGGAGAAGTTGCTAAAGTCCGAAGCGGACCTCGGTCTTCTAACATTAAAACTGGAAGAAGTGAAGAAGAGCAGTACAAGTACTAAGCAAAAACTGGTTAGTAAATTATTTTACATCAAAGAAAGAGATTGAGATTGAAATTGGAATTCCAAATTACTTTTCACTAAAAGAAATGACTCAATCAACTCAGAGACATAATCAGGGATACCTTAACTTAGATGAACTCAAAGAAATCAACATTTCATTGAATGATGAATTCGCTCGACGAAAGGAGAATTTTTCTCAACAAATCAAAGGCATTCGACAACTTCGATCAGATTACAATGTTTCATGTTTTTATATTTTCAAAGTCATTGAAAGAAGACTTTGATGCTAAATTTACAGCTTATTCCGATAAGGAAACTGAACTATCAGAAGGACTCGGGGACATTGAGAGAGTTTGTTTTGAATTCAATCTTAAGGAATACGCTAGACTAAAAGAACAGGAAGATAGGCTTGAGGAGGAAAACATAGCCACACAGAAAGAAGTGCAGCAACTGGAAGATATTCTGGAGGACGTTTCAGAGCCAAATAGCTTGAAAAGTCTCATGTTTTATGACTTTGTGAACAATTTAATAGAGAGAGGTTAGAGAATGATGTGAGAGCGACCGAAATGGAGAATAAACGACTGAAGGAAAAGCATGCCAATATTCAAGACGTCAAAATAGATCCCCACAGACAGATGACGTTATTGAATGGATTATATAAACTGATGCAGTTCAAAATAGAAATGAGTAAAGAATGGAAGGATTACTGAGACTTACTTAAATTGATTTACTAGTAAATAAATGGCTTTCAAGATTAGTTGATAATTTTGAATACAATAAACCATTTTTCATAGTCAGGATGACCATCTTCCCCTTTGAAGACGGGAAACCTCTTGTCTGGAACGTCAACTGCGTTGACGCATTCGCCCCTGCGACCTACATCAGAGTGCATTTAGAACCTGTTCTGCCGCTGAGAAGGCCGAAAGGTCAAAACGGGAAAAGTATATGGTCCTAACCACGGATTTTTTGTTTGCTCCACTCGCCGTTGAGACGTCTGGTTCCATTGCGCCTGCGACGATGGAATTCTTGAGTCGTCTAGGGAATCGGATTTCTACACGAACAGGAGATCCCCATGAGCGCTGCTGGTTATTTGAGCAAATCTCCCTCGCCATCTTGAGAGTGAATAGCAACTCAGTCAGGGCGGCCGCTGTATGACCTGTTTGTTTATTTTGTATTAATAAGAATTCAAACTTAAAAAAGTCAATTACTCACTCATTGCTTTTTAAAAATAAAAAAAAATACGAAATTCTCATAGCCCAGTTGTTTCTATTTTTGGGGACCTTCTGACTGAATGTAACGTCTGATGACATAGGATCTGAAGGTCGTGGATTCGAACTCGAAGATAGTGTTTTCAGCGAAGGTCAATTCTTGTCAAACAGATCCCACCCGTGAGGCGACGAGTTTTTCTGGCACGACATAGTAGTTGGAAGAGATCTTCCACCCTTCTCCCTGACCAAATCCCCTGGTGAAGATTACATTATAAAAACTATTCCACTGAAGAACGAATTGTTTTCCGCGATGGTAGGACGTGATGAAAATGAAATAGGGCGAACCTACTTCTCCGCCTTGCTTCTGAAGCTGAAGCCTGCAATGTACTATTGGAAAATGGATTTGGTCGGCACAAGCAGATGTTCTCTTTTGGGTTCCTTCCTTGGATCAATTAGTTATTACTGTTTGTGCTGGGCTTACCAATATTCAAAAATCATTCTCCAAGTCCTCCTGGGCAATGACCTCCCAAAAATTGGAAAGTGTCTCAGATAGAAAAATGCCCTTATGAATTACACGAACTGGCGCCGGACAGAAAGAAATGGAGAAGACTGACATTGTTTTTAGTTTCTCGTGTTGCACGTGCTTATCATGACCAAAATTGCTGGCATTAATATGATTCACCTAAAGTTCCTCACAGGTTCATAACCCTTTTACGCGTCATCGAATTGTTGATATCAAAAAAAGGACAACAAAGAAGACAGGTGGCTGATTAAGCACATCGCAAAAGGGAATGTGCTCTCCATCATGAGAACTACTACTGGACAATGATAGTTTGTGTTTATTAATAAATTGGTTATTGTCCAAAAATATGATTAAATGCTCAATAATACGATTTTTTTTGCTGAACTAGTTTAACATTAAATCATTATTAAAACTATAAATCAGAAAACTGTCATAATCTGCCTTTTAACCTTCTCTGAAATTAATTATTGATCAAATTAATAAACTTTGCTATTTCAAAAATCTTAAATATTTTGAATTGAATTGGGTTATTCTTCAAAATCAAAAATAAAACAAGATTATTCTCGTTTACTACAGCAGTTGGCCAAGTGATTAATTGATCAGAACGTTGAGGGATGGCGTACCTCTATTGCACGGAATGAACGTAACCCCTCAATGATTGACTTGGAAGACATTAGATGTACGAAGTTTTAGAACGAGGAAGCGTCAGATGCACGATTTTTTGGATTAGAATCTCTTTTTCCTCAAACTTTGAAAAAACTAAGATGAGTCACATAAATTATAGCCTCGAACGTTCTTAATAATTTTACTAAAATGTTATATTTTTCATTCATATATACACGAAAGACCATGCGGAATGTACAATTAGACACAATATCCATCCTCAGTCTCCTTTCAGAGAGGCGACGGTGAGAAATGGCCAGGGCTTCCTAAGTATGTGCAAAGAGCTAGGAAACTCATTCAGAGAGAGGGCGGTTCATGCGGGGGAATTCAGATCGGCATTAAAAAGTGCCCTCCAAAAGAATTCCTCTGCAGAAATAAAAGAAGACACTTCAGGAACGCTGCTTGTTCACTGGCGGAGCATTCGAAGAGAATTCGAGAGATGTTGGACGCTGGGATCGCTTAATTTAGCGGGTTAATACTTTTTTGTGTCTTGGGGTTTTAAAAATAAAGACTTATTCACCCCCGGTCCCTTCGAGTGAAAGAAACCGGTGGCTAATATTAACGTCACAGCCTAGAGCGGACGCTTCCAGAGATCCGACGGGAATCATTCTTCAGTGGAAAATTTTCTTCTCTTTCTTCTGGTTCTTGGTGGACTTGTGTGATTCTGAAAAGTCCCTTTCTTCACTGTGGAACACAAAAACGGCACTTTTCGTGAGATCCATAAAATTTATAACTTCGCACAGGCAGGACACAAACATTATTAGAGCAAAGAACAGTTATGACAACTAATCGTAGAGGGAGAACCAAGTGATTTTCTTCACTTATTTTGTTTTTGCATGTGAGTCCTTGTAGACGACCCGGTTCCGCAGTATTCATCTACCTGATCTCTGGGAACGTCCGCCTTTGGTTGTGCTTTCTTATTACCCACCAATTTCCTCCAATAAATATGTATAAATGACCGAAATAGCCATCTCTTTGCGATGCGGCCTTTTCTTAAGGAAAATTGTTTAAAGGATACAAAATGTTATTAGCCAAAGATAAAAAAGAGAATTATTAAATTAATTGTAAGGGTAAAGTTTTAAGGTGACATACGTAGGACTCGTTATTCGTTCTCGAACGGAAATGCTTATTTCCGACGGAGTCACCACTCTATTTGAAGGATCCTCATTTATTATAAACCTCTGGAGAGACCTAGCTTTCGAAAAATCCTGTCCTTGAATTTTTATGTTCTCTCCTACTATCACCATTAAAAATTACTCAATTCTGGTGAATGAATTAACACCAAATGCCATACAATGTCATTGATTTGAGTCTCCCGTCTTTTACAAAACCGACAAGTGTAATATTTACAATCATCCTCGATGACTTCGCTAAAAGTCTGAGACCATTTATTTTTTGATTCTACAATGTGAGATCACGCCTTCACCTGTACACATTCCCTCGTCTACTTTTTTGCCACATTTATCCTGAATATCCCCACATTGAACTGAAAGACTCTGCTCCTATTATTATCCTCCGAGTATTTAAGTTGGTCGTCATTGGTGACCATGTCCTTCCGGTCTAGAAACTTTCCATGACGGTTCTTTAGATGTGTCTTCAAAAAGTATTTGTTGCAGACTTGCCTTCCACAAATCTTGCATTTCACTCTCGAGGACCCCATCTTGTCAGTAATAATCTTCTTTTTCATTCCAAAGGAAGGCATCAAATACTGAATGTCAAGCTCAGAGCCATGGGCGGCCTGCAAATGACTATTCAACAGAGTTTTGTTTGGAAAATCAGCCTTGCAAAAATTGCAGATTTTCAAATTTTGAGGAAATGTCTCACAATCGTCTGCTTTCTCGTAATAAACAGATTTAGCACAGTCCGTTGAATTATTCGAGACTTCCTAAAATAGAAAATGTAAACAAAAATAAATATTTTAATTAAAATCTAAATTGAATGACTGAAATAGGCGATACCACCTATCAGCAAAAATAATTAAAATTTTTAATTACCTGTTCTCCAGGCTGAAAATATCTACTCGTCATTTCCGAATTTCCTATCAAAATTAGTCAAAAACAAATAAAAATATGCCAATCTTGAATGTAAAAAAATGCAAAAATGTTTTCATTAGCATTGAACTTATTTATTGATTAAAATAATTTACAGTTATAAACATTACCATTTATGATTTGGTGTTTATTCTCCTTGTGGATTTTGAGGAAGTACTTGTTGCAGAATTCCTTATCGCAGAGATTACAATAAGCGTTTCCACAGAACACTTTGGGGGAAGATCTTTTCTCCTTTTTCTCATTTTGATAGTAGAATGGGACCATAGGTGGATTGATGAGCGGAATTGTGAATGGAAACGTCCTTACAAAGTTGTGAAACATATAGTTGGGATAGACTTTAAGTAAATTTTGAAAAAAATTCATGTCCCACGGAGTGAAACTTTTGTCTTCATTCGAGGACTCATTGGTTGAACTATCAAACATTTCTGATTCGTTTGCGCCATTTCGCTTATAAATAATGCCGTCAATAATTCAATTTAAAAAATTTCAACAGAACCGATTCTTCAAAACCGATATATTACTGACACACATACTTACTGGGGATTTGTCAGTGTCAAGATGAAGAACCCAATATTTCGATAAACTGCTAAAATTAAAGTTATTTGATAATCAATTAAAATTATTAATTTTAAATTTTTAGCACAAATTTATTTTTTCTGTTAAAATTTGTTATAATAAAGAGCAACGTTTTCTCTTAGACTTTGATTTTGTTTCTTTTTTCTTGGCACGAATTCGTCGAACGAGGTCAAAAAAGGCCTAAAAGATAAATTTAGTGCAAATAACCTTTTCTACGTTATGGCTAGTTTTGGCAGAAACTTCAAAAGCGGGGACCAATAGAGTCTTGGAAAGGTTTGTGAGAAGCTGGCTATTGACCATTCGGTTTGATTCGAGGTCACATTTATTGCCCACAATGACGACAGGGACCTTATTTGGTCCATGAAACTCCTGGATCTGCTTGTAGAGACACTGGACCCAGTCGAAGGTTTGTTGCTCAGTGATCGAGTATACCAAAAGAAATCCATCCCCTCTTCTCATGTACATTTCATAAACGCTGTAAAATTGTTCGGTTCCTGCTGTATCCAAAATTTCCAACGCACATTCCTTGTTGTCGATCACTAAATCAATCGTTTTGAATAATACCCTTGTTTCGGTAGTACGAGTCTTCTATCGTTGGGTCGTATTTGAGGACGAAGGTGTCCTGAGTGAATTGCATAGTCTAGAGTAGTTTTAAACATTCAAAATGTATTATTTTATAAGAAATAGCCATACCAATGCACTTTTTCCTACTCCCCCGCTTCCCATCACTACAATGTTGTGTTCTTCCATGCGATCTAATTTGCTAATAAATCGAGCCGAAAACCAACCTGCTATACAAAAAAATCTAAAAGAAAACCGTCGTAGCATAAAGAATGGCGGGTGGTACGCAATGGAACAATGGCAAATGTAGAATCAATAAATTAAATTATTTCTAACAATAACATAAGCCTTTGTCTCTCATTTATGCATTAAATTTTAAATCTATCGGTTTAAATGAAATGTCTATAAATTCCCTTAATATTTCGGTTTAAATGATAATAATTACATATTTTTTCTAATTTAGACTTCACAGCGCAACCGTACTTGAAAATAATTATATTTTCAGACAAATCGAATTGACATTCTCAAGTACGAGTGGGATTCCCTAAGAACAATTAAGTAAAGTAAACAACTACGTTGTTACAAATTCCCAACTAAATTGAACACAAAAGATTGTTTTTGTCGAGACAACTGGAATCCGCCTTTCATTGCTGTGTCACACCAGATGCATCTGACCGATCTCCGAAAGCGTCAACTATTGATTGTTGTATTTCCGTTAGCCAGCGGATACCTTCACTTGAAGGCACTGGGAGTAAATAAATACCCACTAAAAATTGAAATTACGTAATTAAATCGAACATAATTGAAATAACAGTGTTTTAAAAGCGATAAAAGTTTATTAGTAAAAATTTACAAATTCTTTCAAAAATACGATAATTAAATAAAATTATAGGTTCTACGTTAACTTTATTGCAAAAACAAAAATTATAATTATGGGGCCGCAGCCTTGACTGCATGACTATTCCCTCTCTGGGCTGCAAAGGTTCCATGTCCCATCTTTCCTAATTATTGCACAAGTTAAGCTTCCATGGCTATTTTTTGTAGCACGCTATTCCCGCAAACGGGTTTAAACCTGCTTAAGTTCTTTACTAATCACTTTCAGAATGTAAAAGTAGGTTGAGTAACAAACTACAACTACAGTGGACAAAAGGATTATCACATCAGAGGTATGAATTATCTGTTCTTATAAATAAAAAATGCCACTAAAATAAATTATGCGGTTAATAAATCAAAAATAAATTATAATTTTGCAACCTTGGCCGAAAGTTTTGCATTCCGTGAACATTCCTATAGAAAATCGAAGCCAAAAATACATCAGAGAACTGTTTTAAGACGACTCTGTACTGCCTGTCATCCTCCAACAACTGCAGGAATCTCTTATTGCTTTCATCCTTTAACCTGGACTGTGAATCCAGCCTATCATTGGTCTACGATGCTATGGAACAGTTACCTTGTCAAACAATTCTTTAACTTGATTCAATATTCTACCCAAATCGTCCACAAAAATCATTCTAGAGGACGCTGTCTTAAGTCCCCTATTGTTTGTTACAAAAGGGCAACCTCCTGAATGCATCTATTATAGACTGCAGCATTGAGATCTACATCTCATAATCTCTTACCTCATTCTTGAAGCTATCAATCAACCAGTTGTTTGTATTCTTCATTAGGAGTATCTGCGTGGTATCACGAAGTGTAATGCTCACTAGGATAGACCATACGTTCGTACTTTCATTCTCCAGCTCAATAAAACGAATGGAATACTGACTCAGCTCTGTGGCCGACATTTGCTGATCAATCTTCCTCTCTAAAAGCGCTGCCGATCTGCTTTTTTTGGCCTGGGGTCAGCAATAGACTAACCACAAAAGAACGAAGTTTTTCAGAGGTTTCTTCCAGATGTTGTCTTTCGGAGGAAAGAACGGCGACTTTTGACTTTATTTGCTGTGTTTTGGCCTCTATTTTAGCTGCTTCTTCATTCGACTTGTCCTTCAACTCTCTTATCTTCTTGTTCAATTCTGTAACCTCGTTCTGAGCGGAAACGAGCTCGGCCACCCCCTTACTGATCTAGTAACTTATAAAACACAACTTGGCGGACTCTAATTTATTGATCTCTTTTTTGCATTCCTTTAAACCCCCAACGTACTCCTTAATTTTCTCCGATGATTTGTTGATCTCAGTTTGAACGGAATCCCGAACGGATATCATGTCATTAATTTTATCCTCAGTTTTGACGATTTCTCGCTTTATATTTTCCACTCTCTTTTGCCTGTAGAGAGGTCCCTGAGTCTTCAGTGCTATTAATTCGTCCTGTTTAGCCTCAAATTCTGTCGTCATAGCCTTGATTGCTTCAGATTGCTGGAAGACAAGTTGGGAAACAGTAGAGATGGAGGGAACCTATAGTAACTGAGAAAGTTTTGGGGATACAAGATTACTGAGCTGCACTAGATTGTCCTCTTGAATCTCTGAAGAAGTCATTTGCTCGTTCATCTCCTTGGACCCAACTTGTTTAGCTTCTTCTGTCTTGGGAGCAAGTAGCTGATCAATATCCGTGTTATCAGAGTACTCCTTCAAGGTTCTCCTTAATCGCACAAATAGGGGTTGATTTCTTGAACTTTCAGTCTGTCGGAAGGATCGTCTGACCATAGAGCATGGGGGATATTCTAAATTGACAGCTTTTATAGCCTAAAATTAGCCAATAAACAACATCAGGTTCGTAGTGTTTTGTCGTAAGGCCAGCAATGCTTGTTCCCTCATTGTACGAGCATTCAAATCTCTAAATTCCATAGCATTTTTGACCAACCACTACGAAATTAAAATTTCAGGCAACTGTACTGTCGGAAATAAATTGACAAGGTCAAGTCCGTAGATTTGATGTGGTTCTACTATTTGAGGACACTTCATTTGTACAAGAGCTGTGACGATCGACTCACTGAGGGCTCTAAACGTAAAAACATTTAAAAACATCTTTTGTTTAATAATGAGGTTTCGTTGGAATAGCAATTCTATGTTAATGGCCACAGAGCAGTTAAGGATGCACCAAACCATTCTCCCAACGATCTACATGTTAACCATTACAGAACCCTATCGAAAGGTGAATATAGAGAAACTCGAGCTCGAAAGTATCCGGCTGCTACGAGAAGCTGAACCATCTCTTCGAAGGATTTATCACTATCAGTATCCATCCTATGAAGTAATTGGTTTAAATTTGTATTTAATTATTTTTAATTTGTTTTTGATTATCAATTTATTAATAAATTTTTGAAAATATTATTTTATTATTTTGGCTTTGTTTGTTTTTATAACATAGATGGTTTTTTTGGAAAGTTTCCTAGACGCTTCTACTGTCAGAATGGCCACCACCCTCCTAGCTGATACTTGGCTCACTGTAAGAGTCGGGGGAGCCTTGTCTCGCCGATTTGAGACGACTGTTGGCACTCCACAGGGAGACCCATTATCACCTATACTTTTTGTCATATACCTTGAAGCTGCTTTACGGGAGTCAAAACCGATAATGGGTGAAAAGACAAACATTATTGCGTATGCTGACGACGTAGACTTTACTTCAAATGACAAAATACCGCTCACCCGCTTGATGGAAGAAGTGTCTGGAAGACTAGCCGAATGGTTCCTAACAGTAAATCCGGACAAGACTGACGTAACTGAACTCAAGAGGGAAGAAACAAGGACGGAGGAGTACTGGCGCAAATGCAAAAAGCTTGGCTCCCTCCTAGGAGACCATGAAGAAATTACGAGAAGGAAAACCCTAGCACAAACTGCCCTCTCCAGATTAAAGAACACTGGCTTCACACAAAAAGGGCCTTGACATTATAACAAAAACTCGATTATACAACTCGCTAGTGAAACCCATACTACTATATAACGCTGGTACCTGGGCCTGCTCAAGAAATGAACTGAAGAGGCTTAATGCGTTTCATAGAGACCAACTACGGCATATGATGTTCGAAAGAAGTGATACGAGGATGTCATCTAATCTTCTATAAGAGGACGAAGACCTCAGAAATTTCTAATGAGATTCTGGATACACGATGGAGGCTTTTCGGCCATATTCTGCGACTGGATTTAGATGCCCCGCGAACGTAGCCATGGAGGATTTCTTCATGTTGGAGGCCCCCCGTTTCCGTGGTCGCCCAAGGACGACCATGGCAGTCGTTCTCGACGAGGACCTCAAAGTAATGGGACGGCATCTTGCAAGTGGAGAGGATCTTGACTGGTTGCGCGCTGCGGCTTTGAATAGGAGGAAGTGGATGAAACTAACCAGTGATTTGCTAACTCGTGTTTGCATATGCTTTGTCAAGTCCTATGGCATAGCGATAAGTGCTTATAATAATAATAATAATGGATGGTTGTGCGAAAATCGATTAAATGCATGTTCCGAAAAGTCAGCAGTCACTCTATTTACTAAGAATAGAAAGGTGGGAACGCAAACAATTGATGTCAAGTTAAATGGAGTACCTATACCACAAAAGAAATCGCAGAAGATACTGGGAGTAACTTTTGACACTTTCCTCTGCTTCTCAGCTCATGTGGAATCTATCATATCAACCTGTGCAAAGAAGATCAATTTTGTAAAGGCCATCCTTTGGAACTATGGAGGAATTTATCCGCCAGGTATCGGGACCCTCTACAAGCAGTATGTCGAGCCAACAATAGGCTATGCATGTGCTGCATGGGGATCTAATTTGTCGGCAACGAACCTAACAAAATTCAAGAGATCCAGTAAAGAGCAAAAAAAATTACTGGAAAAATATACAGATAAAGAAATTGCCCCCAGAGCACTCGAGTCTATCATAGAGGCAACTGGAGGCAATTTTAGAAGAGGAAAGGAAAAGGACCCCCGTCCGTATAGAAAATGCGTGGGATCACGGTCGGAGCATCGAGAAAAAATGGCCCGATTATTGAGAGATGCCGGGATCACCTGAATATTAGTTATTGGTTAAGACGGTGTTTCTTTGGCTTAAATAATAATAGATTCATTTTAAACATCACCTAATAAGTTTAATACAATTAAATTAACTATTGGTGTTCTTGGGTTAAATAATAATAATATTCATTTTAAACACGGAAAATGTTTTGGATATATATAACTCAGCTATTAATCGGCAGGTTAATTTTCAAAGGTCAAATTTCTGACCTAAAGCTTGACTTTTACTTTGAAATGTCAAAATCTAAACCATTTTTGAATTTACGTCAAACTTACCTTACAAAAATTAACCTAGATCCTCTGTGATAGTTATAGAAGTTTAGGGGAATAAATTTTGGCCTCTTATTCAGAGGAAATGAGTGGTATTTATATTTTTAATAAAAAAAAGTTTCATTTTAAAAAATTTAGGCAACAGATCTTATTTGTCTGCTACAAAGCTATTTAGTCATATACTAATGCAGTGGTTCCCAAAGTGTGCCTGGAGGCACCCTAGGGTGCTTCATTTTGGATCTGGGTGCCTCAAAAAATTATGATATTTAAAAAATTAATTTAAATTAAATATTTTGTTATAATACTCCACGCTTACTTGAATTTCGCGTGTTATTTTTTTGTTGGTTGATAGTATGGCTATTAAAGTTTATAACATTTTTATTACACTTGTAGAATTGAAAGTATAAGAATATCCTTATGGATTTTGCCAGTTTGAGGACGATTCGAGGAGAGCAGAGTTTATGATGTGCCACAAAATTATGTCAAAAGAGTCATTAGTGCCATCTAAGCTCCATCGACATCTCGTTGTTTAGCACAAAGAATTGAAAAACAAAGATACATCTTTTTTTGAAAAAATGTTTGCTGCTTTTAGTAAATCGAAATATTCGATGAAAAACTTCACAAAAGATGAAAATTTAAAAGTCACTGAAGCTTCCTATGAAGTTGATTATAATTTTTAATTTATCCTAGATAAGTTACTTTATTGCAAAAAATGGAGAAGCTCACACTATAGCGGAATCTTTAATAAAACCAAATCTCAAAAAATTTATCTTGCGTATATGGGGATGATAGTTCTAAAAAATTAATTCGATTCAGTTTTCTAACAGCACTGTAAAACGACGCATTGATGATCTTTCCAATAACATTTGAAATCAATTATTTTCCCGCTTAAAAAATTTGATTATTTTTATATTCAGTTTGACGAATGATGTTGAAGGATTATCAATATTTGTTTTTGTTCGTTATTTGTTTGATTCTACACTGCAAGAAGATTTTTTATTTTGTAAATCTCTTGAAAAAAACACAAGTCATTAGTAACTAAAATTCGGGCACAAGAAACAATATAATATTTTAAAAAAAACCTACATTTTTGGATTTCTAAGCATTTTTAAAAAATAACCTATGGCCAGTTAGCCAAGTGATTAAGTGTTCGAAGCTAATAACGTAGCTTAGGAGAAGAATAAAGTGATTTCCGCGGCTTGTGATTTAAATGGGAGGGGGTGGACCTACTTCTCTATTTCTCTTCGGAAGCGAAAGCCTGTAATGGACTATTGGAGGATGGATTTGGTCGACACAAGCAGACGTTTTCCTTGGGTTCCTTCTTTGGATTAATTAATTGTTACTGTTTGTGTTGGGCTTACTAAAGATTGTAAGCCTTGTTAATGAATAAATAATAACGTAGCTCTGGTGGACTATGACGTAGCTTAGTTACTTATTGTTAATGTTTTTATAAGGAAGGGGTTCACGCACACGAATCCTCTGCCAGCAAATTGCTCCAGTTGCATCAACAACAGTTTAAAGCTTCTGGGCAGGTCTTCTTTGCTAGAAGAATTCATCAGAAGTATCGCCGCCTTTGATAACGATATAGATAAAGATATATATACAATTAAAATTTAATACATTTTGGAATTTTAAAGGCTGAGAAAAAATTACCGGGTAGCACAGAATAACGAGTACCAGGAAAGAGGTCTGATAGTATTTAGTTCGATTCCCGCTTCTGTAAATGTCGGTTGAAGATTCCACGCATTTACCATCCTCTGGCTTGACGAGTGACGTCGTTATCAGTGAAAATTTCACTGCGGAACTGGAACGACTATAAAGGGCATACACCCAACAAAAAGGAAAAAAAGAAGTGAAAAGCATTCCTCGGTTCTCCCTCCACGATTAGTTATAATAACTGTTTTTTACTTAAAAATAAAGTGTTTCCTGCCTGCCTGAGCTCTTCGTAAAAGTGCAGTCGAGTTGAAAAAAAATCAATTTTATAGTCGAACTTTTTTACTTTTGTATGAAATTTTATTTATTTTTGTATTTTTTTTAAATTGTTCAAATAACTGTTTTCTCAAACAAGTGATTGCCGCGAACGCCTTCAGGGTGAAATTTGTTTATCAAATTTTTAGGTGATTGACCTATCAAAAATTAAATCATGTGATTACAAAGATATTGTGAAGACAAAAAATCAACAATTTGAGCAATAAATATTTAGTCGCGTGACTCACCAATGACTTGGTGGCTTTGTACACTGGATGTGAAAAAGAACCGCAAACCTCATGTATCTTTCTCCTGGAGACGTGAATGGTGTCGTGTATTTCTGATTATTTCCAGTGATATCGAATCTAATCCAGGACCGACATTGATTATTGCCAAAATCAACACATCTTTCATTGAAAACTCCCTATACTCTTTTCAAATAGAGAATTTTCCCTCGATCCACGTGACCGTCAGATTTATTAATGAAGTGATTTTGCGGGGCCGCGAAAGATTTATTCCTATGGAGCGAATCTGCTTCGGATAAATTTGACACGGAAACGTAGGCCCTCGTTGAAAAGAAAGCAGACTAAAGAAAACTGTAGATAGAACAACAGACCTGACTTCAGGTCTAACGACGAAATAACCAAGAAGGCTACAAGTCTTAACAAAGTAAATGTAAGAAGCCTGGTAGCATTCAACAGAAACACCAGGAATAAACACTTATGAAATTCTATGTAATTGTGAGCCACATGCCGCACTTGAAAATGAAAAGTCAACCGAAACGAAAAATGAAAAAATATCCATATACTGAATATTTACACATTGGTGGTGTTCTCTTTGTTCAAATACATAAGAATTATTCAGAAGTGGCCTTCCAACTCCTAACTCTCAAAGCACCATCCTTCTGTCTTATACCAGCGATCTCACTGTGAGAGCGAGACACCGTGATAACAAAGAGGCTACGAGGAGGGTTCGGGAGACCCTCGACAATATGAATCCATGATTCCTCAAGAACCGCATGAATATATCCCCTGGAAAGTTGAACACTACGGTTATCTCTTCCTACATGAAACATACGTCGCTCGATCCTAAATTAACTTAGAATGGAGAACTTATCCCAGTTAAGAAGAACTCCTTCATCTTTGGAATCACATTCGACCCACTGATGACGTACACACATCATTTGGAGACAGTCATGCAGAACCAATTAATCGAATCCTACTTAAACGTAACAGAATGACATCTACCTCATCGTTGAGGAATACACTAAATGTCACAAAAGTGATGAAACATCTCGCGGACAGACATCCAAACTTCCAGTCCTGCAGTTTTGGAAACGCCTCCGATGGAGTGAAGGAAAGTAAATAATCCTTATCACGTCATCCTACCGCTCTGTGTCAGCTGAGACGTGTGGATCACATACACCACTCTAGAAGAACGGGAGAAGATGAAAAACATAGGTAAGGAAGAAAAACTTTCGACCAAGTAGCTTGTGGGGAACCAAACTCAGAACCAATTGATATAATATGATATACCAAGTTGAAAAATTTAAGTATAGTCGATTAGTCTTAACAATTCTTACCAATTTATACTTGATTTTCTATTCGATATCTGTTGCCATTACTTTGACGTAAGACGATAATTCTGTCGTTTAGAATCAATTTACACGATTAGACAAAGACAATTTATCCTTTTACAATGAAATTGGCCATCCACCAAAACATAAATTACCCCAACAAACATGAAATAAAAAGTGATTCTCAAAAAGATGTACCCTCTATTTATGACTAGCTGCTTATTCGATGGCTAATTTAATACACGCAATGTGGCCGGTATTAAATATTGATTGCCGCTAAGGATCATTAAACTAATGGTTGCTATGCATATCCGCTAAATCGTACAAGTCAGCAGAAAAACAAATATGCCTACGTACAAAACAACAAGAGACTTTAAGAGATTGGATTTTGGTCACGAATCCATCATTCTCTATTATAAAAACGGGACCAGTGAAGTTTGGCATTTATCAACTATAAACGGCTTCCTGAAACGCCCCAATGGAATCTTATTTGACTGCAACCACAAATGCCCGAGTGGGGAAGGATTATACTTTTTCATTATAAAGAACTCATATTTTATTTACGAAAAACTAATAAAGTCAGCAAATATGTCCCCTTCTCAAAATAATCGTGAAATCCCGAATAAGGGGCAATTTAAATTTGATCATCAACTCTATACAGAAGATAAGTCGTATTCTCCTATGAAAGTTTGTGCACCTGTTCATGAGAGATTTTCCCCACAAAATATTTCAAACAGAAAACCGGTATTTACTTATTTTTCAATAAATTAGCCTTCTTCCAGATTTGAGGATAAAACAAATCCAAAAAATATGAAGTTTGGAAAAGATCGGCAGGAAGGGCTACCAAAGCATTCAGAATGGGATCGAGGAGATGACCATAGAAAACCTCGGACATGGATAAACTACAAAAATATCCCAAAATATGCAGGAAAAAACCAGCAAGATGGAAAATATTATAAAGATTGATGACGAGAACCCTAAGCTTTATTCCGAAAGAAACACAAATGCAAAATGTCCAAATGTTTGGGACAGAGGAATTCTTGAATTCAAAAATATTTATACCGACGCCAATCAAAAAGAAACTGAGCGACAATCGAATGAATTGCTGAAAAGCAGATATATTTCGAAAAATCCTGAAACTAATAAAACAACATGAAATTCAAAATTAGAGAATTGCCGAGGGACAGCGACATTCCAGAATATTCTAGAACGTTCGAAAAAGAAAAGGATTACTATAAAACTAAAGATGAAGAGTATATTTACAATATACCAACCTATTCCACAAAGAATAGAAAGGAGATGGACAATTACAACGTCGATAAAGACCAACGACAGAGAGATATCAGTATTCCAAAGTATTCGCTAAGAGCTTTGAAAGACGAAACTGAATATCAGGAAAAATATGAAGATAAAAAAACTTATCGCACTAAAAATCTGGCATATGTAGAACCAAAAGATAGGAGATATCAAGAACCACAAGAACGCAGAAAGGTCGTCACATTTAACGAAAAAGAACACATCGGAGATTTGAAATATCATAAAACAGAGAAGAGAGAATCTCTGAAATTGAACGACGGAGTTTTAAATAAATTTGAAACAACATTTGATTTCAATGAGGAGATGGTATATCCGAACGTATATTTATCCGAGAAAAAATTTAAAGGAAATTTGAAAAAAGATTTTAAAGTCGTCGTTCGGTCTCGGACTTTTTTAACGCACGACGATAACGATTGGTACAATGTCACCTGCGATCACAGCATTGAGGGACTCGAAAATTAGTTTTAACAAATTTATATTTTTAATAACTTTAACAGTTAAATTATGTATTAATGACTTTATTGAACAAATCAGTCAAATTGGGTGCAACCAACGTAATAGTCGTTAAAGTACATTTACCAAAAATCACACAAAATATGAGATATTTCATGTTTTTTTCTGGAGAACCATCCAGGATTCTTGTCCGCGTCGGATAGAACCTCTCTCATTTTGGTCTGAGGTCATTTAGTCAGGAACTAGATAGTTTATTCATATAGTTTTTGAAGCATTTCGACAGATTTTTTGCTCCCAATTGTGGTTTTATTTAAATTTAGGCATTCAAATTTAGTGGTTGTATGTTTGATTTCATTTTTGTGGTTTTCATGTTGGTAACTTCGGGAAAACTGATACATTTATAATCAATAGACCCAACCTCACCAATCAAATAGTTTGCTTGGTAGTGGCTACAGGACACCACCAAGATACCGTTCAAAGATTATTTTGATATTTATGATAATTTATTTTTTAGTCAAGAAACCCCAAAACCACCAAGAAAATGCCTCAGCTTATAGTAATTCCTGAACTCTCCCCGAGTGCTGTAATTTAATTGTGATTGATAAATACTAAAAATACGTCAATTTTCTTATAAATAAATAATTTTTTAAAGCCAAATTTTAAATGAGAGAATCTAAGTTATTTAGAATTTCTGACATCAAGAACTTGGTTTTTCTGTCATATTCAGTGAGACTCAGATTTCCGATCGTAACTTTATAATCCTTTGGCTCATTGAGCGCGGGCGTTTCCTAGCAAATCGTCAGGGGAACTGCGCTCAATTCTGAGAGCAGCTAGTCAACTGTTTGTGTTTGTTAATAAATTTTATTATCACTTTATAATCCTAAAAAGTTAAATTAAATTATTTAAAAATTATCAAATCGCTAAGACAACAAATGTCAACGCAGCAAATTGAAGAAAATTTAAATTACATCAAAAACACTAGGAATGCAGACTTGTTCGCTGATGAAATAGATTACTGTGAGTATATGCTTCGAGTTCTCAAAAATTATGATTTTTGTGGACACCTGCTTAGCAAATCAAACTTATTCCGAACGAATTACTATATAAACGACATTTTGAATTCACAAACTGGTTTTTGGATAAAATAGTATTTTAAGGAATCCAATCTTTCAAAAATGAGTTATCGGACTTTATGCGAGACGTTGGTTCCAATATTGAGACCTTCGACTCAGAATCTGTCACTAATGTCGAACAATTCAGGGATTGGTTCAAAAACCAGCTCTGCTACTATTCCCAAGTAGGACTAATAATTGTGAATTAGAAACTTGAACCGTACGGAGTGATCATTGAGAGAATCATGGACACATTTTCCGATGACATTGGGGTCACTGACAGATTTAGCGGATTCAGAAACAACATTTTGAAGCCCTTGAATAAATTCGAGTATCAGGAAACAAGCGGTCAACTTTCACGTTTTAAATATTTTACCATTTACAGAAAAAGAAATAAGGGATCAAGCAAGTCCCCAAAACGAGGACCAAAACGAAGAATATTTGTCGGAAAGAGACTTATTTGTGCCGTACACTGACGAGAGATTTGCAGGTACGTCTGAATATATGGAAAATTACGTAAAACTACAAGTTAAGCGGGACAAAAGATATTTTCCTCTGAACGCGACTCCCGATTACACAAAATATGGCAGAAAATTAATGATCCCCACATTCAACAAAAATAGCAACTGAGTACTGTGATAGATTTACTTGGCCAAACAATGAGTTTGCCGAACCAAGAATTCCTTGGCTTTAGCCCGTTTTACTAGTTAATTACCCACTAACCAATTAAATATTAGTTCTATATTTATGCTAAAATCGTATTAATACAAACTTAATTTATTTTACTATTATTAATTGACCACGTGGTGTCAAATAGTGCCATTGATTTATTAGCTGCGTGGCGCCATGTGGTACTTTGTGGCTAATTGGTTCAAGTTTCTGTTTGATCGTCTGTTACTCCTCTCTCTTCCTATTAGAGTGGCGTCATGTGATCCACCTGTCTAGGTGGCGCCCAGTGCCAGGCCGGCACGAAAAAGAATCATTTGCTCTCCCCCACTGCATTGGAGGGGTTTCCACAACTGCAACTATGGACGTCTTTTACCATTTATGCTGATTATGGATGGACTCAGTTGAAGTGGAAACTGGATACACTTAATTAGTTGTTTACTTTAACTTCTTTCTCGTTGTATCCGGGGTCAATAAATAAATAATAATAAATAAATATTGCTATGTGGCTACTTGATTCTAGTGGCGTCATCGGATCCATTTTAAAAGGATCCATCTTTTCATTCCACCAGGAGATTATTTCTGGTTTTGACCTCAGCTTCCCACACAAAGTCTTCTGGATTATAGTGCTCGGATGAGGGCTCTACTGGACGTGTCAGGATCACGGGATTAGTTAGTTTGGCTTTACCGCTGGTCTTTGGAATAATTTTATTAATGACTTTATTGGCAGTTCTTGTGTCTGATCGAGGAAGGAACATCGGGCCAAGATGAGGTTTCTGTTGAAGCGTGTCGGGTTCACTCGAATAGGTTAATAGACAAATGTTTCAACAAGGTTATCTGCGGCGAGGAAACTATTCATCCCAATAGGCAGAATTCCTCCCCTTCCAGACACTATGGCACAAAAATAAAACATCAAAGAACGTAATAATCTGAAGAGGAAATTTATATCCTCAACAAGGAAATTAACGAATAGATCAGACAGGGTGCGAAACTCGGAGAAGCTATCCAAAGTCCTCACAAGAATAATTCGCCGAAGAGATCTACTGCCGAATCGCACCAAGAAGTCTAACGAACTAATGAAATATTATACCTCTGTATCCCACAAATTTTTTTAGAGGGAGCACCAAGTCTATCTGAAGTGGATTAAAGCAAAAAATCAGATGATTGGATTTTGTTTACCTAACATGACGTTTGACGAGCTATCTCAATGGACTGCAACTCGAAAACCAAAGACTTTGTCTTCACCATAGAACTGAAGCACGTCGGTCCCCAGACACTGTAAATATTAGTTCTCACATTCAGCACATCAGTCAACGCAAATGCATCCTTGAATTATGAAGAAATCATTCATTATATGGATATACAAACCATCCCCCTACAGACCAATCACCATACTGTATTCCCTCTCAAGGATTTTTGAAAAAAAATTTTTGAACGTATCCAAGAGACTATTCCACTATCAGAATTCGACACGACTTTAGAGCCAACCGGTTTACTGCTATTAATCTTGGCTCTTTCAAGCAATTTTCTGCCGAAAGATTCAAAGTACCAAAGGTATCAGTCCATTTTAGCAAAGCGTTCGACTCAATATCAAGAAAAAAATTGTTCAAAACGAATTTTGGACACGGACATTCACCCGAATATCAGACTTTGGGTGGTCAATTTCATGACGAAAGACGGGGCCAAGTGAAAAGTAACACAGATAATCGAAGACATGTTTCCAATGGAGCATTTCAAGGTTCTTCCCTCTCACCATCATTATTCAACTTATTTATACATACAACTACCTACAAAAAATATTTCATCATAATTTTTATGATATTATTGTCTTTTCTAGACCAATAAGATTGGTCCTAACTTGGATACAGTGAAGAAATCGGTCTAAGATAACCCTTGCTACTGCTGCACAAAGTGATTGACAGAAGACGGTCAAGTACATCATTCCGGCCAAGGCTATACAATGGCCTTGTTAAACCAGTCCTATTATATAATTTATCAACGTGGGAAATGTCCAAGGCTGAGGAACAGTGGATAGACTCCTTTCACATAAGGCAGCTGAGGAGAATGCTTGGTTTGAACTGGTAAGGATAGTAATAAAGAAAGCTTTATAAATATTTGCCTCATTGGTCCTTTGATTTTCAAGATCACTGATTTGAGATGAAGGCTCTTTGGACACACTGAGATTGAAATGGATACCCCCTCTAATATAGCATGGAGAAATACTTCGTTGAGACTGGATCACGTTTCTGTTGACGCCCGCGAATCACACTTCCTGGAATACTTAATGCTGATCTCAAATATACCAAAAAGAAAATGAAATGTAGAAAACATCTGGACGACTTAAGGGAAATTGTGCATGACCGCGGAAGGTGGAATCACTTAGTTAATTTGATAGTTTCTAACGTCACACGGGTGAAACTATTACTACAGTAAAGTCTCTCGAATCCGCCATTTTTAACTAATAAATTCTTGAATCCGCCATTTTTTCTAACAAAATTTCTCGAATCCGCCAGATTTTTTAATGAATCCGCCATTAAAAAGAGGAATGGTTTGTAGTTACGAAATATGCATGGAGTATCTGCAACTTTAAATTTTGACCCTAATGTGGTATCAGGTTTTATTGAATTAATCAAAAATAAAATCAATCTCTACGGATCAGATTTTGCCGATCCCCGAAATTGGCGGATTCGACAGACTTTACTGAATTATGGTTTTACAATCTGCCTAGCGAGTTCCTGGCAAAGGCTTTATACGTCCTAATTCGAATCTCGCTGTTGTATATTCCGACTGAAGGTTCCATGCATCTACGTTGCTTTGGCTTGACGAGTGACACCATACTCAGTGAACATATTACTGTGGAACCGGATCATCTGTGGAACCGACTCACACACAACAAAAAGAAAGTGAAGAGAATTTTTTGTTTTATTTACGATTAGTCAACATGACTGTTCTTTACTTAAACAATGTGGGTGTCCTGAGCAGAGCTTGCCTGAGCGGAGCTATAGGTAATATGTATCTGCGTAAAGTCTGGAGATAATTCAAGAATTTATGCTACCCAATATATTTTTAAAGTTATTTATTCGACATCATGTTATACCGGGGGACTATAGAAGTCGATTTATTTAGGGATTAACACGTTATCTTTGTCGTTAATCGGCAGGAAGTTGAGCTGGTGATGTAACTCTGATGAATTATGGTATAACTATATTCAAATGTCTTCATCTCATCGATGTGGGTGACCTCTGTCCCTTTTTAATGGGCTCGGGAGATATTGGAAACCCGAAGTTTTGAAATATGGGAATGACGGATACACCATTATCTGGGTGGAATCCAGTTTCCGGCCGACTTGGACAGAACCGTTTGCCTCGAGGAGAAACAAGGGAATTAATAGTTAGAGAATCCTACTCGGGACAGAATTTACATAAACTTAGATAGTGATTGTCTAAGACACACCCTCAGTAATAATGAACTGAGAGGTCATGTCAATCATGAGAAAATGAAGACATTTAACGTATTAGAACTACGTCATGAGCTTCAGATCAACGTCACCAGGTTACCAGGTCCAGGCGAAGTATATTTCCAAAGTCTATTATTATTAATCCGAAAAGATTAATTTTGATAAAATAATTAATATATTTTTAAAATAATTACCATTTAAATAATATATTGTTTTATCTGATTTTAATTGGTTTCGAGCATGAGTGATGGTGCTTTTCTAAACTCCCAGAGGGATGGGAAATGAAAATAGATCCAAGGAATGGGAGACAATATTTTGTCGATCACAACACTAGGACCACAACGTGGAAGGATCCACGAATTAGGAACACTGTAAATGTCCCGATTAACTTGGAATCGACGAAAACGACCCCCGACCAGACCTCAGAAACAGTTCAACCTTCAATTACAGTAATTCAAGAGCAAATCACCAAGATTGAGGCTGTGCACAATGATCTAATCGCATTGATGAACAAATTGATTCAATTTGAGGAAAACGTGATTGTTCCACTGAGAAACCAGTCTGAAAATGCGAGAGTGTGGAATCTGTTAAGTAAACAGCACAGAACTACAGCTTTGACTGTGGATGAGGAGGTTATGAAGTGTTTGTGCAAGATCGATGGGATTGATTCATTTGGTTGTGACGAAATCAGACAACGGAAGAAGGCTGCCGTCAACTACGGTAATAATATCATCAGTAAGTTGGGCACTATAACTGATCGCGGAAATAGTTTTGATTTTGACTAATTTTATTGAATTTATATTGATTTTCCATCAGTCTATCTTTCTATGTTAGGACTATTTCGGAAGGGACCTCGTTCCCAGTGGGCCCTACCCAGAACTCTTGTTGATTTAGCCTTGTAGGTCAGATGTCACGCCAAAAGACTCTATCAACAAGATAAGGCACTATAACTGATGTTTCTATACAGAGGTACAATAACATCGTAGCATTCCTTCTTAGTCAAATGGCATGCGGAGGGAGAACAAGTGGTTTCTTTAATTGTAAATAGAAAATAATAGGGAACAACTTTGACCAGACCCTAACGATAGATTAGCTTACTCCAAACTATTCTGTTCTTAGCTAGGTCCCTCAGTTTTGTAAAACGACCAGGAGGGTTGTTCTCGGTCTTCGACGAAGGCGTTTTACATTGGAGGAGTAGTAATCTTTTATTGCTATATTCGGGGGGATGTCGGGTCCAACCTCAGGACGTGTCCAAAAAGTCTCCAACGAGAACTAATGATCTCGAGACTTAATGTGTACAGTCACACTAAACCCTTCCAGCACTGTCATCAATTTGTTCCTTAACCGAGTCAAAGGCTTTTGATAGATCTATTCCAGAATGTGGATGGCATTGCAATATCTTTGATGTGTTGCACATCTCCATCTGTGACTCCACACTGCGTCAGCTGTTGATCTTACTTCTCTGAACCCACCTTGACTTTCGAGTAGGTAGTCATAGGCGGGTCTTTTTATTCGTTCCAATACAATGTTAGCAAAGACTTTCCGTAGAGAATTTGATAATATAATGGTCGTAAGTTTTCAACCGGTCCTTTGGGTTTATTGGGTTTTGTATAGGTATTAGTAATCCCGTTCTCAGGGGTAAAGTTGAGTTAGTTGAAAAAATTTCATTTAGTAGTTTAGCGATTTTTTCAAAAAGGGGTCAGGGCCATATTTTAGTAATTCTGGGTTTATCGTATCTGGTCCGGGGTTTCTGTTATTTTTTAGTTTTTGGCATGCTGTTTTTACTTCCAAAATTGTGATTGGTTCTCTTTAGGGGTCTGAGCTTTCCGTTGAATGGAGGGATTGCTGTAGTCACATTGAAAAGTTTCTCAAAATGTGCTGCAATTACCTCCGCTTGCTCCTCAGTATTCAGTAATGTCTTGCCATTTTTATCATTGATAATTATTCGTTCCTTCCGGTTTGTGTGTCGTAGCAGACGGGCGGCCATATACATTTGAGAATTATCTTTTAGTTTGGATAATTCATTGATTTTGCGGAGCAGTTTTTCTTGGTGAAGTGTCTTGTTCAGTCTCCTGATTTTTCTACGGATATGGTCCCTTTGCTCCTGAAGGACTTTTCTCTTGTTACAGTCTTTTTCGTTTAGTTTCTTCGATTGGATTTCTTTTAACTCCTTTGCTACTAGTTCTGAATGTATGTCCGACCCATGCTGGCCATCTCCCACGTGCCGAAATACTGGCTTGCTGCTTCGTTTTTTATATTCTTTGTGTGATATCACGAAATTCCTACTGTTGGGTCCTTCAGATGAGAGCAGATGTATTTTTGGTAGTTTTCGACTGCGTCTGAGTGAGAGATCAGTTTTTCCGTTGCGTATCCATTTCTTGTATTCTCATTATTATTGTTTGTGATGTTTTTATGTTTCTTGTGTTTGACACATGTTTCGCTAGGCTGAAGGTGACAATAACCATTCTGTGATCGCTGACGGTTGTTGAACCTTCGTATGAGCGTGCGTTTACAAGAGAGCGTTTGTCGTTAATCCGGCATATAATATAATCAATTTGGTTGTATATAGAGACTAGTTTTACATCTGGGTTTCTTCGTTCGCGTATCCAAGTGGTTATGAGGCATGCACAATGAGAGTATGCGGTGTTACACAAGAACAGTTTGTTTGCCTTGAAGAAATGGCCAAGTATGGTCTCAGGCAAGTTTCTTGTCCCGCGTCCGTGTCTTTCCATGAAGGTATCTTCTGAGTTCCTTTTTGTTCCAATTTTCGCATTTAGATCGCCAGCAATGAATATAAGTGAAGACGACTCATTATTCATTGAGTAGAATTCATCCAGTTCGGTCGGGTTTTTTGCCACTCCTCCACAGTGTGGTGCATATACATTTATAATTGTTAGTGTATTTTTAGGGGAACATTGGTTGTTCAGTGGATCTGTATTACGCAGATCCTCTCATTCACCGCCAAATGCGACTCATGTCAGATGATAGTTTTCTGTGAATGGCGAATCCAAGACCATAGTGTTTTGAGTCACTGGCATATTACTCGATATTTTTCATGGTTTTCATCGAGATAGTACGTAATTTTCTCTTGTATACAACCAATAGAAACGTTATATCTTTCTAGGTCATCACAGAGAGTATTTCTTGACTGAGGCTTAGATATTCCTCTGGCATTGAACGTGAGAAGTTTAGGGCAAGCATATTCTTTTGTATCTTCTGCTTCTTAGACATTTATCTTAACAGTTGTACAGAAAAGAAACGAGGCACGTCACCACCTCACCAAAAAAAAATTTTATTAATCAAAGAATAAATAAAAGTAATTCTTTTATAACGCCCGTTCGTCCAAACCTTAATCCGTGGTTGACCAACTTTCTATCTGGGCTACGTGGGAGAGTCGTCTGTCTGAAACTCCTCTCAGTTTTATAATTGGAGTTTTATTTGTGGAGGAATTAATCGTGGTGTTGTATGTAAAAGTGCATCGTTTAATAAATTTTTCCAGTTTTTAGTTGATTCTTCATTCATTAACATTGAAAGGTTTCTTGTCAAAGTTTGGTCAAACATTTCCCCTGAAACAAATAAAATAGTATTCCTTGAGATTGAGGATGACTTGGTCTTCCATAAATATGCATGATTTTATTTTTCATGCAGAAAGAGTCTAGATATTTGTTTTTTAACTCTGTTCCATCATCTGTTTGTAGAATCTCACAAAAACCGATTTCAAAACATATTTCTCCGAATGCTTCACAAATTTTTAAATTCCAATAAATTAAAAATATACCAATTGCAGATTTACTTTTAAGTTTTTTACAAATAGCAATTTTTCTGTAAACATCAATGACAGTAAAAATCCATTTATAGCCATCATTTGAATAATTAAATTGTTAACATATATGAGGTTTGCTGGTTGAGGTGGTGTGGTTTTTTTTGGTTGAGGTGGTGACGTCCTCTTGAAAAGTATGTCTGAAAAACACGAAAATTGCAACCTAAATGATTTCTCTCTTTTAACGTTCAATGTCAGAGGATTCTCTAGTGCATGGAAAAGAAAGAACTTTGTGAAGACCTTTCAAAATACAAGATATCAGTCGGATGTCTCCAAATGACAAAAATATCGAAGGAGTTTGAAGAACAACACGGAAAGTTTCAGTTAATCTTTTTCTCTGGGGATCAAACATTACGGACTCGGATTTGCTGTAAGAAAGGACCTACTCCGGCGCATATACCGTTATTGGATCAATTTTACAAATAACATTGGACGATCATAACTCTCCGAAAGTTATCTTACTATTATTAACGCATATGCTCCACATAGTGGATGGATCAATAAGAAACCCGAGGAAATTGACGACTTTTATGCGAATCTGTCTGATGTTTATTCCAATTATGCAAATTCCACATTAATATTGATTGCCGGTGATCTTAATGCAAAAGTTGGAAATCGAATCACTATAGAAGAATCATTCATTGGAAGACATGGAAGGGGAAAAAGGAACATTGCAGGAACCTTGTTAGCTAGCTTTTGTCAAGCAAATAACCTATTCCTTTGTAACACGGCCTTTATGCACTCGGCAAGACACAGGACAACTTGGTCAGGCAATAAACTCTGACGGAAGCATTGCGAAAATCTACAATCAAATAGATTACATTATTTGCAGACAAAAAGACCGCAGTATTGTCACTGATGCCCGTGCTTATGGAGGGTCTATAATTGACAGCGATCACAAGACGGTTATTGCCAAAAGGTGTATAAACTTATGTGTTTGCAAGGGATTCAAAGAAAGTGCAATGGACACACGGAACTGCGGGGGAAGGGATACGTTTAAGACCATCTAAAGAACAATACTATCCAGGGAGATGAATTCAGAAAATACCTCGATGAGGGATTGGAAGAAATATCAGTAGATTTGGCCGCAAAATGTGTGGACCTTGGTCAAACAGAAGATCATGATTGCTGCGGATATATACCTGAAAGACGACTACGTAATTAAAACACCCACTGAAGAAGCAACCGCTTTGAAACTTTGCTAATCAAAAAAGGCGAATGGATACAATGTCTAAATACAGATGACAAAAATACGAAACAGCGGCTACAAAAAGAAAGAAAATAAGAAAAGCTGCACGTCGGATATTAAAGAACGAAACAATAACAAAAATAGAGAAAATCGAAGGCCTTAAAGACAATGCGAAGTTTTATGAAGCTGTCGGACAAATCAGAAAACTACCAAGGAAAACACTGACTTTACGAGATGAAGAAGGAAACATATTGCTAACCAACAAGAAATTGCAGAACTTATAGCGGATCATTTTGAAGCGCAATTCGTATCAAAAAATAGCAAAAAACTCACCATTAACACGGATCAGGGAAAATTAGACGAAGAAATAACTTTGGAAGAAGTGATGACAGCATGTTTCAAACTGAGGGACAATAAAAGTCCCGTCCCAGATGGCTTAAATAGTGAATTTTTCAAATATGGAACTCAAAAGCTATACATGATAATTGCCTGGATTCTAAACGAAACGTATAGTAAAGAAGCCACTTTGCCACTTGGAGAAGGACTATTGATACCAGTACAGAAGCCAAACAAAAAACGGGGAAAGTTGAGAACCTAAGACCAGTGGTCTTAACCAACACATTACGGAAGATACTAGCTAATATTACGCTTCAAAGAATGGAGGGACGCCTAGCATGAGTTTGATGGTCAGGACTGGGAAAGCTTTATCAAAGACATTTGAAACGACAATTGGTACCCTTCAAGGAGATCCATTATCCCCGATTTTGTTCATTATTTATCTGGAGGCAGCTCTACAAGACCTGAAGCCTCAAATCAGAGAAGGAACGAGCATAATAGCATATGCGGACGACGTGGACTTTATTTCGACTAACAAAAAAGAGTTAATTGCACTTTTGGAGAAAATGCCTGATAAAATGGCTGAGTGGTCATTAAAAGTAAACACAAACAAATCCGAAATCACGGAGCTAAAAAGAAGTGAGGAAAGGACCGACGAGCACTGGCGTAGATCAAAACAACTAGGATCCTTTCTCAGTGACACCGAAGATATAACACGAAGGAAGACACTAACTAATGTCGCTTTCAACCAAATGAAAAAGACCTGGCTTCTGCACAAAGGGCTTGACCCTAAAACTCGAATGAGACTATACAATGCCCTAGTGAGGCCAATCCTATTATATAATGCCGGTACATGGGCATGTACAGGGCAGGAACTCGAAAAGTTGAATTCTTTTCACAGAAATCATCTCCGAGCACTCCTTTTTTCCCGAAGCTTTTTCAAAATGACGTCCGAAATCTTATACAAGAGAACAGGAACTGAGCCAACATCATGTGATATTACCAAGATGGAGGCTCTTTGGAC
This sequence comes from Dicyema japonicum, assembly GCA_011109175.1. Classification (NCBI taxonomy): domain Eukaryota; kingdom Metazoa; phylum Dicyemida; class Rhombozoa; family Dicyemidae; genus Dicyema; species Dicyema japonicum. The sequence goes on along the minus strand of RDEW01000011.1, from coordinate 334,282 downwards.
ACGCACGGGGGAATCCTGCCAACATAGCAATGGAGGAGTTTTTGTCTTAGAAGCTTCTCGTTTCCGCGGCCGGCCGAGGACAACACTGCCGGTTATTCTAGATGAAGATTTCAGAAAGATTTGAAAGTGCCTTAAAAATGGGGACGATCTAGATATGCTACGGAACATGGCAACGGATCGAAAAAGATGGGTGATGTTAATTAGATTGTTAACTTTTCGTGTTGCACATGCTTTGTCATTATCTTGGCATCGCGTACGTGCCTATAATAATATGAGGTTTGCTTGGAATCGTTCATTAGGTCTATTGGGAGTCACTTGGTATTTAGAATCGGAAATCTATGATATAAATTAATTTTTTACTTTAAGTGGAGTAGAAAATTTGCGAATTGTGCACTCTGACAATTCTTTCAATAATTTTCCGTTTTATTGAAAAAATAGGAGTGAAAACATTCTTGCTGCAGTTTATGAATCCCCGAATGACTATTTCTATGATAGACTCCGCAAAAGTTCACATTTCAGGCTCGTTATACATGCAAACAACTAGTCTGTGTTTTTCAAATTTTTCGTCTATCAGTGACAATAAAGAGATGATGGATGTTCTAGTGAGCCTGAGGTGGACGAAAGTTCCTTGTTGTTACTGAAGAGTGTCTGTATTCCCGACCATATTTTTCTTGTTTATTTCCGGATGTAAATCAGTCTGATTTTACACTCAGAGCAAAATACCTCGAAGTGGGGATACCTGCAGCGGCGTATTTAAAGGGGGGCTATAGAGGCAATTGCCCCGGCAGCACGCTGTAGGGGAAAGCAGATCCAAGTCATAGAGTTCACGTTATAAGCTATACTCACTTTTTTCTCGATGTTTTTTCACCATAGACAAGATCGACTGCTAGTGATCACCGTATTCTATTGACAGCGCTAAAGACTTCAAGGGTAGGAATTTTAATCGCTGGCAGGTGCGTGTTCGCTGTGAATTCAATGTCAATCAACGTCTGTCAAATTTATCTTTGATCATCATTGAAAATAAATCCCTGACAAACGAGGTGAAAGAATCTGAAGTAGAGACTTTTGCTGACACCAATTTAATTTATTAACCCCGGATACACCGCGAAAGAAGTTAAAGTAAACAACTAATTAAGTGTATCCAGTTTCTACTTGTACAGAAACTGAGTCCATCCGGAATCAGCATATAAGGAAAAAGACGTTTATTACTTGAGTTGTGGAAACCCCTCCAGTGAAGTGAGTGCAAATGATCCTTTTTCGTGCCGGCCTGGAACTGGGCGTCACTTAGACAGGTGGATCACATGACGCCACACTAATAGGAAGGGAAGGAACAAACAAAACGATCAGAAAACTTCAACTAATTAGCCACGAAGCACCACATGGGACACGCGGCGAATACAAACTTGACACCAAAGAAGCGACTGGACATCGAAGTAAGTGAAATCTTAGAAGGTTAGAAAACACTTTATCGAGCGGTCTCGCCGGTGTCAAATGGCCTTGTAAATTATCTGCTTGATCCGATGGATAGCTCTAAGCTTTGATTCAAGACTTGTTTGATAATTATCAGCGTTTAAGCATTGAATCCATATTGTCCTTATCTGACTGGGACGAAATTACATTGTTTCCCCAAATCGTTTTTGTAATTGTTATGTAAGTGCCCGCTGCTGTGCGTGATTTATCGAATAAAGTCCCATGATTTGTGAATTCGCAGATTTACAGGTATGCTTGAGTTTCACATCCAGATATTTCCATTAACATGAAGTGGAACTGGTGCGTCTTTAAACTGCCCAGAGTATATTGTCTCGAATGAGGTTCTGTGCCTGTCAGCTACAATAGCTCGGTTTCTATATCAGCACAATACATGGTCGATTTTATCATGGATTTTGATTTTGATAGTGATCTGACGACGAGGTTTTGTGTCTTACTGAGTCCACATGATGGAATTGTTGAAGTGAAATAAATTATTCAACTGGGAGGTTTCGTATCTCTCTGCCATGCCTTTCCAATATCAAATAGCTTAGTGGTTTGGATTTCATGTCACTTACAGTGATATATGGGTTCAATTTCTCCCACTGGCTATTCGGTCGGAGATTTCCTTACTTCTCTTCTCTTCTACTAGAGTGACTTCACGTGGTGCACATGTGCCGCTCAGTTGCATAAAAAATAATCATTTGTTCTCCCTCACTCGATTGAAAGGTTCCCGTGACTGCAGGAACTGAACGTTTCTTCCCTTCCTCTGTGACCGTATAAACTGGATGCGTTTACTTATTCATTTATTATCATCTTCTCTAATGTACCCCGGAATAATAAATAAAATTAATACCTTCCCATTAAAGTTCATTCAATACATCCTCTAGTTGCACTTTATGGTTCAAACCCCAAGTGATAAATATTAATAAGGAGTAGTCATATTCCCATTACACCATTGAATGCATAGACAATTAATTTCCTCGGGATTCGTCTCAGTCCATACGTCGTTGTATGCGTTTATTATAGTTAGGAAGTTTTAGAAGAACTAAAATCGTTTATTTTGTGTTTTATCACCCCAATGCCCCACTAGCAAGATATCCTGGAAGTCAAGTTGTTTCTTATGGCAACTCCGAGTCATAGTGTTTTGAATCACTGGACAGGACGATCAAGTGGTATTCTCAAAGATATTCCTCAAATCTGTTAATCAGTCTTGTCCCTTGTAGGCAGTCGATGGAAACTTTAAGTTATAAGCCATGCAGAGTGCTTTTCTTTCCATAATTTGAAGACCCCCTGGCACTGAACGTAGGAGGGGAAAGGTTATAAATGGAAATGCATTAACAAAGTCACAAAAATATCACAAGTTTAACCTTGACCGACAAAAAATCACAATTTGATTCATTAAATCCCTGTTGGCTGTACAATCAGAATCAATACAAAACTCCACAAAACAGTCATCACAAATTTGCTTCACTGTCGCTAAAAACTTTATAATCGGAAATCCGTTGCACAATCTTTTTGCATTCTGAACCAGTGGCATTCTCTCCATCCGCCTCCGATTACTCCACGTGTTCTCATTTGCAGAAACTCTCAAAATGGCCTCGCAATTGTCCCCAGAAATCTCATAACCTAGTTCAGTCTATATGCAGCTAAAAAACCCAACCATTTTCAGCTCACTGAAGATTTTTCGTAAATTGTATACAGCCTGGGTCACTTTTTTGCTATTCAGCCTCAGATGAAAGGGCTTTTGATTCTTTCCAGAGTTCTTCTCTGATTCAAACAATGCAATCTCATCAAATGTCCATGCGACCCCCCAACGCATTATGTTACCTTGAGCAAAGCACGTGCAAACAAAACGAATCTGAAAATTTTAAAAATCCAAAGTGCCTTTTTTGAGCGCAAAAGTTCACAGATCCTGTCAAGATCACATTTTCTACCGACCATAGTAGTATAAATACTAAAATAGTGGCAAAAAACAACCCAATCTTTCCTTTGAAACGAAAACTGGAGTCAATTAGCCGTGTTATAAAGTCAAGTTCTCCCCCCGCAATTTCTCTCTCAATCTGATTCCCTGTCATTCCGCCAAACTTTAGGTCTGCGTCTCCATTCTTCTCAAAAAACGGAGGATTGCACATGCAGAAGTCTAATCGTTGACAGCAGTTCACCACATCCAGCGGATCTCCACGTGGATCAACCTTGATAACTAAAGTAATCATATTTGAGTACCATTTATTAAATTTTCTAAGTTGTTCTGGAGACATTAAGGCGAGCAGTTTGAAAGTTGAGTTCATCTACTTCTGTGGCTAGGAATCTCCAACCATTCATTTTGGCGCCGATCAGAGGATATATGCAACTGCATCCGGTCCCAATATCGATTCCTGTAAGGTCAAGACGACGTGAAAATAGATCCTCAACCCAAAGAATATAATTCAGCCTCAGAGGTAAACGAGGAATTAATCTGTCAGGTAAAAGGTCAACATGGAGTCCAAAATCACGAAGAAAAAGAGCACATGTGAGAGCTCGCATAGACTCTTGTTCACGAAAGTTTTTAATCCACTCTGATTTTTTAGTGTATACATAATCTGAGAATTGAGGGAACTGGTTGACCAAAGAAACGAAATCAATTTTGGTATTTTTGTATATATTACGATCATGCATCAAATGACCAAATTTTGACATTAACAAATTTTTTATTAAATATTAATAATTTGAAAAAAGTAAAGTAAATTTAAGTTAAAATAAATAAAAATGATTTTCTCCTTGACCAAATCCACTGAAAATTACCATTATGAAAACTCTTCCCTTGGATTAATTAGTTATGACTGTTTGTGCTAGGCTTACCACAGATTGTAAGGCTGGGATTAATAAACAAATGAAAGTATTTGTCGAACACGCAGGCAGATGTCATCATGAGGGACCACTTCACAGCATCTAGGAAATATTCCATCGATGTCCACGTACGACGTTTCTCAAAATTATTGATGATGATCTGAGGCTGGTAAAGAAAACATTGAGGGACAGAGATCTTGGCGTTTTGAGAAGTCTGTCATCTAACAGAGAAGGACGGAAAAAATTGGTAACCAGGATCTTATATAATTATAGTTTTATGTAATCCTGCTTATAATAATCACTTTCTTAAACATTAGCAAATAAAGAAGCATTTTTCTTAAAAATCTGGATAATACTATCAAACCTTATCTTAATCCGACTCAATAAAATTGCCCATTATCACCCCCTCTGGAAACATATATTCTCCATGTACTTAGTAATTATCTATTGGATTGATAAATGGTTAGTAAAGAGGCAAATAAAGAAAAGGATAAATACAGGCATTATCGAAAATAAAAATCAGACCTTCAATTTACTTTTTAGAACAAAGATTTTTTAAGGATTCTGAAAAATAATAAAAAATAAGGCAGACAGTTATGTTGAAATATCGAAGGGTCCACCCTTTGAAATAGGTCCACTTTTTACCTTCTTCAATTCCTTAGGGGAGTTTTGGTATTCACTTGCAGGGGCGTGCCAAAGCTTTCTGCTGCCCGGGACGAGTGTATGGTAATAATGCCCATTATAACTAAAAAATCGTGACTAAAATTATGGTTGTTAATCACACATGAGAATGAATAAATAAAAGATCAAGTAAGAGTTAGATTTATTATTTAAATTATTATAAACAAAGTTAATTAATCGATATCCAATCGTTTTTTGCTGTCAATAAAGTTGATTTGACATGGAATTTCACAGCGAACACGCACCTGCCATCTATTAAAATCCGTGCGCTCAAAGTCTTCAGCGCTGTCAATAGAACACGGTGATCGCTAGCAGTCGATCTTGTCTATGATGAAAAAAGATCAGAAAAAATTAGTATAGCTTAATAACGTGAACTATATGACTTTGATCTGCTGCCCCATACAGCGTGCTGCCCAGGTCGGCTGCCCCTATACCCTCTAGGCACGTCCCTATCCACCTGACTCATGAAACGCCTAGTCCTTGTCTGCATCAAAAAAATCTTTTTTACCTACTCCAGTGGAGGGATTCCTACAATGGCGGATATGAGTGAACGTGATACTGGATAGATACGTCTTACTCAGGAGGAAGTTGATAATTGTTTCAGGTATTTCCAGAGTTATTAAAAAAACAGTAGTCCAGTCATTGTAAGTCCAATATGCATAATAATCAGGACATTCTCTTGCAAATGAGACATCCTGGAATTATCTACCACATTCCTTGACTGATTAAATCATGAGTCGCCAAACTTTTATTCTGGGATTTAGGTGTAGAACGCGGGCCAGAATATTTTTAAATAACCTCCAAATTAGTCTTTACTTTTCACTGCCCAAAAAGCTTCTGGAATTTATTGAACTAAGTCTTTTTTGAAAGATTTCTGCCTTGATAGCTACGAAAAGCAGAAGAACAGGGGATTCGGTGTTTTTTACAGAATGTTAAACAGATACTATGTGAATCTATTAAATGTTGAAAACTCAAATTAATCTATAAATAAAAGTCTCTCCCAAAAACTTAGGCTATGAGAAATTTAAGTTTATAAGTTTGAATAACTAAATTTAATGAGTACATATATTTTTAGGTATTGCTTGAGGCTCCAGAAAAATGATGCAGCAGTCGGTTGTTCGGTAATCTCTGGATTAGGCAATTACATTTTTGGCAGAATAGGATTTAGAAAATCAATTTAAAGCCGAACATTGATTTTAAGCGAACTATCTCGTAGGGATTCACATACATTCGCTGTGAATATTTTATCTTTTGTGAAAAACCTTATTTTTTGAATTTTAAATGAATACAGTTTATTAAAAAACAAAATAAAAAAATCAATTAAAAGTGGTCCCGCCGACATAATCGACGTTAGGTTGCCTCTAGAGAACGCAAGAGATCAACTGAAGTATCCACTGAGTCTCACGTGCGTCTTGCCTTTTTAGTGTAGCTAGGCTTCCAAGTTTCTTTAGAAACAAAGCGATTTCTTACTTATTCCTTCTGTTGTCTCAACAAAAATGGGGAAAAACGTGAATCGATCGCGTAGCGCTTCGTATTTTTTCCTTTGCCCACATTGTTTTTCCGCGGCATACACTGTGTCTACCGCGCCCCCGATGTTGGATGGGAAAAGGGAGTCGACGCACGTTGCATTATATACCAAAGGTTTTCCATCTATGAATAGAAAGATTGTGATGTTGTCTGGCCGTTTTCCGTCTCCTCTGTCCAAGCCAAAAGGTTCAAATATGGAGGGGTAGCTATCAGACTCAGGGCTCGCTTAACAATTCCGTTGATCGCCTTATGTCTTGGGAATCATCATGCACTTCTTCGACAAAAAAAGGAATGATCTCCATAACAGTCGACGGTTTTATAGAACCGGCACTTGTGACTCTGGCAAATCTTCAGTCCAAGTATGATGGAGATACCGGTGCGGACAGATCGTCATCAAAGTGTCCCAACGCTACCAACTGGGAGGGCATTGATTCAAGCACCACTCCATTCGCATCTTCCAGTGACTCGACAGGGACGTCTGTGTTGGTTTGATTGGTTCAGAAGCCTTCTCATATTTATCTTCGCAGATGGTCCTGTGACGGTCTTTCTGCTTAGGCATCGTCACTTTCAAATGCTCCATATCTGTACTTCAGACGATTCTGTTTGGATTTGGAGAATCATCCTGATCAGTAGGCGGCTAGAGCACAAGGAGGACAGATACGCTGGGCAAGCCAAATCTTTAGGTGAAAGGATTCCCAGTCCACCCAAGCTAACGGGTAACTTCATTCTTCTACGGAAAAGTTTAGACATTGGTAATCTTCACCAGTGGATTTGGCCAGGGAGATGGTAAAAAGATCCCTTTCAACAATTTTGTCGTTCCAAAAGAACTCTAGCTCACAAGTGCGATCTTTTTGAAGAGAAAAATCCTGAGTATCAAACCTTCAGATCTTTACTTCGATTGGCAAAGATGTCGAACTCTGTTAGCGATCTATTAAATCGATCGGTTCCAATTCAAAATGGCCTCCAATTAATTTTTTCAGGTTTTGGATAAGATCATCAATAAACATCACGAGATATTTTACAATGTTTGACATCTTTAGGTAAAAAGTCATCTTTTTTAATATTTTTATATAACTTTTAAATAAGAGGTTTATTTTCAACAGGAAAATATTAACTTTTCTTGTGGTGTGGTGCATGTTTATTTTAGCAAATGTTTGTGAAGCAAGTTCCAAGGACCTATTTACGAAAATTAATGATGGAAAACTCAATAAGAATGAAGAGAAAGAGGTCCCCGGGATGTATGAAACCCAGAAATTTATTAATGAATCTCCTACGGATGCACAACCTGATCTCTCTTCCAAACTACTACCTCGTCTTGCAATTGTTGACCAAGTAAAGCAGGGAGATAAAGTTGAGAGGATAAATGAAGTAGTCCAAGAAGCTCTTAATAGGTTTGATAGAATTCACCGTGGTGGATGGCCAATTATAATCAAAGCCTTTAATAATAAATATTAATGCAATAAATCAGCTTCAAATTTACAAATGCTATTGAAACCTAAAGAAAGAAGAGCAGATATTTTATCGAATAAAATTTCCCAAAACCCTTCAACCGAAATTTCCAATTACAAGATGCTATAACGAATTTTCTCTACAAATTGGGAAAATTAAATTGATTCTTCGTGATTTACGGAAACCAACTAAGAAAATTCCTTACCAGCTCTTTAAAAAGGATCTTTTAGGAGGAATTAATTCAGCGATCTATGAATATATGAAATCTAATCTTACTGTAAATTTAAACGATATAACTGATATCGTTTATGCTGGCCAATGTTTTTATGAAACTCTCTCAATATCTACAAGAAAAAAGAGTAATTGGAGTCACCATATTGAGTTGAAACTGATTGAATTGAAGAAGAGAATGGTACAAATCCAAACAATTGGAGAGCAGAAATCAAACCAAAGTTATGACGAAGAAACCAGAGATATGGATTTCAAAATCAAAGAAGGGAGAAATTGGAAGAATTGCATCTTGTATCCAAGATGAAATCAAAGTCTTAGAAAAAGAAACTAAAAACTCATCAGTCAAAAACGAATTTAAAAGAAGAATTGGTGCTTTGAACTTAATAGGAGGTACTTTTACAGGAATCTGAATGAGAACATGAAAAAGCCAAGTTTGGCTTTAATGAAAATGAGTGCCTCGCATTCTGGGAGAACATCTGGAATAAACAAGACAATGAGGAAAAAGTCTTGCAATTAAATAAGAACTCTACAGGCTCTGAAGAAATGCATGCTAATTTCACTTAAGAATTCATCCTCAATATGATTAAAATGATCCCGAAAAAAGTTAATTGTGAGTCTCCAAAAGACTTGAGACCTATTACCTGTATGCCAAGTATGTACAAGCTGACAACGAAATGTGTGAATAGGAAACTATCAGACTACATTGAAGCATATAGACTGATTAGTGACAACCAACTGGGAACTTGTAGATTCTGTCAAGGGCCATAGAGCAAGTACTCTTAAATCAGTGTATCAATTAGAAGAACGGAAATAATTTGGCTACTGCCTAGACGTTAAAAGGCTTTTGATTCCGTGGATCATGATTTCCTGAATAAAGTACTTGAGACATCTGGATTGCCTGTTTGGATCGTTAATTTTATTAAAAACTTGGTAACTAAATGATTGATTAAATTGACATTTAGCCAGAAAATGATTGAGTAGTGAAAGTCAAAAGGGGGATCACTGTCCCCTCAGATCTTTGTCCTTGTGATGGATGTGTTAAGCAAATCATTAAGTGAAAATTTTCCGAAAGTGATAATTAACAATCCAGATCGGATGTCAATCTCATACGCAACAAATCATCTATTGTTTATGGATGATTTAAAACTATTTTTCTATAGAGAGAATACATTGTAAGAATGATGAATCAAGTAATGCTTTTTTGAAGCTGCTGGACCTGAAAAGAATTTTGATAAGTCAGCAACAAATGTACGAATTTCACCTGAGGAGGCAAGGTTACTTGATGGACTTGATGGTTACCTGGGAGTGCTTGAAGATAAGTCAAGCAGTGTTTTGAAGAATGATGTATTGAAGGCAATTTTTGATACGATGAACAAGAGAATAAATTATTTAGCAGATACGAAACTTAACTCTGCTAACATGTTCAAGGCCATCAACGAACATGCACTGTCACTATATAATTACTACATCGGACTTGTCGATATCGATTCAAACGAATTCGAGAACATTGATAAAAAAATACGCGGGATACTTACAAGTCATCGAATTCATCTGAAACCTTCTAATAAAGAAAGACTTTATATGCCAAGGAACAGACTAGGAAGAGGATTGGTCTCTATAACCCATAAGAGCGAACGTATGCTTTTTCAATTTCTCAGAAATCAAAATCCTATTGGTGCCCAAGAAGAGCAGGAATTCTACGGGTCATTAAATCAAAAAAAACATATGGCCACAATCGTAGAATTCCTAACTCGGAAATATAGCATTGAACAACCAGAGAGCCTAAATGTTAAAATTATACAAGGATTACAAAATGAATACCTAATTGAACAAATAAAAAGGAAGTCTTCAACTCTCTTTGAATGCTTCCAAGAAACAGATACGGACATTACGGAATCTTCCACATGGTTAATGCACGGGAACAATTCACACGCTCAGAAGGAACGCTTAGAAGAATCTATGCCCCACAACTATAATTCTCGATGGACTTGTGTGCTAAAATACCCGTCATCTGCGTCCGTGACATAGGAGATTGAATACACTCAATTATTTGTTTATTGATGACTTCAGTCTCGGTTTATTAAGAGTTGATAAAAATTTGGTTAGTAGACACATTATAAATATTAATAGTCTGTTATAAATAGAAAGTTATTTTGGAAATGGCAGGCTGGCTGATAGTTTCGACTACTTGGCTGGTGACTACCGTCGCTTGTGTGGTTATTGAAAGTTGGCTGGCTAGCCCACCCATAGGGCTTATGCCTGCTTCATAAAAGGAAAGCGAAGAGGGTGCGTTGCTTTATATTTTTGTATCGTTCGTGTACATTTTATAAGATCGCTAGTTCGAATCCCATTTGGCGATTTTAAATATAACTGACCAAAATTGTTTTAATGCTGTTAAAATCATGATCATTCGATCACCTCTTTGAAATATAACAGCTTTATCGAATAATTAATTACAAGATTACCCCATTGCAAGTTCAGTGCCGGCAAGTTATAATGGAATTTTTATGGACAAACTAATCATATTTTAAGTGAATATAATTCTAAAAAACAATCAATAATGTATTTAAATTGACACAGCTAACCATCTAAAGTGGACCCCGCTGACATTATCGACGTTGCGTTGCCTATCACGATTGCAACAGAGAACAACTGGAGAACCACCGGGTCTCACTTGCATCGTGGCTTTTTAGTGTAGCTAGGCGTCCAAGTTTCTTTAGAAAGCAAAGCAATTTTCCACTTATTCCTCCAGTTGTCTCGACCATAAAAAACCGACGTATTCATAAGTTCTTTCATTTTGTTCCACTTACCCATAGGACCCCTTAAAATTAATTTTATAAGATTTAAAAAAGATGACTTTTTTACCTAAAGATGTTGAGGACCTTGGTCAACTTACCTATAGGACCCCTTAAAATCAATTTTTATAAGATTTAAAAAATATGACTTTTTACCTAAAGATGTTGAGGACCTTGGTAAATTGTTCCACTTACCCATAGGACCCTTAAAATCAATTTTTATAAGATTTAAAAAAATGACTTTTTACCTAAAGATATCGTTTCGCTAAAATCTCGTGATGAACTTATCCAAAACCTGAAAATTTAATTGGAGGCCATTTTGAATGGACACGAATAGATCACATGTATTTAATACCCCATCTAAAGTTTTCAAAAGTCAAAAACTATATTGACTTGTCTGTCTGGAAGCTTCAGGTTAAAAATTTAGTCTTTAACTAACAATTTCCCTACAAAAAACTCATCTCCACTGGGTATTTTTAGGAAGATACATATGCGCAATACGGTCACTACAAAATATGTGGTTTTCCTATTTTTGAAACGAGTAAAAATTTATTGACAGAAAATATTGACCCCGAATATTTTCTATACCCATAAATCTTCAGAAATCTAATTTTTGGATTTGCTCAGTTGCATCTCCTGTACAGAAGTGAGGTTGTAATCCACATATTGACATTCTATCATCGAATTGCATTTAATAATCAGCAAATTTATTCTTTGACAACAAATCAGGGTACAACTCCCAAGAGACAGTGGGCAATTTCCAGGCGCTGTGAAGCCCATCCATGAATCTCGTCACAATCGCAATTTTATTGGTGACTTCCTTAATAACTCTTCTAACCTCTTCCGAGCTTTTAAAGGTGATCGATAAATTAGTCATTTTTGGTGGATTACTTTAAGCACCTTGAAAAAAAGTTCTCAAAGATTGAAGAAATAAAAAATAGAGTAGTGAATTTTGACATTATTAAAAATGTCTACATAGCTCCATGGGAGACGAATATCTATATTTTATTCTTCTCTTAAACATTGACGAGTTTACAAACTCGTAAGAAATCAGAAACCCAAAGTCGCCGGATTTGAACCTCTTCTGGTCAAAATTGAAAATATCTATTAGAAACTGCACGTGTAGGATAATAGAAATTAAGAATAGAATTACATAGGAAACGAAGATATATTGCACTCCTCAATTCCCTCTATATTGGGAAACCCGTGACTATTTTCACGCATCGCATCTAAATAATCCGAGGATTTTCTGTTTGTTCCGTTCTCGGTTGAAACGTCCGGTTCCCTTGCGTCTACGACGCTGGAATTCCTAAGTCATCTATGGAATCGGATTTCTACACGACCAGGAGATCCACATGAGCGCTGGTGGCTATTTAGGCGAATCTCGTTCGCCATCCTGAGAGGAAATAACCACGCAGTCATGGCGACCGCTGTATGACTCTCGGTGGACTCATAAGGTGCAATCTGTAGTATAGAACACCAGGGTTCAAATCAAAGTAGACAGCGCTACCCGTATTTCGGTGCTAGTCAAGCACAATAAACCGGACATTGTGGTACACTATAAGGATTCTGGCCAAATCCCTATCATAGAAGTTGATATTACGTCTCAAGACCGTTTGCGGACTGTGGAGGTGGAGAAAAAAGCAATTATGCAAACCAAATCAATTAAAAGTCCATGATAATAGCTTTCATCATTATTTGCAACAAAACCAAATAGTAGTGTTGCATTCCACGCGTATTTTTGTGGTCAGTAGTGAAATTATAAGCCATTTCGTTTAAAAATGGATTGATCTGATGGGTACAATGTCGAAAAGCCTGGTTTTGTATGATGCATATGATCTCAGAATTGTACGTCGAAGGTAATATTTTGTAGGAAAATCAACCTGTCCAAGCTGTTGGGGACAACGGTCAACTCACATAATTTACTTTAGAAGCCAAAATAAAGATCCATTCTGTCGGGGTTTGTGGGTCTGACATAACCTTATGGAAAAATAACGGAATAGGAAGCGAAAAGAATGTTCGACCTCTTCGTATTGGCCATGAACCGGCTGGAGTCGTTCAGGAGATTGGAAAAAACGTAACAAATATAAAACCTGGTAATCCGATGAACCATTTTTAGGAGACCGAGTCGCCATCGAACCTATAATTCCTTGTAAGGAATGCCGTTTCTGCAAAAACGGAAAATGTAACATTTGCACGTGCTTTAAGTATATTGGAGGGATCGACACTGATGGAGCCCTTACTGAGTATCATGTTCAGAGTGCCTTATGCTGTTATAAGTTAGTTTCACGAGTTTAGCGTAGAATTGCCGACTCTATGTCGTTCGATGATGGAGCCATGGTTCAGCCTCTTTCAATTGCTGTGGGTATTTGTAAATTGGCTGGTATTTCGTTTGGACAGAAGATAGTAATAGGAGGAGCAGGTTTATGGGAAAATTAAAGTCAGGACCGATTGGAATTTTATGTGCAATGGTGGCCAGGGCATGTGGTGTGTCACGTGTGTGCATAACAGGTAGATATTTCTGTCAAATAGATGTCCTTGAGGAGAGACTGATATTTGCTATGAATAATGGAGCCAACTGCGGTGTCGTGGTGAAGAAAGAGGATCCCCCTCAGACGACATCAAACAGAATAATTGAAGAATTAGGAGATATGGCTGACGTTTCTATTGACTGTTGTGGAATCAGTTCGAGCATTGAAAGTTTAATGAATGTTCAATAATCAATTTATTTTAGGCGACTATGGATGGCGGAGTACTGACATTAGTTGGACTGGCTGGAGGGACGATGTCAGCTCAAAATATTGCTCTCAAAAACCTGCAGGTCAGAGGATATTGTAGAACATATAATAAGTATAATATAAACTCAAATCAGTTATCCCACGGCAATAGATCTTATTAAAACAGGCCAAGTTAATGTTAGTTCTTTAATAACCCATCGATACTTCATTGATGATTTTCAGAAGGCATTTGACAATATGATTGGCGGCATAGGAATTAAACACATCATTTATTTCTAATATTAGTCACGTGTTTATTACTAACATATAAATTATTTATTTTCATAAATTTAAATGCTTAATTTTCAAGGGAAAAAATAAAATTGATGAATTTTTATATTGAAAAAGTAAAATAATAGAATGCCTTTAAAACAAATTTAGAGAATGTTTTGGAAGAGCAATTGCGTCATTCTTGGTCCACTCTAACGGTTTCCTCAAGTCGCGGATTATTTTGACGAATTTCATTTTGTACCTAATTATTATTTTAAAAAAGTTAATAATAGCTCAGATTATCTTAACTTACTGAGTAAGGATTGAGAGTTACTCCCATGCCATTATAAACTTCCCCTTCCACGATCCTGCAAGACGTCTGACCAATCAGCAAATTCTATTTTTTTGGCATCGAGCACTTGAGACGTCTCTACAGAAATCGCCTGAGAAGAATCTCTGCTAGCAATTGCTATCTCTTTAACCACATTGGCGGCAAAATGTTCGAGCAGGCGATGTCCCACGCAAAACATTTTTTTTATTTCCGCTCATATTTTTTGTCAAGGCCTATAGGCTCTAGTTGGCAAATGAAGCCAGGGTCCTCCATTGCTTATTGATAAATGCTTTCAAGGTGAAATATGTAGGGAATCTTACAACACTTTGTTTACACGACATTGGGTTCAGGTTTGCGAGTTTACTGTTCTCCCATGTGGGCATCGATGTTCCAAACAAGGATCAAAACCAGGTTAAAGAGCACTTCAAACGGTTTCATTGTGCGCCAACTGAGCTGACGGGATAGGTATTAAAGGAATGGGGGATATGAACTATAATTCTTAGCAAAAATAGTCTTGAAACTTGTCAGACAGTGAATGTTGGAGATCTTCTAGACCCAATATATCATTTTCTTTATATCAAACCTGTAGCAGTTTCAGGAACAATATCTAAACTTTACCCGGGACATGAATAACACGGATTCAAACTGGTAGGGAAACATCCTAAGCAACAGTTCGGATTTTAATTTATACTTATAGTTTTGATGAGATCAATCAAACCGCCTGAAATTACTTATTTGGTCTCATTCAAACCAATTGAGTCTGAGTCTGATTCGATCCGAAGTCTAATGGTTAAACGGGATAATTTTATGCTTGTCATTTTTCCGAAATTGGAATTTCTCCCAAAGTCATGTGACGAGATAGTTTGAAGGCTGCATCTTTTTATTCAAAAAATTTAATCCCAGTGATTAACATTTTTGAGTTAATTGAGGACAAAGGCATTTTAGAACTTCTACAAAGAATGCATTGAAAGGTGAAAAAATAGTACAGAGCTTATGCGCTATTTCGCATAACTATTCACACATTCCAGGTTGTTATTATAGTACATAGAACAAAATATTAAAATTTGAAAGTAACGACTGTACAATGGAGTACGTACATTCGACGCTTAGTGCGAAAGATTTTGGAAAAGATGAAACAGGGGTCAAAAATATTTGGAAAAGAGAATTTTGGAAAGCGACCTAACTAAAATTATCAATATGGAATGTAAAAATGTCTCTCCTGAAGGTTATTCGTATCTTCTAAACTCTCAGCCATCCTCGGCATCTGTCGAAAATTTTTTTTCGCAATTCAAGAGTTTTTTGAGGACAAACAGAAACTTTTGACTCGAAATCTGGAAATTGCGTAATGTCCATTACGTAATTTTGTTTGAAACAACAGTTGTCTTTTATTGCTTCGTATCTATATTTTGCACGTGTAAATTGAGAATAAAGTTAATTTTTTGTATTTTAAGGTTAAAAAGTTTGGTTTATAGGTTAATAAAAATGACCTTTTAAGGTTAAATTTTTTTTCAAGTTTTGAGGTTAAAAAATGTTTGCCGTATTTATAAGCTTTTCTAATTCATGCGGATTAGGAAATCCAGAGGAATGGAGAGTTCCAGATGTTTATAGTTCTGTAACTTTAAAAGCCTTTTTTGACTGGCTTCGATCTTCATGAATTTGTCCAAAAGATGAACGGACTCCAGAAAGTACACATATACGAGATTCATGGTTCGATGTACTGTTTTTAGACAGAATTCAGGAATCGATGGTTTCCGGCCCTCCGTCGTCCTGAGAGACTTTTCAGGAAGTTAGACTTTCTCACATTTGATAATCACGTGTTCATCGGTTTTCTCTTAACCAACAAGAAGGCGGATGACCTTTATTGTCTTTGTGGGCGATTTTATGGTTAGAATTCGAATCCTGAGTTATATTTCTTTCGTTGGCCAGTTGATCCTTTTAAGGGATTTATTTATTTTGACAAGGGAATCTTTCCATGCCCACTGGTAGGGTTAGTATGACACTTCAGTACTGAAATATCAATTGCCTCCAGGACAATGCAGTTAATATAGGCCATCGCTTTATCAAGAGAGGAGAAGCCACATAGATATAGGTTCCTCAGCAAATTATTAGTATTTAACCTGTAGAGACTCCAGTCGGCACATTGTAATTGTAGTGCCAAGAGACTTTCCTCCGGTTTCTTTTTTTAACTTGATTGCACTCAAGGGAGAGGAGCAAAGAGAGGCTTCGGGGAAATTGGTTGGTCGGTAACCCTGTAGGGTGTTCTTTTATTTCTTGATGGGTCGTTCATGATCTTCAGTGAGCTCGTCTTTGAAAGTAATAGAGGGTTGACGTGATAGCCAAAGTTGGTGCTTCGCATTCTTATCCCTACAGATGATAACGTTGTCCAAATAGACAGTGCAGATAATGTCAGGAATAAGATAGTTATTAGGGCACGATCAGTTGGGGGGAAGTATGTTAATTAGGGAAATTTTACCTTTGAAGTTAAATGACGTCCCAATAATTTATGTAACATTTTGTTTTCCACTTCCGAAGAGTTGTCCAAACATTTCAGGTCCTTTCGGCTACTTTCTCGGCGCATCTTGAATTAATAATAATATATTTGAGACTGATGTCAATCAGTAAGCCAAATGATTAATTGACGGTGACAAATTATAGTCTAAATTGAAAGAAATCAAAAGATCATCCATCAAAAGCTGGACATGTAGGATGATAGTTAATATGATTGTAGATATGTTGCTAATAATATCTTTGATCACATTTCTTGTCACTTTGACTAAAAATATATGGAAATTCATTTTTTTAAACAAAAAATTTTTTTTAACAATTAAACAAATGTCAGTTGAGGAAGCCTGCTGCGTGGATTGCGAACGAGTTCCCTCGGAGTATGGCTATTCCAATCTTTTGTCTTAGCCATAACCCTTCTCGTTGATCCCTTTTCTTTCTGGCAAGCAATCCTCCGAGTTCTTGCAAGAATTCAGCCGTCATTGGACCAACGGCTCCCGATGATTCGGTCGCAACAGGAGTAAATCGGTAGCGATCCCCGAGGCAAGAATATTTCTTGATTTTTAGGTTTTCCGCAGTCGAAGCAGCTGCTCCAGGTGTCTGAACCGATTTAAAAATGTTCGTGCTTGAGAACGTGTCTATGCAAGTTGCGTCCCAGACCAAAGATCTTCCAGACGTGAAGGGGAAAAGGGTCATCCCGTCAGGTCTCTTCCATCTCCTCGATCAAGACCCACTGGTTCAAGCTGTGCTGGGAAGCCTGAAGCCTTCAGAGCTCTGACGATCACATCATTCAAAGCAGCATGACGTGGTCCCCTTCCGGCGCTTCTTCTGCAGGACAGCTGGCAATCCTTTCGCATCGACTGTTTTCCCGCATCGGCATCGGTGCTTCTGGCAAACGTCTAGTCCCAGCCTTTGTCCGATTCCAATCCTCAAAGAATCGTCGTCCAAAAAGGTCCCAAGGTTTGGGCAAGGTATTGCACCAAGCCATGCTCCACTCCATCTACTTGAAGCTGGAAATTCATTCTCTTTAAGAAGGCATTCTCTTTAAGAAGGCAAATTATTTGAAAATCTTAATTTCTTCAAAATACTTTTAACTTCGTATAGTGACACGAATATGTTTGTGACTCATGATGTTGGTGACTCAGCACTACAAAGGTAAATCGATATTCTAAATATCTATTTAAGATTCTATTAGGTCATTATAATGATGAGTACTCACGTCATCCTGCGACATATGCTGAAATGATTATATAGACAGTAACCACTTAAGTCATATCACAAAACCGCCAATTACCGGCAATCACAATTGCCTGGCGTTATGACAATATTATGTAAATTCCAACAGAACACGTGATGCCCTTTCAAAAAGCCACAATCATGATGAATGATGATTAAAATTATTATTAGTAGTAAGTCTAATTTAAAAACAAATGATGTAATAAACCGTGCAAGTGTTTATAAATTTGAAATTTCCGATTAAGGCTGTATATTCCTAAGGTTCCATTTTAAGATTTTATTCAACCAATTTAAGCAATAACAAAGTATGTGCATAGATAACAAACTGTGATAACAATGATTAATAAATTATTATTTTTTTACTAAATTAAATTTTATATTAATTTTATTAAATTAATAAAGGCTCCGTTTTAATTTGAATCCTTGCTTGCATTATTTGTGTTATCCTAACAATAGACCAACAGTCATTTTGAATTGTGCTGCAATGTCAGAAGCTGAAGACATTCAGGAAGATCACCTTGTGGGAAACCAATATAAGATTATCAAGAAAATTGGAAGTGGATCATTCGGAAAAATATATTCAGCCATAAATCTGCTGAACGGTGAAGTAGTGGCAGCCAAAGTGGAGAATTCAAGATCCAATAAAACTCAGCTGTCTTACGAATATACCGTTTATCAGTTTTTGCAAGACAACCAAGGAGTTCCTTCCATAAAGGGTTACTTTGAACAGGAAGACTTTAACATTTTAGTAATGGACCTGCTGGGAAATTCCATAGAAGATCTGTTTAACGCCTGCAATCGCCATTTTGATCTGAAAACAGTGCTTATGCTGGCCGATCAAATGCTGGAGAGAATTCAGTTCATCCATTCCCGTTTTTACGTCCATAGAGATATAAAACCAGACAATTTCCTAATGGGGACGGGACGGTACTCCAACAAACTCTTTATCGTCGATTTTGGACTGGCAAAAAAATACAAGACCTCTACAGGATTCCACATTCCATACAGGGACAATAAGTCACTAACGGGAACTGCCAGATATGCCAGCATAAACACTCATTTGGGGATAGAAATTACTCGGAGGGACGACCTTGAGTGTTTGGGATATCTACTGATGTATTTGAACCGTGGAAGCCTTCCGTGGCAGGGACTTAAGGCAGCTAACAGAAAGCAGAGATACCAGAAGATATCAGATAAGAAGATTTCGACGTCTATAGAAGCTCTGTGTCGTGGCTTTCCAAATGAATTTGCGATATACCTCAGATATTGCCGGTCTTTACAATTTGAAGAAGCCCCTGATTACTTTTACCTCAAACAGCTGTTTAGAAATCTGTTTAGGAGTAAAAATTTCCACAATGACATGGTTTATAACTGGACAGCGTCGAGCCTTCTAAATTACAAATGAATGTTTATATTTTACTTTTCCTATTTTAAAACTGTTGGATTTTCAGTTTACGTAATAGATTGATCGATTTTTATTCTTTTATGATTAGCAGTGTGAAATATTAACTTGCTTTAATTCGAAATCACTTATCTTTATTGCGAAGTAGTTCTAAACGAATTTAGATAATGCATCAGTGCAGTCTGTGCTTTTAATTAGGGGATGGCATGGTGGTGTCGTTAATAAATACCAGGAGGTATTTGAGACAGTTGGGAGTATATCTATGCATATGTACAAGCAACTGTGCTCAAAAGGACCTACGAGGGCCATTTGCGCACGTCATGCTAGCTCTTTTGTACAAACTATAGTGCATAGTACAGAATCGAAGACATGTGAGAAGGAAAGTAGTTAGTCTGAATAGTTTATTCTTAGTCAATTTTTACACGTATGACCATTAAATGGGAAAAAATGATCTTTTCCGTGATTCTTAAATTATCAAATGATGGTAACTTTTATGGATCAGTCAAGGTTTTATATGAAAGAATGAAAAATTCCATTAATGTTAAAGGCATTGTGATGTGAATTTTATCAATCACGTTTTAAATGACCTGAAATTTATCATGAATTTTTTAATCTTTGATGTTAATTTTATATGCTCCCTTTGTCATTCAAACATCATTGGGGGTACGATAAACACACTATACGCAGCGAAAAAAACAGAAAAGGCCAAGGGGAATAGGTATGAAAGACTTTTGGACAGGTTTATGCTCCGGTTGTTATGGTTGACAGCTCGAGGAATAAGCGAGAAATCGCTGCATTTTCTCAAGAAACTGGGACGTTTAGCTACACTCATGACATCCGTGAAAGCAAGTAGTTTTTCCAGTTGATCTCCATTACCATCACGAGAGACGAGAACCAATTGATCAATTAAATGTTTGTCCACGGAGAATTCTGAGTCCTGACCCGGTTCGCGAAGTTGGTACTCTGTTGGATGACGATACTATTCGTGTTGGAATCGCTCTTACTCTAGGCCTCGATGTCTGCTTAAAACACGATGCCGATGCGGTAGGACGGTCGACAGGAATACATATGCTGTTATGGGCCAATGGCGTAACGACAATGCCATGGAGCTGAGAGAAACTTATCTGGAACTATACTCAGTTATTTCTGTGGCAAATAATCCTTTTTTGTGCAATACAACATTTATGCACTCTGTCTTCATTTATGCAAACTATTTGGAAGGGATGAGGTGGTGGTTCCTGTATATAACCAGATTGACTATATCACTTGTCGGATTTAAGACAAGCACTCTCCCAAATGCACGTTTGAATGAACTCACAAGATGGTAATAGCGATATTTTGCTGGTTTACTAACCAAAGCCAACAGGAAGCTACCAAGAATACTTTGGGACACTTTTACTGGATGTATCGGCAGATGTTTCACTAAAAGATTCCTGGGATCACGCACGCAAATAACATGAAGAAAAATAGGAAATTAATATTGATCCAGGAAATAAGGCATCTCGTCGTGGTTCATTCAAGAAGCTTTTCTGTGTTAATACTACAGCAATTCCTCATTTGGTGGAATGCCAAGGCCTTTAGAAAGGTTAATTACTCCCAAAGAAGTCAAAATAGCTTCTTGTAGACTCAAAAAATAGGAGCAGATATATTAACCCAGAGTTGTTACAGTACATGACAAAATAGCAATGCTACTAAATGACATGATTTCCACAAATTGCACTTTTTTTTAAACTGCACTTTTACGCAAGACCATATTACCTCTACCCAGTCTGGACACACACTTTGTTTAAGTGAAGAACAGCTATCATAACTAATCGTTGATGGAGAACCAGGAATGCTCTTCACTTCTTTTTTTCTTTTTTCATACGAGTCCTTTATAGACGATCCAATTTCTCAGTGAAATGTTTACTGATGACTGAGTCACTCGTCAAGCCAAAGCGTGGATATACTTAGCAGAAAGGCTAAGGAAATTTCGAAAAAGGAGATCATCAGTTGACGTACTCTAAAGCCAAAGATGAAGGTGTGCGACAATCGAAAATACAATGACGGACCAACATTGTGGAGATAGACTTATCAAGAGCCTTTGATGCAGTTAACAGGCATTAACTACTGGAACAATTTCTTGATGTGTCAAGTCTAAGAATGATCAGAATTCTATCCTCTATTACAGAACTCCTTGTGAGACTCGGAAAGACCTTATACGTAAAAAAGCCTTGGAAAATGCCGCTATGCATAAACTAAAGAATCTATGGCTAAACCAGAAAGCATCAGCATCAAACCAAGGATACTGCTATACAGCTCACTTATAAAACCTATTCTTCTATACAATGCTGGGACTTGGGTTACCTCAAAAGAGGAAGTGGAGAGGTTGGACTCTCCATAGAAATCGCTTTATAAAAATAACAAGGACAGGCAGGCAGGATCTGTAATAAGAAATAGATCGAGTAACCTGGAGATAATGTGGTCATGAGGAGAGTATTCGGTCATGTCCTAAGAATGGAGTTGACATCCCCGCCCAACAGAGCAATGGAAAGCTACTATGTCTGTCAATAGGGTTGTTTTTGCGGATAAATTTCCCGGTAGTCATACTAAAAGCCTTAAAAACTTTAAAAAGAACTGAATTGTTCATTTTCTCACTCTCAACATTTAACTTGGTGAAGTCTGTTTTTAGAGAAAAAAGAATTATTTACTCCGCTCATGTTAGAAATTCAAGATTCTAAGAAAATAGAATTTTTTAACAATTTTAACTTTGAAACTGCTGTTGAATGATCCTAACATTAAAAAATTACCTTGTGCTTTGATAATTAATTTAATGACACTAGAATATAGAGACTGTCTTCCATAGAAACAAGATCTAAGCTCCGTGGACTGTTGCTAAGCTTAAAGAGGGATAAATGATGTTTACTCTCAATCTGAGTACGACATCCTGGAAGAGTGTGTAACCGAGCTAGATAGTGGCTTTGAGGATTTTTAAGAAAAACTATCAGCAACATCCATAGAATAGCATTAGACACCATCTCCAGCATTCGATGGGCAACCCCCTTCCACATTTTGATAATTTTAGTCCTAATCGTTTCCACACTTTATTTTGTTAAAAACCAAGAATCAACATTAAAATAAGTAAAGAAAATGGCCATGATGTCATCCTAGCCGCTCTTAACAAAGCCTCATCTTCGACGATGTTACTCACAGGATCGCGCCCTTCCTGTAGGTTCACGTAAGATGAAATTTGCACCTGTTATCCCCACTAAGGTCTCGAAGGAGGACGAGAAATTTGTAGGATGATTGACTAGATGCAATCGTTCAGTAACTGTTGGGCACATTTGTCACTGGATGTTTAAAACTTAAGGTTTCTTGAGCCTTTCAAATATCTCATTTCTTCCATCCACGTGAGAAGAATTGAGTGTTTCATTATATACGCTACTTAGGGACTTATGGCAGCATCCAGCACTCTCAGCTAGATGCAGATCACAGCCGTCCTCCTAAATGTTAGTGTGGTCGGAGTAACTGATCAACTAAAAATAAGTTAACATCCTAAGTGGATAATTTAAGAAATTAAAAAACATGTGATAGTGTCAAAAATCACCAAGTCAGTTCTTACGAAAGCCATATTTCTTCCGTTCGTAGAAAAGGTCCGTCTTGGCACATCCAAGATTTACGATCTTAGGACATCCATCTCTCTAAAATTTGATTACAAGAACAACATCTTTCTCCAAAATCGTACATTCCTTGCAGTAATAAGCGTCAGATATTCCAGGTCCTCCACAAACTACACAACGTCCTTGGTAGTTCCCGTAGTTGCATTCATCAC
Source organism: Dicyema japonicum (assembly GCA_011109175.1). Taxonomy (NCBI): domain Eukaryota; kingdom Metazoa; phylum Dicyemida; class Rhombozoa; family Dicyemidae; genus Dicyema; species Dicyema japonicum. The sequence continues at coordinate 311,034 of RDEW01000011.1, read as the reverse complement.
AGATTCGGACAAGGGTAGAAGGTTTCACGTATGAATCGCATATTACACACTTTCCGTCGCATTTCTCGCAAAGTCTTCCAATAGCTAGAAGGATATCGAATAAAGTATTACCAACTCCAGGGAGTTTTTCTACAGAATAATTAAACGTTAATGGAATAAGAGGAAAGATCCTGGAACTACTCTCTATTATGTAAACGTAACATTGGTATTGCATTTATCCAACAGACCAAAATCGCTACAACTAGCCCCACTGCATTCCCTACATATAAATATATACAGACACACCGAACAAAGAAACAATGCGGTGGGCTCTTAGCTATATACCGGAATTATCTAAAATGCTTGGACGTCTTTTCGGAAGTGAAGAACCTCTGTAGAATGACAATCTCACATATATTATTGTGACGTCTTTTCATGTCGAAATACCTATTAGCAAACGCCAGAAAATTATGAAGTCACATTTGACATGCACATATGTTTGATTGTCAAATGCGAGAAGGCAAACTTTTTGAAGAGCATTTCGGGTGTATGGAAAGAAGGAAGGCATCCAGTCCTGAACACCATATACAAGCAGTACATCGAGCCATACATCTCATATGCATTTGCTTCATCTTTTGGACATATTGCATGAAAATCGAAGCCAGCAAAAAAGGTGCTTCCAAAATTACAAAAAATGGACTTCTGGAAACTCCCAATCTCCAATGCCTATCACTTTTTATAGCCGCGTGCGCCATATGGTGCTTCGTGGCTAATTGGTCAAAGTTTTTTTTTTGTTCGTCTGTTCCTCCTCTTTCTTCCTATTAGATTGGCGTCATGTGATCCACCTGTTTAGGTGGGGCCCAGTGCCATGCCGGCGCACGAAAAAGGATCATTTGCTCTTCCCCACTCCACTGGATGGGTTTCAACAACTGCAACTATGGACGTCTTTTACCTTTAATGTTGATTCCGGATGGACTCTGTTTTCGTAGAAGTGGAAACTGGATACACTTAATTAGTTGTTTTTAACTTACTTTTCTGTGTATCCGGGTTAAAAATAATAATGCCTATTATTTATAATTATTAAAGCACTTTCACGAAAGCCATAATGTTTATAGCCCCCCATGTGCAACACGCAAACAATATTTATAGTTAATCTTTTCCATCTTCCTCTGTCGAATGCTAGTGATCTCAATTCGTCCAAGTCGTCCACGTCTTTAGATTTTTTCTCACACGATTTAGATCTTTGTTTAAGGCAGTCAGAAGTGTCGATCTAGGTCGTCCACGGAAAGGTTTGTCGCACTGTCAAAGTATCTTCTATCGCTTTTAGAGGGTGGCGTCCGGGTTTATTCTTAATGCATGCTCAAATAGCCTCCACCGGGCATCTATCACATCCTTGCTGATGTACGAACACATACACTTGTTATAAATACCTGTGGTTAATATTCTACGCGGCCAATCCATTCCGAGTAAGCTTCTTAGTTGCTTTCTATGGAACGAATCCAGTTTCAATAGTTCGTTGGAGGAATTTCCCCATGTCCCAGCGTTTATACAGCAAGATCGATTTCACAAACGCCTTTAAAGCCTACATCTGAAGTCAATTCCGAGTCCTTTGGTTCTTAGCCATCTTTTCTTCAGTGTGGCCATTGCCACGGTTGTCATTGTTTCCCTCTTTAGTACATCTTCAGTATATTCTAGTAGAGAGCCAAGATTATTAGTGTGTCTCCATCCTTCTTGAGTGATATCGTCTTCTCTTTTAATTTCCGTGATTTCAGTTTTGTCTACATTTACGCTGAGAAACCATTTCCCAAGCTCCGCAGGTGCATTTTCTAGTAGGTGTTGGAGTGCGGTCACGTCCCGTGATACGAAATCCACATCATCCGCATAAGATGTCTCTTCTATGTCTCCTATATAGCATTTACAGAGGTCGCGGAGTGCAGATTCAAGGTATATGGTGAATAGTAAAAGGGAGAGGGAATCACCCTAAGGTGTCCCAATCGTTGTTTTGAAACTGCGAGAAGTTGCTCCTTCTGTCCTCACATATAATCTTGTGTTCGCAAGTAGTAGTCTGATTATCCAAACCGACGATTCATCCAATATTTGCTCAACCACATTCATCTGTTTCTGTCTGTTTATTAAGTCGAAAGTTCTAGAGAGATCTATTCCCAACACGGTCGTTACGCTTTTGAATCTTTGGTCCATTGCACAACGCCATCTATGGCTCCATGCAATGTCCGCCTGTAGATCTCTCTTCTCGGAACCCACTTTGACTTGCTGGTAAGTATAGATCCGCCACACCCTTTATCCGGCTCAGTGTAATGTTTGCCAACACCTTGCGTATCGAATTCAGAAGTATGATCAGGCAGAGTTTTTCTACTGGTCCTTTTGCTTTGTTCGGTTTTTGTATGAGTATTAATAATTTATTTCCAAGTCCTAGATCGGTATTGGTTTCAAAGATGTCATTTAGGGTTTTTGCAAATGTTTCGCTAAGTTTTTTTTGGTCCATATCTTAAAAGCTCAGGGCTAATGTTGTCATTGGCCAATGCCAATCGAATCTTTAATACAAAAAATAGAGGAACGTGCCGTTCCAACTACGAGAAACCAGTTTCGAGCTTGCTGGGAGCACGTGATTAGTTAATTTGGTGTACTGTGGTGTTTGGAATTTTATTATTATTAACCCCAGGCATACTATCTTTGGTAAGCCCAGCACAAACAGTCACAACTAATTAATCTAAGGAAGGAACGTCTGTTTCTGTCGACCAAATCCATCCTTCAATAGACCATTAGAGGTTTCTGCTTCCAAAGAGAGGTGGAGAAGTAGGTACGCCTTCTTCCATTTTCATTGCACGTCCTACGTTGCGGACATAACCTCATTCATAGACGGAAGTTTTCATTAGGCTAATAGTTAAAAGCTCGTTCGCGTTGCCTAACTAGGTCGGGTTTAGGTTGTAGGCTAATTTAAAAAAATAAACTTTAAAATTGTATTTAAATCTCTTTGTTAACTAATAAATATTTTACATAATAATTTAATAATAATAATATATAAATTTTACTACGAGGCCTGTGCAAAAAATGAAACATTTGAATGAAGTTGAGGAACTACTGGAAAAGGTTACCAAGTTTGATGGAAAGACGTTTTACCTTGTCAAATGGAAAAATCCAGCCAGTTTTTTTTAATTTAATATTTTTAGTGACGAAAACACGTGGGAGAAAGAGTCTAATATTAGTAAGTCATTGGTCAGGGCGTTCGAAAGTTCTCCGGTATGGTTAAGCTCGAGCCCTCTGATGAGTTCCAAGGTTCTTCAGAGCCTTCACTTGAAAAATACAGGGATTTTGAATTTGAGGAAATAATAGAGCTTTTCGAATACCCTGATGATTTTTATTTTGAAATAAAATGGTATTTGTTGGAAGAATTGTAGGAAAAACAAAACATCTGAACTGGTTTCTCTCTCAATTGCCAAACAACTCTGGACTCAGCCTATAATTGATTTTTTCCTTAATCGAACTATTTGGGAAAATGTTTAATTTTTTTAATTTTTTTCCTAAAAACGGTTTAATGCAAAAACTTACAGTTACCAACTACTGGCTGCTCTCATAATTGAGAAAGCATTTCATCTGACGCTTTGCAAGGAAATGCGCAATGAGCCAGCTCCTTTCTTTCCTATCATTTTTCTTCTTAGCGATGAGCGGTCCGATTGTGTTTAGCAGGATCACCTGCTGCCTATGATTCCTGACGTTTTCACAGCGACTGGTTCAAAAATGAAACTGTCCACCGAAACATACGTATTTCTTCATCTTTAAGGTCCCAACCTTTTCCGAAGCAAAGCTGTCATAACAAGTTTGGAGGGAGAGAGACTATCCACACAAGTAGCACCCCAGGCAAGATAACTACCGCTTTTCCATGGGAAGAGTTTTCTTCCGTCTGGTCTTTGGTTGGCTGGGGCGACTCCGAGAGGCTTCAATTGGAGATGGAATCCGGCCGCTTCAAGTCCCCTCAAAATAACTTTGTTGAGGCGCGTTGGGATTTCATTCCCAATTTAATTGATGACTCCTTTTACTAATTTTTCTTGAATTTTTTTTATTAAAAATTTTTACCAAAAACCAAAAAAAATATAAAAAAACATTTAAAAAAATTAATTGTTTATTTTTGTATTATTTTTTAAATTAACAATTTTGACGATTTTAGTCTAACTTGCTAAAAGTAATTTTGTGAGACCCTCGTTAAACATTAAAAAATTGATTTTGAAGTGTTATTTTTGGCATTGACATCTGTCCTTCAAAGGAAACTAAAGAAGTTGTCGACCATTTACACTCAAACCCTAACATTCTTGATGAAAATACTCCCCTTTCTGCCAAATTTTCTGTACTCAATCTAACTTCGGACCTTTTCTTGAGTCTTTTCTTGTGATGCAGGCCTCCTTTAAATCTCTTGAAATTTGAGACTTAGAAAGATTCACTGAAAGTTTTTCTTGAAGACCAACTTGTGTCAGCGAGTTGTCATTTCCAAAAATAGATCTCATTTCGACATTCAACATTTCTTTATTTTTTTTTCGGCCTACTGTCTTGTAAAGATCACCGAAAGTAGGATCCTCGAGTTCACAGCTTTCGATCTTTTGTATACACCTGTTCAAACTCTTTTTGCTGATCGAGGTGATCTCAATCAACTCTTATTTTGTTTTAACTTTATAAAGTTTTTTAATTTGATTAAATAGACTTTCGTTCATAAAAACCATGCGACTTCTCATATCTGTATTAGTTGATACCATAATAGGGGAAATTAAAATATAGATTTACTCGTGTATTATTTATATATATAACTTGGACATCATTTACGGGAATTGGGTCATCATTTATGGGATCTGGGTCATCATTTATAGGATCGAGTGATCATTTCTGGATTGTCCTAATTATCTTCGAAACCTTTGAAGTGATTGGTAAAATGGATAATGGACTCGGTAATTCTATTGCATCGCGACATAGAGGCCCATACGAATGGGGATGGATTTCACACGCCGTCTTAGCAATGCTCCGAGGTTTCCTGGAGCTCGAGTCCAATCTCAATCAGTCAGAAATTTAAAGAACTTGATCCAATGACGCGGTACTTCATCTAGGAGTATCGATGTGGAATCTGTTGTAAAGATGACTTTAACAGATTCGCGTTAGAGAAAATGTCTGTCCACGTTGAATCCAAGTAAGATACCTCCCTCGGCTCCTGACAGCGGATGTAGTCCTGTCAACTGTCCCACCTTATCGACATCGGTATTCCAAGCAGACATCAAGGCCTACCCGAAGAGGCAAAAGTGAAGAGATTTAAGAAAAAAACAAAAGGAATAACTTTATAGGCGTCTTTATCTTGGTTTTAAAAAAATTTCTTGTGTTCTAAGATGGAGCTTTTTTTACTTAAAGTAATAAAATAACAAAAAAATTATGGTTATGATACAGTCCAGACTGCATGGTTATTGGACTGTAAGGGAAATACGTTCCAATAGCCAGCAGCGTTCACAGAGTCCCTGATCAGGAGCTAAAATTTTCGTCTTTTTTGGGGAAAGGAAGCAGTCAATTTTCGTATTAATTTAATAGAAAAAATTAACTAAATTAAAGTCACAGTTTGAAAAAAAAATCCACGTGGTTCCGGATTCGAATCTCGCTGAAGGTTCCACGCATCTACTGTGCTTCTGGTTGACGAGTGATATTTCAGCTGAAGGTCCACACATCAACGATTCTTCCGGGTTTTACGAGTGACGCTGTCATCAGCGAATATTTTGGATCTCGTGAAAGGGCTGTTATTTCATTAATTGATTAAAATAATTAAAATTTCACGTTTATCGCAAAAATGTCAAAACCATCTTCCTTTTGAATTGTTCATCAGATTCTTGGTAATCTGAAAAACTAGGATACCAAATGAGGACACCAACGCTAGTCCAAGACATCCAAGTCCAATATAAAAACATCACTGATTGAAAAATTCTTGATTTTGCTTAATATCAACTGATGGTTTATTTTGCTGGCAAGAAAAAAAATTACCCCCAATGTGCACAGCACGATTATAATGATTACCTTAAAGCAGAGCTTTTCAAAAAATAATTCTCGCGCACACTAATCGTAAAAAAATAATCCACGACACACATTAAAAATAAAAAAAATAAATTTTTTAAGATGTGTAAAACTAAGTACAAAAATTGGTAATTTAATGCCCAAATTTTTATTAATAAAAAAAATGAATTCTTAATTATTATTGTTTTTGCATATATCATCAATATCAGGTCGAATGGTTGACAAAGGCACTCGCATTTCAGCAAAAATCCGACGAGAAACAGTATTATCTGACAAAAGTATCTTCATTATTTTTGTTAACATTTATGACCAAACATAGTCCAAGCAATAATACGACAAGCGGGGATTATCAAGTTTTCGCCAATAATGTGAGGTTTTAGTTGTTTTGCTATCACTTCTGAAGATCAGGTATGAACATTTCAATGATTCCTTTGTGTTTAAAAAAGTTTCACTGAACATCAGATCTACGATTCTTAGTAAAACTAAATAATACTTAAGTTGTTTTTTTCAAATGGATAAAATAATCCACAGATTTTTCGGAATAGTCCTGATGCTTGGAAGTAAAATGTCTCTTTAGTTTGCTAGGAACCATATCATCACTTGCCAAAACTTCCATGCAAATTAAGACATTGAGGTAATTTATTTTTATCTTTGCATATAAATCCAAATGACAAATAAGAATCTTTATAAGAACGACGAACTGATTTACCCATAAGCACGTTGATGCGCACGTTATTAAAAAATTAATAAATAATGGTTAACCAATGTAAATGTCATTTAATGTATAATAAAAATGATTATTTTAATTTTAGTAATTATTTTAATTCGTTTATCTTTTTAAATTAATTAGTTCAAAAATGTATATAAATTTATTCAAATTTTGTATTTGGCAGGCGGCACACTAGAAATTGTCTCGGCGGCACACCGTTTGACAACCTCTTCCTTAAAGTCTCTCTTTTTTACCATTCCGCCATGTGCAACCTTGAATATTAAAATAATTAGCTTGTAGCATCTGTCGATATATAATCCACTAATATAGTGGTCGACATAACATATGTTAAAGCTAGCACGTGGTACTGAGGTTTTTAAGAATTATTTCCCTCGCTTTTTTCGTTTTTTGAAATTTGAGCATTAATAAACAAAAGAAGCAAATCAGGGTCCAACTGCCATGAGACTATGAGGATTGCGGTGGATGATGACGATTACAAAGAACTGAGAGAATTATCTCCGTTTGGGGGTCTCTGATTCGCGTTGTGATTTCATTTCTAATTTCATTGATAACTCCTTTACTAATTTTTCCAACCGCTTTCTAAGGCAATTAGGATGAAACGGAAGCGATCTCCGAGTTTTGACGACTTCAATTTCCTTTGTTCGGGAGAGTCGGCATTTTGGCAGTCAAAATGAGTAGAAAATGTGAAACTTGAACCGGTAGATGAGTTGTTGCGTCCCAAATGAGAGATCTATGTGAAATTTCGAAAAATGTCATCTTATGTCTCTTTTTATTCCAGAGGTTTTATCAGAGACAGAAACCCAGCTGACTCCAGACCACGTTTATGATCTTGTTGAGGGTGATGTGTCTGGGAATCTACCCGGTGCTACTCTTGCAGGAAAGGATGAATCCTTTTTTGTTGAGGTGGTAAGTGGGTTCTTGAACTTGAAAAATTGACACTCTAAAAGCCACGGAACTCTACATTCTAACTGTCTCGCTTGTGGACTGAAAATATATTTAAAACAAAAATTACGATTGAGTTCAGATAACAAAATTAAAGTGAAATTTATAGTAAAAAACCCGCACTTTTCTAGAAAGCCATATTGCCTATTGCTACGCCCAGGCAAGACACACTATTAAAAATTTATACTAAAACATCCGCAAAAATTTATGTAATGAAAACTTACATAAGTAAGAACTGTATTCACAAACTCCTCCTTAAGAGATGTTTTAGTGCTCTTATTCCATAATAATGAATGTCAATAGATGTCTCGAAAAGGGTCAGACAGCGATGACACTTTATGATTGCCATTAAGACATCCATTAGACACTATTAATGATTAAATTTTTTTAACACAAAATTTTCACTAAAAAGAAAAAAATTAAAGACTAAGTTAAGAGGACAGGATTTCAAAGGCGTTCCTTATGATCACCGCCATTTCGAGCCTCTGCCACAACCAGGAGTCCTTCACAAGCAACCCTTGTAAGATATTGGAGAGAAATACGTCCGTCTTCTCTCTCGGCCACGCAAGTCGCCATCACAATTGGAATGAAATGGAAGTTATCCCTGAGTGATTAGTACTTTCGGATTTTCGACCTCTCCTTGTCTCCGCGTCTTCAAAAATTAAACTAAATTTTAAACATTATCCATATACCCTGACTATTGAAATCATTTTTCTTTTTCTTGCAGAGTTAACTGGAGATCAATATTCGCTCTTTCCTTATATAAATCAGTCACTTCTAACCATGTAGCGTCTTCATAATAATCACATTAGTTCCACATATTTATTGATGAATTCATCCTTGGGGACTTAATCCCATGCCTATTTTGTTATCTGTAAGATAGATGTATCGTCGCGGATTCAGCGTCTTGGTTAGATATTGTAGACTGAGTTTAGTCTCTTCGGCTTCCTGATTCAATACTTCCTGTATTGATGCAAAGGATGCATCTGATGACCCCATTATGTTTTATTAAGTAATCGTTGTTTAACATTTTACCACTTCTAGTCGCCAAATAGTCAACGGTTTTTTAACTTTTCTTGCAATGATCGCACACTAAATTTTAACATCGAGATAGGCGGTGACGTACCTCGATTGCACTGAGTGTCTATTTCGCTTCATAATTGGTGGAAGTTCATATTTTTTTTCCTCGTAACAATGGCCGAGGTGATGGACTCGGAAGGCATCTAAATTCTGAGCAAAGAAAGTGTCGATGCACTTAGGATCCGGGTTCAATACTATCTAGTCAAAAATTGAAAACTCCGTGAAATCAGTAGCTCCTCAAGTTACTCGTGAGAGGCGAATCACGTCACTTATGTCAGCGGGGATAGTTAGTTAATTATCAGAACGTATTTTATGTCTATGCCAAAAATAGACATCGGAAATTCAGGGATAAACATAAATCTAGTAATACCGCACTTTTGCAGGACCAAGGGTCATGGCCCGCATGTGCAGTCAACAAGACACAACTTTTTTGCCATTTGCTTTCTAAATTTTTTAAATTTTGACTCGTCATGGATCTATCCAAATCAGGAGACGCGCAATATCTGACCGGCATCCAAAAAGGTTCCTTCTCTTTCCTACTCCAATTGAGGAGGGGTTCACAATAGAGGATATTTTGAAAGGTTCGCTTCACTCTCACCAATGGAACACAGCAAAACTCTCTCAAGAACATGGACTATTAAAATGACGAAAGGCCGGTTATGTTTGTATCAAATTGATAATTTGGGCGTTAAAAAATAATTTTACATATCTAAAATTATGAAATATAAATAAAGTGCGTTCTAAGCTTTGATGGTAAATCTTAAGTATACCTTTCGATAAGATTGTTATTGCCTTCGATGTCAATAAATGGTAACATTGAAATAATATTTTTCACCAAAAATGTGAAATCAATATTATAATTGTCCACCAAAATCTTTCAAGTGATACGTTTTATATGTAAAAAATGTGTTATCTGGAACATTGACTAATGCGCAGCATCTGGGAAAATTCCGTAAATGTCCAGATACGAGACTAACTGAAATTCTCAGTGGTGATCTAAGGTCAAACATGAAGACACTGAAGGAGACAAAGACCTTGGTGATATAAGCATAAATTTCACTGCATTGTTGATTCAGACATTTAAATTGCCCACAATTAAATAAATTATATGCATTGGTGTTTTGTATTAATTTGTCCACAGACAGCAGTCCAAATGTCAATTGTTTACACATTGTTATGCAAATCAAAGTATTCACTAACGATCACCTGTTATTGTGGATGTCAAAATATTATTTGACTTAAAAAATATAAACGTCCATATATTATTTTTTGATTTAAATTATTTTATTCAGTATTTAGTAAAATTTTGTAAAATTTCATTGTTTGAGCGGTAAATTAATATCATCGATTTCTATTTTGACGCTAAAAAAGAGAAAAGCAATCAAATTAAATGATTGACGCCAACTTATTATTTAAAAATTCTTTTAGCTTGACGTTTTACATGAAGGTTTGTATTTAAAATATTATGTTTCCACAATGATGTTCTAAGTTCAAGGACTCGGATAACGAACCAAAGTCATCAAATGAACATTATTTTAATAATCAGCAGTATTTAAAGCAAATGTTCCAAAATATTGTATTGAACTAGATTTATGCCTTAGTCCCAAATACGAGTAACATTGAATTCAATGAGGTCGAATCAAACAACTCTAATATCCAAAGTTGCTTTGATATAAAGTATTACTACGATTTTATTAAGTTTCTTGGATATAATAATTTTCTGCGAAAACGTTCTTCTGCTAAGGAAACAACCGGAATCCTTAAAGAATGGCTAAATTCTCATTCCTACAATCCTTACCCAACGAAAAACGAAAAAATAATGCTTGGCCTCGCTTCCAACATGTCGTTAATTCAAGTTCTTATTATATGAAGTTTTAGGTTTCCACGTGGTTTGCTAATGCAAGGAGACGACTGAAAAAAGAGAAAAAAATGAAAAGTTTCCCAATATAATCAAAAAGGAAGGTCTCGCTCCTACAGATAGCACAGAAAGTTTGCAGAATTGGTTGCATTGTAGATAGCAACATGTGCACGGACAAAAAACTAAAAATATGGTCCATTGAAGATATCACAAGGCCGAACCTCAATCCTGTTCAAAACTGTTATTATGTGAATAATTTTAACCCGTCGTTTATGACTGACTTGATGTACTACAATTATTATTTGAACTACCTTTATAATCAACAGAAAAGCTTCACTAATGACGAAGTAGCCGATAAAGATGACGAAAAGTAACTCTTGCAATGGTTTTATTTAATTTGCTTAAAAACCTAAATCCTGTAAAATTCTAAGTGTTTAATTAATGAATTATTGTCTCAAAATACTTAACCCATTAATTGTTAGTATTTATAAAACTAGATAAATTAAGTACATATAATTGACACTTTCCATATGTGACGTTTATTTAGGAAAAATAATGCTAATTAATACCTACATTGTTTACAAATTGACAGTATAAACAACAGCTACTTTTAATTATTTGTATTTTTGAAATGGATCCTATAATTGATATGATTTAGCCGTGGATTCAGAAAAGCTGTGGGAACTATGGAGGAGCACATAAAAACCTCTCGATCCTGATGATGTCTACTGTGATCACTTGTTGACTCTCATACTGGATAGCTTAGTGGTTCGGATGTGATATCAACTGATTTCTCCATTGGCAATTTGATCGTAGATTTCTTTTCCTTTCCTGTTCCTTATCTTCCTGCGTCCACCAGTCTAGGTGGTTCCAATGTTAGAGTGGAAGAAAAAAGATCATTTGATTTTCCACGTTCAATTGGAGGGGCGTTTACTTCCACTTTTGCTGGTTATGGATAAACTTGTGTGATATTGAAGGTCTCTGCTTCTGTGATCAATAGTTAACGTTTTGGACAATGGATATGTCATTAGCAAATTAGTGATCAATGACGATGAGCATTAACAATGTAGCAAGAAAACAATAAATTGTAAATTATTAAAAACTAGCTGATTGACATTAGAAGCAAATCAGTTTCGACTACAGGGGGACATTGCTCCAAATACACTGAGACCAAATCCAATTGTGAAGATTAACATTATGAAAATTCTTCCGTTAAAGAATGAAGTGATTTCCCCGATGGTAGGACGTGTGATGAAAATGGAAGAGGGGGGATCTACTTCTCTACCTCTTTTCGGAAACGGAAGCCTGTAATGGACTATTGGAGGATGGATTTGGATTAATTTGTTGTGACTGTTTGTGCTGGACTTACCAAAGATTGTAAGCTAGGGGGCATTAAATACACTCAGAAAGAATTAATAGTCAACAACTAATTAAATGTACCCAGTTAACACGCTAATAGGAGTAGAGATCTTCCTATATCTGAGAAATCGTCCATTCCTTGTAGTTATGGAAACCACTGCAGTAAAGTGAGTGAAATCAAACGATCCCTTTTCGCGCCACCATAACAATGGGCGCCAGCTGAGACAGGTGGATCATATGCCTATAGTAAAACAAAAGAACATAATGAATAAGAGAAATAGAGAAACCTTCGACCAAGTATTCATTTATCTTACACCTGCACTAGTCATTAGTTACAAGTCATGCCTGTAGCAATAGTTCTGAGTCTGAATCCCCCGCTGGTTACTTGTCGATAGTTCTTTTCTTATGTTTGTCCACTTTTTTATGATCAGCGTCATGTAATCAATCTGTATCAGAAAGTGCGTTGAAGATACAAAAAATCATTTACCCTTCCCATGGATCATTTCTTGGAGAAGTTCCAACAACTATAATTTTGAATCGACTCGACTCGTGCTTGGAAAGATTTTTGGAAACGTTAATTCTTATTTATTGTTAAAAAATAAAATAAACAAAAAAGTCATACAGCTGCCGCCCTGACTGCGTGGCTATTGAGAAGGTCAGGATGGGGAGCAGCGCTCACAGGAATCTCCTATTCGTGCAGAAATCTGATTCCCAAGACGACTCAAGAATTCCAACGTCGCAAGAGCAAGGGAACTAGACGTTTCAACCGCGAGCGGAACAAACAAAAAATCCTCGGGTTTGACCTTGGAAACTAAATACACTTAATTAGTCGTTTGATAGTGACTTATTTCTCATTGTTAATAAAATTAAATTAATTTTTTTTGCTTTCATAATATTTTTTCCTTCACTTGAAGAGACTAGAAGTAAATAAATAAATTCATTATGTCACGTGGGTATAAAAAAAATTTAAGCAAATTAACTCATTTTTAAAATTTGAACTGACAGTTAGTCTAAAATATCGCATTATTTAGCAATCATTAATTTCATTTATTCTTACGGTTGAACTAGTTATTTGTTTTTTTATCGAACAAACTAAAAATCACATATTTTGAATTGGACCATGTCTCATATTATTAGACTAAGTAAGATGTTGAAGTATTTTTTCCAAACTGCTTTATCTACAACGAAAACTCTTAAGGACGGTCAACCTTCCAAGCAGCCCTATCTACAAAATTCTCATCAGATACTAGAAAACTTCCCAACATATGAGCTGACAACATGCCAATCAAAAGACCAGCACTAGATGGCCATCTATGCTAAAAGTATTCCATTTTCTATCTTAAACCAGCGATCCTGAAACAATAAAAATCAATAAATTCATTTATTTTAACGGTTGAACTATTTGTGTATTATACAACAAAATAGAAAATTATTTATTTAGAGTTGAACTCTCATATCTAGCACAATCAACTGTCATAAAATGATATTTAATAAAAATTCATAAAATTTTAGAAATGATAGATGTGCATTTAATAATTATTTTAGTTATCTTTTTAAATAAACTTCAATTTTTTGCTATTTTTTAAGAGAATGCTATTTTGCTTTTTATTTATTCGCAATAAAATTAAATTTTTAACACAAACGTGCATATTATCATGGTTTTTCGATGATATAAGCCTTATACCGTATAATATCACGATCACAGAAAGCTCATTTTTGGATGTAAATTAATGTTCGACTCTGTACGTCAAGCCAAACATCAGCTATGGTTGCGTAGTTTGTGGGACAAAACTAGCGAGAACAAACATTGAAAAATATAGTATCGATCAATTATGAACACCCAATCGAATTAATTAATATTAACCGGATACACCGAGAAAGAAGTTAAAGTAAACAACTATTTAAGTGTATCTAGTTTCCACTTCTACAGAAACAGAGTCATCCGGAATCAGCATGATGTCATTACTTGCAGTTGTGGAAACCCCTCCAGTGAAGTGGGGAGAGTAAATGATTTTTTTGACGTATTGAGGCACGAATAAATAGGTGTGAGCACAAAACGTTCTAGAATTTTGGAGTAAACACAAATGATAGAAATCGAAAATAAGACTCCAGCCACAGATTCTTATTTGGCTTCAGGGTAGTAACGATGGTCGACAGCTTCTATATCACTAAATAACGACGGAGTTAAAGGATAAATTGGAAATATCAGAGCTCGTATTTCAAATTGATCAAAATTTTCAAATCTAGAACACGGAGCTTATCTGGCCCGCATAGAAGATTGTTTGACAGTTTTGACAGTCGCTGTGATATCAAAGAAATTGGAAACTCGATGATGTTCTGATTTGGCATTTATTGAGGGCAAAGGTCTTGTTCATATTCATATAGCTGACTTAGAATAGTGACTAATTAGGCAATCAGCTTGTTCTTTAAATGACTTAATCTATTTTCGTTTATTACACACCGAGACGTTTAGTGTGCAAGAGTTAGCTGGGAACTGGTAATGGCTTTAAAAGTCCACAGAAATTCGGAACCTTTTTTGCTGTGATCTATTTTTAACATGAACTTGTTCTGTTTGACCTCTTTTGGAAGTTGTCTAGGTTTTAATCTCTTAATCCTATCTTTTAGAACAATTGAATACTAAAGAAAATGTATATACAGTTCATTAAATCTACACGGAAGGAAGTTAACCAAACAAGGTTCTTGATATTGAAATCATCTTAGATAGTTGGAGAAAGTAGCCTTTTGAATAACTTGCCCGAGGATGGAGTGCGATATCGACGATCGGAAGTGAATGTTGATCATGGTTGATAAAGGTCAGTTCCGTAAGGAGTGTAGAAAAGCTCTAGACTGTGAAAGGTGAGTCTCTTGAATAAGCATAATTTCGATTCTATAGGAACTCGAGAACGAAGATAATTAATCAGATTTGGAGGTGATATCATTGTATGGAGCTGTAAAAAGGTTTGACAATGCGGTCCAGGATTTTATGTAAATGGAATGTAGTAGTTTCGATGATATCCCATTGAATGAGGGAAAATCATTAAAATTGACTTGGATAGCCAGAATAAAAAAAATCAGGTGACTCCGGCCTCTCTCAGCAGTCTATGTATGCTCTGACTTGAAAGAAGTACCGTCCAGGGGAACTCCTCTGGATGGATGTTGACCAATGGTCCTTTTTGTATATAATTTAGAATTATATCTGGCGCATCAGAGATGGCGAACCAAATGACGCACGCCAACAATTCAAGCTCCCTGGAGCCAAAATTGGAAAAAGAGGAAAAACAAAATAAACAAACAAAAAATCTTCAATTCAAGTAGCCGCATAGCACCACACTAACGTTGGCTCCACGTGGCATAGTTAAATTAAAAAATAAATAAATTCCAAAGACCACTGTTAAACCGAAAAAAACTAAACTAAGTGATCCCGATGAATTGGATCAAGGCTCTCACCTTTTCTCAGTGTTGATCCCTAGAGCTTACACAAGTTCGTTGCGGACGAGCACATTCTTTTTGCATTGGTGTTCATCTTTGTTTTTTGATTAGTTTCTCCATGGGCGTGGGTGATTTAATGTTTTCCCCTGTGTACCATCTCTCCGTTAGCTTGAAGGCCCTTTTCTGGGTTGCGGAGATTTTCTGGATGTTCGTATAAGAGGCCAGTGGTCCCCATGAAGTGCACGCATATGAAATGCATGGTTCGGTGTACTGTGAGTAGAGCGTTTTAAGTATAGGGTGATGTCTAATTTTCCATAGACCTGTTAGGCATTTCAGAAAATTGATTTTCTTCTCACAATTGTTCAGCACGTTAGTGACATGTCTCGAAAAATTCATGTGCGTATCGAAAGTCATATATTTTTTGCCATTTGCTGAACGGCAATTCTCTTCCCTTCGCAGTAACCTCTATTGACCAAGGTATAGAGAGTTGTAACAGATTTTTCGGTATTGATTGACATCTGATTTTCATTAAACCACTAGAGTGGTCGATCCATGTGGTGTTGTATTCTTTCCGTCGCTGTTTGGGTGATCTGATCCCGTGAAGCTAAGACGATATCGTCTGCATAAGCCAGAATCAGGTCTTCTCCATTCGGCGTCGGAATGTCAGCCGTAAATAAGTTGAATATTAATGGTGATAGCGGCGAATCCTGGAATACTCCATTTGGAAATAAACGGGAGACAGAAGGAATGTTTCTAATGGACACTCTACCTCTTCGTCTGCTAAGGAAGTTCATCAGCCAGCGTTTGAGGTTTTCAGGGATATCTGATTGGTAGATTTTCCATGTTAGGTTCTTCTTTAGCACAGAGTCGAAAGCTTTGTGGACGTCCAGTGAGCATAAAAAGCAAACCAAACTCTACAGTGACAATCATCAACATATACGCCCTGACTGGAATCAGGGCATCTGCCAATCCAGAAGAACTAGAAGAATTCTACTCCGCCCTCATAAGGGTTTACAACACCCTCAGTTCTTCATATTTTTGCTTAATTGCTGGGGACTGGAATGCCAAAGCAGGAAAAGCCAGATCTGGAAAAACTTGTATTGGATCTCATGGAAGAAATCGGCGAAACACGCCTGGAATGGCATTAATCCACTTTTGCACTTCCTTGGATCTGTTTTTGTGCAATACGGAATTCCGTCACCCAGCGAGACACAAGACGACTTGGACTGGAACTAGGAAGGATTTGCAAGGAAATTACATAAAAATATATAATCAAATTGACTACATACTATGCAGACGAGGTCACAAACATCTCCTCGTAGACTCCAGGTCATATGGAGGATTAGAGACAAATAGTGATCATAAAATTGTGGTTATCTCGCATTGGACTATACAAAGTCCATAACCAAATGAAAACACCTTCCAATAAAAAGCAGGAGCAATATGATATCCAATTATTACATGACAAGTCAACTCAACAGAAATATGCGTATCAACTAAATCTTGAACTTAATGATATCGACGAAACTAAACCTGTTCATATTATTTGGGACAAAGTCACAAAGTCGATAAAAGGTACAGCATGTGATGTGTTGGGAAGTATTACAAAACCCCGTAAATTTTACAATCATGATATTTGCGTCCTATCAGAAAACCAGAAAGCCTTGAGATTGAAGATAGAAAACTCAAGGTCTCCAGAAAAGGCCAAGGAACTTCGGCAACAACGAAACCGAACATTATTAAAAATCAAGCAAACTCAGAAATCCCTAACGGCTAAAGAAATAGAAAAACAAATTGAAGACATTGAAAAATATAAAGATGGAGTGAAAATGTTCAAAGCTATTCAATTAATTAATAAGAAAAAGAGTGCAAGCCCCATAATAATCAATGACATCCTTGGCAGAATAATTATCGATGAAAAGGACAAAGCAGCTACTATATCTGCTTATTACTATCATATGCTCAACTGGGACAACGAAATAGGCTATAAATTTGGTGCACAAGTCAAGCATGGTTTGGACATCCCAATAAACACACAAGAAACACTGGATGCAATTAAAAAATTGAAAAATGACAGATCGGCAGGACCAGAGAATATCCCAGCCGAACTTATAAAGTATGCCCCAGTGAAGTTGGTAACAATCATTACCAATATACTCAACAAAATATTTGAAGAAAACACTACGTTAGACATTGGCAAGGGTTGGTTAATTCCACTGCAAAAACCGGGAAAACCCAAAGGGCCCCTTTCCAACCTAAGACCAATCATCCTACTAACTACGCTGCGAAAAATCTTGTCAATCATTACATTGGAAAAAATCAAAGACAAGGTGGAGTATTTTCTGTCACCAGGACAAAGTGGTTTCCGGTGAGGCAGATCCACTGCCGATGTCATTTGGACACACAGATGGTCAAGTGCTATAAAAATATAAAAAGTGCATAGATGTTCTCGGAATAGACACGTCCAGAGCGTTTGACTCAGTTCATAGAGGCAAACTTCTTGAAGTACTCACAAGCTTCCTAACAACGGATGATGTCAAAATTATACAAAAACTACTGCAGAATACGCAACTAGCAACCAAACTCGGAAAAACTACTTCAGAATTCTTTTATACTTCACGTGGAATTCCGCAAGGAGACTCTTTGTCACCAGTTCTATTCATAATCTACCTGGAGGCTGCACTGAGAGATTTCAGGCCTTTAATTGAGAACAACAAAATAATCGAGTTAATATATGCAGACGATCTTGACTTTGTTTCTGAAGATGTTGAAATTCTTCATCACGTTCTCAAGAACTTACCAAATGCCTTTTCTAAATGGTTCTTAGTTGTCAACCAAGACAAAACTGAATATACAAAACTTGTACGAGTTGTACGCACTTACGATGAATCATGGAGAAGGCATAAAAAAGTTGGTTCACTACTTGGAGACTCAGAAGATGTTACCCACAGAAAAATCCTTTCCACTGCTGCATATAAAAAATTCTTAACTATCTGGCGTTCTAAGAAGAGCATAACTACGAATACAAAGCTAAAATTGTAAAAACATTCGTGGTTCCAGTCCTGACATACAACTGTGGGACATGGGGGATTACGAAACGGGAAATGGACAATCTGGATCAATTTCATAGAAATCAACTAAGAAACATCTTGAGAATACATTTCCCGAAAAAGATATCAAATTCAGAACTGTACAAAAGATGTGGCTTAAGGCCATTATCAGAGGAGATTCTCAAGGCTAGGTGGAGATTTTTCGGGCACATCTTACGAATGGATATGTTGACTCCACCAAACATTGCAATGGAGAACTATTTCGCACAACTGAAGGGATCATTCCGTGGCAGGCCTAGAGTGACGTTGCCTTCAGTACTAAATGATGACCTAATCCGAATAAACAAAACTCTACGAAATGGTGAAGATCTTTACTCACTACGAGCAATGGCCCGGAACAAAGGAACATGGAAGAGGATGAGTGGGAGGATACTGGACGTGGCACAAGGGGAACTTAATTAATCTAATTAATTTTGATTTCCCGGGAGTGCTTAAAAAAATAAGAGAGAAATAGGCCTGAATGAAGCTGTGTCTTCTTTCGGTTAGAAGTTAACTTTGCTAAGAGAAAGAGGAATAATAGTTGCAATATTAAATTAAGATTATTTAATTTTGTCTTATTAATTTTAAATAAATTTAAATTGATTGACGCATAAAGTAGACTATCTCAACAACAGATTTCAAATCTGCCGCCTTAACCGCTTGGCCATCACGATAGAGGAAAATGGAGAAGATTAACGCTAAGTGTTTTGAGTGTTGCACACACGGGGTTATAAACATTATGGCTTTCGTGAAAGTGCCTTAATAATAATAATAGTAGACTATCTAAACGTCACCAGTGATGCAATTTTCTTCTTATTTCGATAACGTCACCATTGATGCAATCTTCTAGGGTCCTTAGGACAAATAGAGATTGAAAAAGATGTCGCATTTACAAACGATTTTAACCTAAAAAGTCACTTCATAATCGATTATCTATTAGTGGAAAATTTCAAAATCCTACGGTGGAGTCGACCGACTGGGTCCATTCCAAAATGTACTTTTATTTTTCCATTATAGAAATTTTCCTGTATTGTCGGACCAAATGGAAGTTGAAAGTCAAAGATTTTCGATGTCTCTGGATTTAGAGCCCAAAAGATACGTTCAAAGAACCCGGCAGTGCTAATCCACAAAAAGCTCATCATTCTCAAACATTCATAGTTGTTAGTCTCTATATAATTCAGACAAATTAACGTTAACCAAATCGACGATAAACAAAAATTCACAATTCGTCGGACTGTCACAAAGAAGGAGTTTCTATAAGAAAATCTCAACAAAGCAGGTCGCCAGTCATCTAAAACAATGTGGAAGTGGAATTCAAAATAACCGATTTCTTATCTTAAGGTGAAATGGAAGGATATAATGATAGGGGGAGGTTGAACAGATTTCCCTTATGAAACTAATCTCTGGAGGAGAGAATGAGGAAGGGATGCTTGAAAACCTAGAGGCTATCATTTGGTCGAGTAGATACAAAATAATTATTGATTTTTATGAGGATAGAATATCTAAACTCTCTGATGCCAAAGTTAAGCTGGTAGTTGTTTTGATGATGCAAGTTCACATTGACCAAACAGTCAGAAATTGAATAGAACAAACTGAGAGAGGCTTGAGATGAAGCTATTCATTATCTGGGCCTGCTGAATTCTCGAACTGTCTACAAATTTAAACTGTTTAAGAAACACATGTATAATCTTGAGAAATTGTAGATTTGATTTGAAGGATCGTACAACAACTTCGGAGGACGAGAAGTCTTTGAAGGTCAAATTAGATTACTGTGATGTAAATTGAAGGACTATTACTCCACAGAGAGCACTATTACTAAGGAATATTCTGAGACACAAAAGTAGTGGTGTTTATAATTTAGATACTTTAAGCGGCTAATAAAGTCGGATCTGATAAAAGACAAAAGTTCAAAAAGCTAGAATTTGCGGATACAAAGACAGAGAGGTCCAGAAACATACTAAACTGGAACGAGCACAAGTTGTCTACTCAATCAAGCATAATAAAACAGAGGTATTTCACTTCCCAAGTATTTATTAGAATGAGCACTTACTCGACGGTCTAGCGCTCATGTGAGAAACAAAAAGAATGTCTGGGTATTTGTTAAAACTAAACATGCAAAAAACAACGACAATATGCTAACTGTCATTGATGAGCTGAAATCAGCCACAAAGGTGGAGTTTAATGTTATTACAGCCTGTTCAACTGGAAATTCAGAAACAGGAACAGATATGTCAGAATTAGAGAGGCTGATTCAACTAAACATAATGTTGGGATCTGCGTATATCAAAGGGTATATACTGAAAATATTGAAAAGTTTTCAGAGATCTCCCATGAAGTGATAAGTCTTCTGACTGAATGTAACGTCTGATGACATCGGATCTGAAGGTCGTGGGTTATTATCCGAAAGATGGAGTTATCAGCGAAGGTCAATTCTTGTCAAACAGATCCCACCCGTGAGGCGACGAGTCCTTTCTGGCACGACAAGTTGTTAAAAGGGATCTTCCTACCCTTCTCCCTGACCAAACCCTCTAATGAAAATTGCATTATGAAAACTATTCCGCTAAAGAATGAAGTGATGTTCGCGACGGTAGGACGTGGGACAAAAATGGAAGAGGGCGGACCTACTTCTCCACCTCTCTTCGGAAGTGGAAGCCTGTAATGAAGTATTGGAAGATGGATTTGGATGCACAAGCAGATGTTATTTCTTTTGTTCCTTCCTTGGATTAGCGGTTATGACTGTTTGTGCTGGACTTACAATGGTAAGCCTGGGGTTAATAATAATGAAGTGATTAATAAAAATATAAGAATTGAAGAATAAGATTGGAGTGATGAACGTTAAGGTTTAATAAGGGGGTTATTGTGAGATTGGAAAAAATAGAAATAAAATAGTGGAAGTGAATTCTTATTCTTCAGCAAATAAGAGTAGAAGTATTATGAAGACATTTATGGAGAGAAACGACAGGGAAGACTACCAGGAATTATTGGAAGATTGGTGGAAAATTTATTATTAATTATTAGGAGTGTTTGGGTATGATTGATGCTAAGTGTGACGTGGCTATATCAACTGGTTGTTCTAGACTAGACAATATTGTGGTGGAGGATTATGAGACTGCAGAGAATTTTATCAACAAAATGAAATCAGAAACTCTAAAAAAAGTTGACATGTAATTTGGTGTTGTTATTTAAGACAGAAAGGGGCCAAACAGTTGTATTATCTGATAAGACCAACTGATGCTAAGTATAGTTTGCCTTCTTCTTACTAATGGGAATACTTTGGTGGCTGATAACATTGACATGCCACTGCCTTTGCGTTCGGGTCAGTCATGTATCGATCGAGTGGTTACCTTGGATATAAAAATTGATAGAGACTTCTGGTATATTGGTAATAACATAGTTTAGGGACTAAAGGAGTGAGTAATAAGATGGGGTTGTCTTCTGCTGACAATAATAAGGGAGTTAACTCAAGTACCTTAGTTATATCAGAACAAAAGCTGCAGGAGGTAGTCATAGTCTTATAACAGAGTTGGACTCACAATTCAGGGAAGTATTTTGCTATGGAGAATCTTGGGAGTGAAAAGAGTAGTATTGAACACCATTTGGAGAGATTAAAGAAGGAAATAAAGGTAACTTTTTGTTTTGGAGTGAAGGGGCGTGAGGATAATTTAAGTTTGTCTAAGAATAAGATTATAAATTGGAAGAGAAAGGCTGCCTTTTTGTGGTTGATAATAAGGAATTATAAATAGAAATGGAGAGGAAGATAAAGGTTAGTGAGGACAGAAAGCACGTGTTGAAAGTTTTACTCTAAATTTGTTTCTATTCGTGGGAATCGATTTACATTGGGACAAAAGGCTTTTGACGAGATCACCGTCTGTCTGATGTCAATCCGAGTGGATAAATTGTCATTGGATGAGAGAAAATTTGAAATGTTTAGATTGTGCTAATGCTAGGCGTATTAAGAAGAATATCGACAGTTTAGTGTCTTTAGAGAAGGTTAGGACTTGTATGGAGATTTGAGCGAACTTATGGCTGGATTTGATAATTTTTTTTAAATTGAAGGAGATGTACCAAATCCTGGGAATAGAGCTCTCTAGGGCGTGTGACACGGTCCGTCGTGGTCTACTTCTCAGGATACTAGAGCAATTCTTGGACCCTGATTCTGTCAGTATGATCAGAGTGTTGCTATCTTACATGAAGCTCAGAGTGATGGTCGGTAAGACGTCATCCCGTGAATTTACGTGCAATGTTGGTACTCCCCAGGGAGATTCCTCTCGTCCCTGCTATTTGTCATATATCTGGAGGCGGCATTACGAGATTTTCGGAAGTTCTATGATGGCAACATCGTCGAAATTGCCTATGCGGACGACATCGACTTTGTGTTAGAAACAAATCAGCCCTACTTCGACTCCTCGAAATGGCCCCTGCTGAGCTGAACCGATGGTTCCTTGGAATGAACACCGCAAAAACTGACATTGTGGAAATCAGGAGAATGGAAAGCAGATCAAGTTAAATATGGGAAAAAACAAACAAACTTGGCTCTTTACTTGGAGACAGTCAAGATATTCCAGAAGGAAGGCCCTCGCATGGGTAAAATGAACAAGTTGAAGAAAGATGGATTGGTAAACGACGATCCTGCACATCATTTCGTCTGAGACTGTATAAAGGCTTTGTCAAGCCTATCCTAATGTACAATTCATCGACCTGGGAAATGTCCAAAACCGAACAACTTGGACCAGACATCGAAGACAACTTAGATTCCTACTGGGACTGAACTGGTCAGCAAGAATAAAAAAGGAATCGCTGTACAAGAGATGTTGCACGGGTCCACTGGGTCTCGAAATTGCTGATATGCGCTGGAGGTTATTTGGACATATTTTGCGTATGGACTTGGGCACTCCAGCAACATAGCAATGGAGGACTACTTTATGAGACAGGGACCGTGATTTCGTGGACGCCGGCGTATTACACTACCTGAAACACTTGACGGAGATCTAAAGCTCGTACAAACGTCTAAGAAGTGGGGACGACCTGGACGAGTTGAGGAAACTCTCTTACGATCGAGGAAGTTGGTAGAGGTTGGTTCGGAGGATTGTTTTGAATGCTGCACGAGTGAAATTATAACTATTATGATTTTACGAGTGTTGCTTATAATAATAATGTACCTAATGATAACTCTATGAGGTGATGCTGAACTAGAATTGGTGGATTCTATGAATCCCTTCTCAGAGGGAGTTGTATTTAGGTGAGTAATTGCTATATTAAGTGTGTGCGACTTCCTTCGGAAGACATGGAAGAATATATCAAATCTGAGATTATATCACATTATGTTAAGGATATTGTATTTTGTTTATTATATAATAATAATTATTATAGAAGTGAACATGTAATGATTAATTTATTTTTACTATTATATCACACATGTTTGAGTAGAGCGATAGACTTATTGGAGTATATAAACAAATTGTACTAATGTCGCTGTTTTGATCATTAATTCATTTTTATAACATGCTTTTGTCAATAGTGTATTCTAAGTAATATGTGACATGCTGGAGTGGTTACCTTGTAATCTGGCAGCTGTCATATATATCTAACCTGCATTTCGATAAAGAATAATAAATTATTTTCCTTTGTTTTTTAAATTGCATTACTGGAGATGGATTTGTGCTCAAAGATGTTAGTGACTTTCTTTTAATTAAATAGGTTACGTTAAACATAATTTTGAAATGAGAAAATAATAAATGTTAAAACCCTAATCCATAACCCTAATTTCAAAATGCATGCAATATCTTATGCTCACGCTCACATATTGCCATCAAAAGAAATATTATTGAAGCTGTTGTAAAATATTGTTCACTATGTAGGTTTTCTATTCTTTTTAAAGTATGAAATTAATATGGTTCATAGATTTTCGACTACAAATGTATTTAACTATAATTGATATTTACAGTAAATATGCAATATGACTAAAGTAGGAGATATAGTATTTTTATAATTATTTTTTGGTTTCGATATTTGGGTGTTTTTGAAGATGAGGGAAGTAATGTTCTTAAAAGCAAAGTTATGGAGTCCATACTTGAAAATGTTAAGAAGAGAATAACCATGCTTTCAAAAACAAAGTTAAATTCTGTGAACTTATTTCGCGCAATAAATGAATACGCAATGTCCCTATATAACTATTATATAGGATTAATTAATATTGAACCTTACGAATTTGATGATATTGACCAACAAATACGGCAACTGCTTACGTCACTCAAGTTGCACCTCAAACCTGCAAATAAAGAGAGGCTGTATTTGGACAGGAAGACTTTTGGAAGAGGACTTTCCTCGATTTCATTAAAGAGCGAATTAATACTTTTCCAGTTTTTTAAAAGTTTGGAAAAACAGTCGACTGTGTGTTTGCGAAGGTCGGGGATTCTGCGAGTAATAAAAACAAAAAAATGGCACTTGGCTACAATCGCAGGATTTCTTGCCTCTAAATATGCAATTGCCGACAGGGAAAGCATGGATATTAAGTCCCTCAAGGACACTCAGAAAAAATATTTATTAAATAAAATTTATTGCAGAACACTACACTCAATTATGTTCAAATGTATTGATGAAACAAATGTCGACCTATATACTTCCTCAGAATGGTTATCCAAAGGAAATAACGGCCCACGGAGCGAAGCATTGTACTGTCTTTTGCAAGATAGGAATTTGTTTTTTGCACACACGGGGTCATTATGCAACCATTGTAAAAAAAGCAAGAAAACTGTTGATCATTTGGCCACTCAGTGTGGTAAAATGCTAAATAGTGATTATCTCCGAAGACATAATGAAGTGGTAAAGTGCATCCATCTTCATCTTTGTCAAATTTGTGGAATCAAAAGAAGCAGGAAATTGAAAGGACATTCGGTTCAGTCAATATTGACGAATCAAAATGTCGAAATTGGAGTTGACGTCGATTTTGGCAGAAACAAAAGTCCAATACAATAAACCTGATATTTTTGTTTACGACAAAATAAAGAAGGAAGTAACCTTAATTGAAGTGGGGATTACCTCACAAGACCGACTAAAGCAAGTTGAAGTTGAGAAACTTCACAAATATGACTTGCTAGCAAATGAACTTTCGCTGCTCTATGAATGCCAAGTGAAGATTATTCCAGTGGTTTTGACATGGGATGGAGTTGTCTCAAGATGCTTCAAGAATCATATGGATAAATTATCTATTGAAGAATCAACGAGGACTTACATCCAATCGGTTGTGCTGAAGAGAACGCTCGAAAGTATGCTCATTGAACATAAGCATGGGATGAAGGTATACGATGAAGAGTACGCCTCTGCTACCTCCCAACTTGTGGAACTGGCATGCCGTGAGGACAGCCCACTGGACTCTAACGGAGATATTTTGACTGAATCTGATGTGGAGATGCGGAGTAACAGAGAGGTTATGGCACATTCTTCTTCTAAGAGAAGAAGAGGGATTACCAACAATCTGGATTAAAATACGCTTAATTAGTTGATTACTATTATTAAATTTTAATTATCAGCATATTTTTTGGTTCATTAAAGCAATTTTTATGGCAACTAAAATTTCAAAAATAGCATTTGTGGCATCTAAATTTCAAAAATGGCATTTTATGTCATCTAAATTTCAAAAATAGCATTTGTGGCATCTAAAAATGATGCCACCGGAAAATTTATAAACCGACCAAATAAATTTCTTATTTGTCATAAACATAATTAATCGATAAAAACATCCGCATAATTCTTATGGATAGCTACATCCACTTGCAACTGGCGAACAAAGACTTTATTTACCAAGAAATAAATTTGGAAGAGGCCTCGAGTCTGTCAGTAACAAAGCAGAATGAATGCTCCTCCGATTTTATGGTGACTCGGAACATAAGGCAAATTACTGCCTAAGAAGAGCGGGAATAATATGGGTCATTAATTCAAAGAAAACACACATGGCCACTATCGTATAATTCATTTCCCGAAAGTACAACATTGAAAATGTGAAGGTTTAAATTGATGGAAATACAGCATGAATAACTATTGGGAAAAATTTAGAAGAAACTGCTGCACTCTATTTTAATTCAGTTTATAAAAGACATACAAGTTAATATTGCTGAATCCTTTGGATGGCTAGTGCATGTAAATCACTCCCCTATAACGAGGGAAGGCTTTGTCTACTTTAGGATCGTTTATATTTATGACCAAGCATAGTCCGAGCAATGGTACGACAAGCAGGTATGATCAAGTTTTCGCTAATGCTATAAGGTTTCAGTTCTTTTGTTATCAATTCAGAAATATGAACATTTCAATGATTCAGTTAGCTCACAAAAGTATCACTAAACAACATTTGACTACAATACATAGTAAAAACTAAATAATACTTGTTATGCTAGGAACCATAGCATCTGTCTACTTCAGGATCGTGATAACGGAAAAACTAAGTGCGGACACTGTAACTCAGTAAAAAAGACCGTTGATCACCTTACAACTAGATGTGGGAGAATGCTTAATAGCTCATATCTCAGGCACCATAATAAAGTAGTCAGATGTTTACACCTACATCTTAGCCGTCAATATGGAATAAGAAAAACTGAAGACCCATTAAGTAAAATCTTTTGTTGCAAATGAATTTGTGGAGATTCGTGTAGACACGACGATCAGAACGGACACGGCTGTAACAAATAAACCCAACATTTTCGTTTATGATAAGACAAAAAATGCGATTACTCTTGTTGAAATTGGAATCATTTTGCAAAACTACCTCAAGCAGGTCGAGGCAGAAAATTTCCACAAGTATGACCTACTGGCGAACGAACTTTAGATTATTCATCGCGCAAAGGTGAAAATAATTCCTGTGGTGATCACCTGCATAAAATTGTCTCCAGATTTTTCAAAGGCCACCTGGATACCCTCAATGTGGAAGGGAGGGTCAAAGCTTATATACAGACGCTAGTGTTACGGAAGACTTTGGAGAGTATGCAAGCTGAGGAGAGGCATGGAGTATCGATGCCTGTTGATAAGGAAGACGGCAGGGAATGTCAACCTAGGGTAGTCTCTGCCCCAAGAAAAGAGGATTGAGTTAGACGGGCGTTAAATGAATTACTCTTATTTATTGTTTGATTAATAAAATAAATGGTAAACCCAAATTTTTATTTTTTATTGGCACGCTAGAAATTGTCTTGCGGCACACCGTTTGACAATCTCTGGCCTTGATCATTCCTGCCACTCTCTAAACAAATCCTAAAACAAAAGAAAAATTATGATGACAAAGAGTGACCTGTCTCGAATGCTATCATCCATCCCTTCCAGCCCCAATGACCGGAGTCGTTTGAATTTTGTTTCTACAAGAAGCACCCGAAGACTCGATGATAATAAAATACTACACCGGCCTCCTCCTCCAATAGACAAATCAGAATCCTCTCTTCCGAGGTACGTCCGGGTAAACCTGGTTTGTCTACGATGTGGACACTACCCCTATCTACCGACGCAATAAATCCTCTGTTTCTTTTGCATATATGCCTATAAAAGCAATAGGGGTTGGCCCCAAGAAGAGAAGATTGAGTTAGACGGGCGTTAAATGAATTACTCTTATTTATTGTTTGATTAATAAAATGCCTTTTACATTTAATTTTTAACATTATATTTATGAAAATTTCTCTTTTTATCGTGATTTTTTGAGCATTTCAATTTCTCACTCAATACTCACGAAAATATATGTCACATGGGCCAAGCGATGGGCTGCCTGTTACATTAACCTTGAACCATGATTAACTTCAATTAATTTTATAAATGATTTATTAACCACAAAAAATTAAATTTAAGTAACTTTTTTTAGTTTACTCATTAATACAGTCGATATTTCTCCTTTCGAATTTTTTATCTATCAAATTAAACTATTTAAAGCTACCTCCATGCGATTATTCGATAAAATATTAATTATTTTTGCAACTGGATAATACTGAGACTCAAACTTATCCAGTCGCAATGAATTTGTTCCAAAGTCCTTTTTAGCCCGAACCTATTTATTAATGTTTTTAATTTATACTTTATCTCCCATGTTAAAAGTATTTGAATCTCTTCGCATTCGGACACAAATTATCTGACTGGGAATTATATAGATATAAATTTTTAAAATCAAACTACGTGAATTTTCAATAGATTCTGGAGTCGAACAATTAACCAAATCGTCAATTTGTTCTGGAATCTCACACTCATCACTTAAATTATATAAGTCATAATGTGATATAAGTATAACCATTAATTATTTAATTTATTCCCTTAATTCCTCGATATCTTTCGAAAGGACTTTCGTTGGAAAATGAATGGACCAATATGTTGTAACTGTAGACAGCACTTTCTAATTTATCAAGCCACTTTTTTTCACTGCTATCCAGCATTTTTGACAACGTCCTCGTGATCGTCTGATTAAATCTTTCGACAATTCCTTGTGCTCGTGGATTGTTAGGCCTTCCGTGAATTTTCTTAATGTTAAAATATTCGCAAAGTTTTGTTATTTCTTGATTTTTAAATTCAGAACCATTGTCCGACTGAAAAAATTTACATGGCCCATTCAGGCGGAACAAAGATCTTAAGTTTTCACATACTTCTTTACCAGACTTATTATAGAGTGGTCGTACAAAAGCGAATCTATAAATTAAAAAAAACCAACCTACTATATATGTCAATGACCGTAATTGGAATCAGTTGATTTAAGATACAGTCTAAAATTATTGCAAATTTACAATACCTGTCATTGATAATGGAAAAATTCTCTATCTTCTTTACAAGCCTATATTTTCGGTGCCTCGGAAGATTTTTCGGGAAATTTATCATGCAAAGCATCTTTTAAAGTTTGATATTCAACGCAATCTTTCACAAAACTCTTGTAAGAAGCCATTGCAACAAAATAATCTTCCATGCTAGAAATCTAGGTTTACCGCTATAAAAAAATAAAATCTTTATAATCATAACATTTATGAATAAAAAACTAATTTAATAGGATTAAATCACGATATAAATCGGATATACAAAATTAAATGTCGGATAATTAAAAGACCTTTTCAAGGTCGAAAAAATGTAACAGGCTGCCCATGCGTTACGCGCCGCCCATGTGACAATATAAACTTTGATAAAAAAAACTTAACAACTACTAAAAGTTCTTTTCAGTCATGGCCTCTATCTAAATTGAAAACTCTTTAAGCCAGCTCATTTCCCCTATATTTTTCTTTCTCCTTGCGATACTGATCCGACACGGTTCTGCAAGTCAGTGATCTGCTCCCAAGACGAGCAAAAATATTCTTCAATATGCTTGGCCATTCTCAATGTACTGCCATCCTGGTACTGCAATAGATTGTCGGTAAGTGTACGGTAAGGTCTCCAGTCTGCACGTTTGTATTTGAATTGTACTGGAAACCTCCTCCCAGTTAAACTTTCTCTCTTGATCTCACATCAATGTTAATCAAACTGATCGGGCAGCTTGAAGGACTGCATAAGAAAGATCCTAGAATGACGCTAAATTAATAGTGGGAATACTTTCGCGCTTCCATTTTCAAAAAAATATAGTTTTCACAAATAAGCTAAAATTTGGAAACCTGAATGCAATAAGAACCCAATATCCTTATTTAAACCGACCTATTCCTTATTTAACCGATCTTTAATCTAAAATGTGATTTCGATGTGGAATAACAAAGAATAGTAATAAAACACACGGTATGTGTTCTTGAGTTTCTTAGTCTTCTTAATTCATATCGACGACACAGGTGCAGATGATGTATGTATTTAACCACCTCATTATGCCTTCGCAGGTATCGCTGGTCAACATTACGACCACATCTTGTGCCAAATTATTATTATTAATAGCACTTTCGAAGAACCAAAAAATGTAATTTATTTAATTAAGGTTCCGCTTGTGCCGTATTTTTCTTCAGGTTATTTTTATCTCACAATTCTCTTAACTAACTTCCTCCATGCCCCCACGGTTACTGGCAATTAATTCTGAGCGTATCCAGATCATCTCCTGTTTTCAGCTTCCGTCTTACATTGGTCAGGTCCTTGTGTAGAACCTCTGCAAAGTTATGTGAGGTCTTCCACGGAACAAGGTATTCTCTTTTGGGCAGAAATAGTTCTCCATTGCTATTTTAGCAGGCGTCATCTGGCTCATCCGAAGGATGTGACCAAATAGACGCCATCTTGATTCAAGGATATCCAGACTCAATGGTCTTGTATTACATACTTTGTATAGATTCTTGTTTGTAATTTTTTTAGCCAGTTGATGCCAAGCAACAGTCGGAGTTGGTTTACGATGGAAGGCATCTAGTTTGTCCATTACCCCCTGTGAGACTCCCGAGGTTGCAGCATTGTGCCGAATGGTGACACTTTTCCTGGCAGAGTTACAATGGTTGCACTTTTCTCCAGCATAGTTGAAGAACAATTACGGTCTTGTATATTACACAACAATCCTTCGGATCTTGGAGAATTGTTCCCATGTGATAACCACTCAGATGACTCCCTGGCTTCAACGTTGATGTCATCCAAACATTCGAAAAGGGTTCCACGCATCCTCCGTATTTGTTCGATTAAAGATTTCTCATGGAGCTCTTTTAGTAAGTCGAGATGCATAAAAGCGGGTTCATTATACCTTCGTTTGAGGAATTCTACGATTGTGGCCAAATGTGTTTTATTTGATTTTATGACCTGTAGATTCCCTGCTTTCTCAAATAATAATTCGACTTTTCTCTAGGTCTCGGAAGAATTGTAAAAGCATGCGTTCACATTATGGGTAATGGATACCAATCCTCTTCTAAGCTTATCTCTTGGCAGATAGAGTCTTTCCTTGTTCCCAGGCTTCAAATGAATCAGATTCTGTACAAGAATTTTCCTTTTGGTCAATCAGCTCAAATTCGGAAGGTTCTATATTAATGAGCCCGAGTTAGCTTCAGATTCCAGGGTGAGCACATTAGTAGCAGATTTTTCGACAAGTCCAAAGACTTCAAAAAAGAATTACCCTTCTTCATCATAATCGTTGGGTTTTCTTCTCGAGAGTCTATAAACAGCAGGTGGTTTGTTGCATTACTGAGGGATCCTGGGTCGTGGTTGTCAATAACCACTTTGGGGTATTTCCCATTTAGCATCCTCCTCAGAAGTTCCATTACAAGCACAAAGATTGCGGTGACAGAGTCATCCTGCAGTATCCCTCTTTAAATTTCAACTTAATTTTTTATTTTGTGATCAAGTTTTTCACGAAATCAACAATCCAGTGAAGAAGTCCAGAGTTATCGAGTTACTAAATTTCATGATCCACTGAATCGAAGGCCTTCTTAACGTCTATCCACAGTTGCCAAATTATTCCCCTTCTGCCTCTTGACACATTCTTCGTGTCTCCAATTGATTGTCACTGATGGCATGCCTAGTATAGTCTGATAATGTTCCTTTCACATAGTTTGTACCCAACTCGTATAAATTGGGCATAAAAGTAATTGGTCTGTCCTTTGGGGTATGACACACGTTTTTCTTCGAGATAAGATAGGTGACTCCAGTGTAGAACCATTTATCTGGAGTATAGTTTCCGTAATTAACTTGGAGACCTCTTCACATCGGTGGTTATGAATCGATGGGAATTTTTTGAGAAAGTAGTTGTGCACCCCATCACATTCGCTACCTCTCCAGAAAACTTCCGACACCAACACAATTTTGTCCTCCACATGGTCGATAGTCGCCTGATTTGTTCATTTTATTTTTTCATTAATAAATTTTGAATTTAAAAAATGATCTTAAACTACTCGTTGATGACTTTGATGTTTATTCGAATAAAATATCTCTCAATAATCGTTAAAAATAAATTTGATAGATTATAAAAAAAGTCGCGGCTGCGAGATAAGGGGAGGTTGGAAACGTATCCTGAGATGCATGGCAAAAGTGGAATCTCAAATTAGTAAACTTTTCTGATTCCACGAACATTGCTATTAAATAATAATAATAAAAAGTAACAATAATGATATATCAATGATTAGGCACAAATCCATCGACATAGAAATTTCTAGTAAATCTAGGAAGTTCTATAGTAACCCCGTCCATTGATTCGGAAACAATAATTTGGCATCCAAGTCTCGAATCCTCAGTAAGGAACGGCGCACTATCTAATAAATCATCTTCTCTTAAAAAGTTTAAATAAAAGCTACTCCATTGTGGGAGGGGGAATAACATCTTTATAGGCCTCCTCGACGTAACAATGGCAAGTAGTACATGCTAAAGATCCTTCACATGCTCCTGTATTTAATTTAAAAATAACCTTCCATTGGAATATTGTTCATGTGAGCGACTTTTAAAAGACTATCGCCAACATCAGCCATAACAGTGACTGATTTTTTGTTTTTGTCAACAAATGTGATTTTCACCCTTAAATGATATCGTAGATTACTTGTTGGAACTTAAAAATGTCTTTAAAAATATATGGTTAGTAAGAGGCTTTAATAATCTAAATTAATCAATAAAAAATACAAAGTCCTAGGAAAGAACATCAACCCAACCACATAAAATACTTAAATTTAAATATTAATTTTGAATGTAATTGAAAATTTTTTTAATTAAAAAACACTTAATTTACGGATCTCGAATGGCCGTTCGATTGTGTATACTTAAATTTAATTTAAATTTTTTACTTTGATCCAAGAGACGAAACTCCCATTAAACAGCCCTACCCAACTGTTTCCTAGATACAAATCAATACGGACTAACCGGAACAAAAAGCAGGTTGATGGCTACTCATTTTATATGGGAAAGATCTTATATTTGTGGAGATCACTTCAGTGCTGAAGAATATCTTGAAACTTTAACTGGGAGGAGGTTTTCAGTACAATTCAACTATAAACGTGAAGACTGGAGACTTTACCGTACGTTTACTGACAACCTACTGAAGTACCTGGATGGCTGTAATTCCATGGAAAAAATAGTCACTTATGTAAACTGCAATATCTCTCAACTGACCAAGAGATAATCCACGCACGAGAAGCCTGGAATGCCACCAACCTCCCCCTGCCTCCTTCCCAAGATCGCCAGCGAAACCTGGACAACTTATTATGCTGGAAATCATTTGGACTCCTACTAGAATCTGCCAATCAGCACCGACGCGCTTGTTTGCTTTCGGGGGCTTCCCCTGAGAGCGGAGCTTGGCTAAACGCCATCCCCAATGGAGCTTTGGGCACTTTTCTGGATGATGAATGCGTTAGAACTGGTATCTCTCTGCGGCTGGGACTAAAAGTATGTGTACCCCACCCGTGCCGATGTGGCATCCTGATAGACTGCTATGGCCTGCACCCTCTCGCCTGCAGGAGGAGCGCTGGCAGATCCCCAAGGCACAAGGCTCTGAATGAAATTGTCAGGCGAGCTATGGATGCTGCTGGATACTCGGCCATTCTTGAACCGGTCGGGTTATGCAGAAGTGACGGGAAACGACCGGACGGGATGACCATATTTCCATTTGAGGCCGGGAAACCACTGGTTTGGGATGTGACATGTACAGACACGTTCGCCCAGAAAAATCTTCACGAGAGTGCTACAAGGGCCTGTTCAGCATCCGTAAAGGCGGAGAAGGCCAAACTCGTTAAATACGTCGACCTTCCCGATGATGTCAAATTTGTTCCCCTTGCTATGGAGACTTCCGGATCTTACTCCCCCTCTACACTCGAGTTTTTCGGACGTCTTGGAAACCGGATCACCTCATGCACTGGAGATCTCCGCGAACGCCGCTGGCTATTTGAGCGAATTTCGCTCGCAATTTTGAGAGGGAACAGCCACGCGGTGAGGGCGGCAACTACCTGACTTCTATTGTTTAAATTTAAATAAAATAAATTTTAAATTTAAAAAAAAAAAAATATCTTGAATGCGAGATCACTGTGCCCAAACGTTACCTTAACTACGCCGGGGGATATGACAGGTCGGCATTAATCAAGCAAAGAATATGTTATGTTATGTTGTCCAATTTAGTCGTGTCCGACCTTTGGTGATCTCATGAACAAGTTT
Source organism: Dicyema japonicum (assembly GCA_011109175.1). Lineage (NCBI taxonomy): Eukaryota > Metazoa > Dicyemida > Rhombozoa > Dicyemidae > Dicyema > Dicyema japonicum. The sequence continues at coordinate 276,503 of RDEW01000011.1, read as the reverse complement.
CCTCCACTTTCCCCGATCCGTTGCAATTTGGAGTAGTCTTGATATAGGCATTCTCGTGACGTCTTCCACCGTGGATAGCCACCGAGTCCTTGGTCGGCCAGGTCTTCTCTTCCCAGTAATATTGCTCAGCATAATGGTTCTTTCCAGTGAATCAGAGTGGAAAACATTCCCAAAGAACGCCAATCTGTGTTTTACGATTCTTCCCTCTAGCGAAATGTCAGTCTCTACCCGTTTGAGTACATTGATGGTTGTTACTTTGGAGGTCCAAGGGATTCTTAGTAACCTCCTCCTGCACCACAGTTCAAAACCATTAATTCTTCGCCTATCCGCCTATAAGCAAAGAAACGAACTCAAAAAGTCCGCCTAATTAACTACTGAGGATAAGCTCAAGCTGAGTTTTTTGAATAATGAAATAAAAAACGGAGATCAAATAACAAAAATCGACATGGAAGCACGTGCTCTCATTTTTGAATCGAAATAGATCCACTGCAGAAGTTTAAAAGACTATTCGAGACGTCTAAGAGGGGATGAAAGATATTTGATGAGGATCACAGCCAAAAGGATTTGAATAACTTCAAAATATTGCGTGAAAATATCCCACAAGAGTTATAAGAAGTCGGATGTCCCCCTTTATATCTCACTAAACCGAAAAAGGAACCTGTTTTCACTGAAAACGACGTGAGAAATGTATTGAAAATCATTAAAACAAAATATTCTAACAGACCAGATAAAATCCCAATGATCCTCCTAAAGAATCCGGGGGATTATGGAATCGCTACATTGACGAAGATATTCAAGCACTCTATTAACAAAAATTCTATTTTAGTCTTATGGAAGCTTGTCCACCTATGACAATTTTGAAACCCGGAAAAGTGAAGAAGGATACGGCTTCATACAGACCGGTCGCCTTATTGTGTCCGTTGTCGAAAATCCAGGTTCTTGCAAAATCAAAAATTTTTTCCCGACTTGTCATTTCAACATGGTTTTAAAGAGGTCTACTTCCAGCCAACTGCATTGACTACTTTATACGATATGGTTTTTCTCACAGGCCGGGACACATGTGGACTACTTTGCTCCATTGACGTCCAAAAAAGCTTTTGACTCTGTGTCAAGTTAGTTAGTTAAGTAACCCCGCCTCACTAACTTGTAGAAAGCAGGCAGCTATTAAGTAGGACGCAGCAAATGCTGGTCGCTCCCATAGATCGGTCAGTCCCGGTATTGTAGACGAACGTTGTGACAATTAAATTGGTTATTTGTTCTGAACACATGGAGGTTGCAAAAGAAACGAAGGATATAATTGCGTCGGGTAGTGTCCACATCGTAGACAAACCAGGTTTACCCGGACGTACCTCGGAAGAGAGGATTCTGATTTGTCTATTGGAGGAGGAGGCCGGTGTAGTATTTTATTATCATCGAGTCTTCGGGTGCTTCTTGTAGAAACAAAATTCAAACGACTCCGGTCATTGGGGCTGGAAGGGATGGATGATAGCATTCGAGACAGGTTACTGTTTGTCATCATAATTTTTCTTTTGTTTTAGGGTTTGTTTAGAGAGTGGCAGGAATGATCAAGGCCAGAGATTGTCAAACGGTGTGCCGCAAGACAATTTCTAGCGTGCCAATAAAAAATATTATTATTATTATTACCCCCAGGATCACTGGGTCAAAGAGAAGGAAATAAAAGAATAAAAAATAAAAATTTGGGTTTACCATTTATTTTATTAATCAAACAATAAATAAGAGTAATTCATTTAACGCCCGTCTAACTCAATCCTCTTTTCTTGGAGTCAACCCCTATTGCCTTTATAGGAGTGTTCACGTCGCTGCATACCTCAAATTCAGAGACTACCCTAGGTTGACATTCCCTGCCGTCTTCCTTATCAACAGGCATCGATACTCCATGCCTCTCCTCAGCTTGCATACTCTACAAAGTCTTCCGTAACACTAGCGTCTGTATATAAGCTTTGACCCTCCCTTCAACATTGAGGGTATCCAGGTGGCCTTTGAAAAATCTGGAGACAATTTTATGCAGGTGATGACCACAGGGATTATTTTCACCTTTGCACGATGAATAATCTAAAGTTCGTTCGCCAGTAGGTCATACTTGTGGAAATTTTCTGCCTCGACCTGCTTAAGGTAGTTTTGCGAAGTGATCCCAATTTCAACAAGAGTAATCGTATTTTTTGTTTTATCATAAACGAAAATGTCGGGTTTATTTGTTATAGCCGTGTCCGTTCTGATCGTCGTGTCTACACGAATCTCCACAAATTCATTTGCGACAAAAGATTGTACTTAATGGGTCTTCAGTTTTTCTTATTCCATATTGACGGCTAAGATGTAGGTGTAAACATCTGACTACTTTATTATGGTGCCTGAGATATGAGCTATTAAGCATTCTCCCACATCTAGTTGTAAGGTGATCAACGGTCTTTTTTACTGAGTTACAGTGTCCGACTTAGTTTTTCCGTTATCACGATCCTGAAGTAGACAGATGCTATGGTTCCTAGCATAACAAGTATTATTTAGTTTTTACTATGTATTGTAGATCCAGTCAAATGTTGTTTAGTGATACTTTTGTGAGCTAACTGAATCAGTGAAATGTTCATATTTCTGAATTGACAACAAAAGAACTGAAACCTAATACTATTAGCGAAAACTTGATATTACCTGCTTGTCGTACCATTGCTCGGACTATGCTTGGTCATAAATATAAACAAATAATAATGAAGGTACCACTGTCAGATAACACTGTTTCTCGTCGGCATATATCATCCATATCTGGTAGAATGGTTGACAATGCGATTGACGTTGTTGTTTTGAGTTTTTACAAAAAATTATAATTCTCGCCGAATACTCTCATTTATTGTTGTTTTATATTAATAATAATTTGCGCATTAAATTACCAATTTTTGTTCTTACTTTTACGTATGCGAAAAAAAATTTAATTTTTTAATGTGTGCCGTGGATTATTTTTTTACGATTAGTGTTCCGCGATAATTATTTTCTGAAAACCTCTGGTCTAGGCTGTAGGCTTGGAAGAGAAACTGCAGAGATCTCATTTCTAAATGGTCTCCAATTTGAAGGATCTTTAATTCATAATGTTGATGATCAATAAGGGTTGATCTGAGATATCCATAATTGTTATGAGCATGATGTTTTGGACTTTTCGATATGGTTCACCTTTACGTGGAGAAAAATTGGATATAAGTTTCAATCTGGTAACTAAAAAACCACAATTATTCCCCAGTCAACCTGTTCTACGTCCTCTGGGAAGTCGGACTGGATGATGGCGGCTATTAAGCGTTCGCAGATTTGCTCCTAAAGACTCGGTGTCAAGGACGATTCTTATTTTGAAAATTTACCAAAGATCCCTGGAAGCTTGAACTCTGGTTAGCTAACTTCCCTATTGGTCGGAGGGGAGGCGTCTGTATTGGGAAGTCAAGATCTATTTCCTGATTTCTTTTGAATAGTGTCCCCCAAGGATCCCTTTGTCTCCATTACTATTCAATCTATTCATGGCAGATCTTCGTAGGTAAAAAGAGTTAAATGAACTCGAATTGATCTCTTTTACTTGCCCCGATAGAGACCAGCGCATAATTGGGCTTTCTTATTTGAATCGATTCTTTATCAAGTTAGGAAGTCATTGTGTTGATATTTTTAAATTAACATTTTTGTAAATAAACATTTCTTAGTACTTTCGTGCCAGTAAGCTTAAAATAAAGTAACTTCCTTCATAGAGGAACTAACTTATACCCTTGTTCCTCTGCTTCCAGGTAATGTTCTACTGTGTCTTTGATTATTTAAGCTAAATTAAAAAATTGTACTGAGGACAATAATGTTGGCTGTAGAACTTCAAGCCTCGAATTCCTGCTTTGAGGATAATCCTCGAAGCATTGAAGTGAGGTTGGAAGTTCAGACATTCTGAAGAAATTATATGAAACTGATATGCTTTTGTAATCAAACAAATTAAAAATTTATTATAAAATTATTAAAAACTCTTTTCGAATCCACCATTTCTCAATCCTGCATCCAACAGGCCTATTTCCGTTACCAGCACACTGTCAAAAATTATGGAGAAACTTGTATTATCAGTCATTATTCCGTATCTTCTGCGTCCTATATTTCAACATGGTTTCCTCCGCGGTAGGTCCACCGCTACATACTTGGAAACTTTATCGCAGTTAATTGCCGACGGTTTTAACACCCATCCTCCGCCTCAGAAACGCACAATCTTGGTTTCTATTGACATCAACAAAGCCTTTGACACTGTTTCGAGGAAAATCTTGGTTGGAAAAATTTTTTCTACTAATATTCGTCCGAATGTGAAATTATGGCTGGCCAACTTTTTGTCTGGAAGACGTGGAAGAGTAGTCAGTGGTGATCTCAGATCTAGATCACGATTACTACCGAACGGGGTACCCCAGGGGTCTCCACTTTCACCAATTCTATTCAACCTTTTCCTACACGACCTACCTAATGATGGAGACGAAGATTCCCTGTTATTATCCTACGCAGACGACGTAGTCATTGCAATACGGAACCGCTCGACTCAAGTCGCATCCCTTAAAACTCAGACAAAATTGAACATTCTCCACGATTGGATTGCTGGCAATCGACTAACGATTTCTGCAACCAAGTCTATCTGTTCCACATTCACGTCGGACCGTCGTTCCAAGGATGAACCGAGTCTTTTCATTGGTCCCACTAGGATTCCAGTGACAAAGTCCCCCATTGTCCTTGGAGTCAAGTACGACAGCCTTCTCAAATTCAACTCCCACGCAACAGACATGATCACCAGGGGCCTCCAGAAAGTTAACGTTATACGCGCCCTTGTTCGGAGGACCACGAGGAACATGGACTTTTCCGTTTCTACACTCTACCAACAAACAATCGCGCCTGCCATTGAGTATGCCTCCGTTGCATGGAGATTCGGGCTATCGGAGTCTTTGGTCCAAAGAATCAACTCGATATACCGGAAAACAATCAGTATGCTTTCCCCACGTAATGGATCAACAGTCGACCCACTACTCATGGAAGCTAAGATCCGTAGTCGTGGCTCCGGATTTCTTCGCCTCTGTGAGGAAGATGGAAATCCGCTTCTCCTAATCCTTCCCATGGCAAGAGAAAACCGATTGGATAAGAAATTCCCCTCCCCGATCGGATTCCTCTGCAAGACCGAGAGAAGGCTCTTCCGGAAAGTAGTGGGGACGATGGAGGATCACAGACGTCGAATGGCACAAGTGATTGCGAGGACTGGGATCACCTAACTGTCTGACTCTTTTGTCTTTCTTTCTCGGTGTTCCCGGGGTTATTAAAAATAAAATAAAAAATAAATAAAATTTCTCAATCCCTATCTCGAACCCTCGCGGCGAAAATTGGATGTCAAGTTCTACATAATTACTAAAAAATCCACAATTTCTTCCCAATTGAATATTCACTTCAACGGGATCCTTTTGTCTGTTCTCAAGGGGCGCTCAACTCTTTACGCGAGTATTTTGCCTTCTCCGAAGACGTCGAACGTAACCCGGACATATCAGAATACCTAACGATTCTGAATATCAACAATCACAAATCGGCACTCCATTGACAGTTCTAAGGCTTTTGACAGGACTTCCTGGCACGTTGTTTGCAGCAAGATATTCCCATCGAGTATTCTTCCATTCATACAGAGATATCTGAAATCATTTCTCTCTGGCAGAATAGGATTTACCCTTGTTATGTGAAAGAAATCTCGTTCTCGTTACCTCCCAAACGGAGTCCTACGAGGCTCTCTGCCTTTCTCCGGCTTTGTTCAATTTCCACTTAAATAGCAGAACCGAGCTGGAAGGTATGCTTGTCACGTGGATGACCTGATATTCGCTCGGGAGAGAAACATTACTTCCGCCTCAGCCCGCCTTCAAGCATACTTGGAATCTCTAGACTCTTGGTTATTAACGAACCATCTCTCCCCCTTCCTCCAAGTCCAGCGTTGCAGTATTCACTTCCGACCGAATTAAGCTAAACATAAAATCGAAACTGAAAAATCTTCAGAAAGTCCTCCCTATCTCAAAACACCCAAAATCCTCAGAGTAATCTACGAACAATACCTTACATTCTCCTTCCCACGTGGTTGCAAAAACAAGAAAATAAACGCTCTCCGCCCTTTGGTCAGGACAAGGAAACCCTTATAATCATCTACAAACAATATATCAGGACGACCTTGAACTACGTGACTCTTGGGCCTCATCCTCTCAGCCTCCAAAATCCAAAAATTTCATAGTCCAAAATGGAGCTCTTTGAACAATTATTGGATGCAATAAATTACACCGCCCGACCACCTCCACTTGGAAGCCACCAGTCTCCCAGTGGAAGATCACCTCTGTATGAGGAACTTTCAATTATTGAATGAAACCACAAAACCAGACCACCCTTGCCACTTCCTGACTTGCACGAAAAACTGTAGAAAAATAATTCCGACCATAACACTCCTGTTTCGTTATTTGGCTAAAATTCATCAGCCTCCTCCAGATAAAACCAATTCAAAGTCAATACATGACTCCTACAAGATTGCGAGATAGGGGCTAATAACTAACCCCATAAATGTCGATAATCGAAATTTCCATTCCAGACAGTCGCAGATCTTTAGTGAAGGTGAGAACCCAATTTTATGTCTTTGAGGGATTTACAGGATCTCTCAGCTGATTATTTATTTTTGTTGAGTAGGCTGAGTACATATGAGGAGAGAATTTTGGCGAATAATTTACTATATAAATAGCGGTCCAATTCTGGTGGTTTATGTTTGATAGCACGTGGTTAAATAAGCACGTGGTTTAATAAGCACGTGGATTAATAAGCACGTATTCTAATTATTTACTTTTCTAATTATTACTATTAATTATTTATCAATTCCTCTTGAATCCGTCTCCTACATTTTGGGACTCCCTAAAAGTGGTGGATTCTAGAGGTTCTACTGTGATTTATTATGATTAAATCAATAAAGTGGGCACTAATTTAATCCAGTCTGCCAAACTATTCAAAATCAAAGTAGTAATTTCTGAAATTACAGTAAATTCTCTATTTACCCCGATCCCATCACTAAAGGAATCTCGTGGCTATCAGAAATTTTTATAAGCATTACTGATCCTCAAAACCGGGCAAAATTTGAACCCAAATACTTCGAACATCCGACACTTCTCACTGAACTCAGGATTCCAATGTCTCCTGAATCCATCATCACGTTCATGTTCACGAGAGAAAAGTAGCTCTCATCCATCATGAAGAGTAGACATTTCATGCATGGATGTACGTCACCACCCAAACCACTCAGCTCCATTACTTGAAAGAGAATTACCACGTGAGTTAATAAAACGAGACGCTTTTCTAATTATCAAATTTTATTGTTACATTGAAATTCGATAAATTTTCGTTGCCGTTACTTCCTACGGTTTATATTTGCTTAAATAGTTAGTGCCGAGAATTGGGGAAGGAATGATCAGATTCACGATAGGAAAGTCGAGAGATTCAAAGAAAATAAAGGAAGTGCCACCAAAAGAGGAGAACTCTACGGATTCCCCCAAAAAAAAGAAAGAGCCTAGGAATTATAAAACTAGGTTATGTGACTACATACTGTTACACAATCATTGCCGATTTGGGGACAGATGCAAATTTGCCCACTCAGAGGATGAACTCAGAACTCCTCAGAATCCTAAGCAGTAAGGTCCCTGACTTTTTCATTAATTTTTGGTCTTTTGAAATAAGACTGGGTTTTATTAATTTATATTATGTAATTAAGTTCTAACAATTTTTCGATTTTTGAAAATTCTGAATTAATATAATAGAAGTAAATTGGAAAGATAAATTATGGTGGAAGCATCAGAGACATCCCCAAATTATCACACTCCATTTGAAAGCAAACTCATTGAGAGGAGAAGAAGTGGCCGATTAAATGTTTCCTTCATAGCCATGAGCATTGGGTGGCTCAAATCTCCTGAAGGTAATGACGAGTGACATGGGACTCCAAGGGAAGTCCAGACCTTCGGGGAGGACCCATGGCATTTTAACTGTCTCCTAGGTCTACTTGATTAGTAAAAATCATTTAATCACTGATAATGACATTTTGAAGGAACTCATCATGTGATTGGATGGTTCAAATAAGTGCACTTTTAAGGGAAGACGAAGTTCTTGGTAAATTTCACTTGAAAATAAAGGATGGTAGAGAAAATTCAATGTTTGTTTATTTCAATTAAAAAATCATCAAGTTGTTATTCCCTCAATATATTTAAATCTTTAATGTTTGCTAATTTCAATTAAAAAATCATCAATTTGTTATCCCTTCGATATATCTAAATCTTCAAATAATATTAAGTTTCCAATGGGTCGGAGGGTTGAGCTGGTGACGAGGATCTGGTACTGATTTGTATAGATACACTTAGTTTCATCACCCCCACATGTGGATATGACCTATACTCCTTTTTCTTGATACACTCAGAAGACATAGGATATGCGAACTTTCAGAAAAAGAACATTGGATGCAACAATGTCTGGAATCGATTTCCGTCTGCAGGATTTCCTTGCAAGAAGACTTCTCTTGTACTTTCGCCGCCTTTGACTGAATTTTTATGGATCTTGATTGGTTTGTCCTCCAAGCAGCACATTCATATTCAATTGTAAGTTCAATGTACTGGTTGTATTGGGTATCCAATCAATTTAGGCATTTGGTGTCTCTTATATTTCCCCCTAAAAGCTTTCATGAAGTTAATCTTTTTTTACAAGCCGTTATTTCCTCATCAAAATTTAAGGTGTCGAAGGTAACTCCGAGGATTTTCTGAGTTTTGTTTTACGGATAGTTTTCCCGTCTAACTTGACGTCAATCAATAGTTTCTCCAGTCTCCTGTATGACGTCAAAACTGACTTCTCCGGACTTGCTCTCAATTGGTCTCTATAAAGCCACTTACTCAGATTATTCAGACTGTCCTGTAATCTTCGCGTTGCGTTGGTAATACTCACATCCTTCGATGCAACAGTAATATGTCGTTGTCACCTCCTGGAAGTGGTAGGTCATTTGTCATAAGGTTGAATAAGAGGGGAGATAATGGAGAACCCTGAGGAATGCCATTTGGTAAGTCTCGATGGGAAGCATCGATTACTCTGGCGTATTCGTTTTCGGTGACCGCTCAAGGATTTACACAACCATAACCTCAGGTTGCGTCAAGGTTCGACGAATAAATTTTGTTTGTGGTGATCTTCCTCGGAACAGAGTCAAATGCCTTAAGTATGTCGACGTCCTTCTTTGAGGCCATGCTGAAACCTTGCGTCTGGGAGGGGAGGCGGATGAGTGTCATAACTATTCTTTCACAGATTCTTATCTGGACACAAAAAAACAACACCGGTCTGTAGAGCCGGGATCCTTTGGTTTCCCAGACTTCAGGATTGCATGAATAACAAATAGTTTCCATATAGCGGGGATTGAGTTTTAATTGATCGAATGGTTGAAAATGCTTGTTAGTACAAAAACAGTCACAGTGCCCAATTTTTTTAACAGAATCACTGGAATCCCGTCTAACCCACAGGAATATGTGTTCTTCCGATGCTACATCCCTCGGTAGTAAACACAATGATGGTTTCCCTTTTTTCGGTTTCAATTTGGTGTTTGATAGAATGATAACTCTTTTGTAGAGTCTGTGACCTCTTCTCACACAAGCTACATGAATTTATTTAGATCTATCTGGTAATCAAGGTCTCCCTCATTCTTACTGTCAGGGTTTTTAATGTTCTTTAATATCTCCCAAGTCTTGGAAGTGATCCATTTTGGTTCATGGCATTGGATATGCGGCCCAGTTTCCTTCTTTGTAAACTTTATACACTTTCGGAGATCTCCGTGTTCAGTGCTCAGACCCTGTTAATAGCGTCTCTTGTTAGATGCGTATACGTTTAAGGCAATTCCTTTCCTTTATTAGTTTGATTGTTTTAGCATCGTATTTCCTTTTCGAGAGTTTTAGGATTCCTTTTCTGAGCATAAATTTCTCTCCTCGAGAATCATTTTATTAAAGTGATATACTACCCTATCTAGGGAGTTGAAATTAAAGAGTGGAAGTCCAATAAGGATGAATCAAGGTATTTTTCAAATCCTGTCCAATCAGCATTAATAGTCATAATATAACATATGGGTTGTCCCAGTCGATGGAGAACAGTTGATCTTAGTCAAAATGGGGTTTGGTCCCTAAGTCATAATTTACCGACCAGCGAATAAGAGGTGCGTGATGTGGTGAAAAATAGTAAGATCCCGCGATGTGACATAAGCTTTGTCATTGTACGGGGTTTTTGTATTACTCTTTGGGTCGTTCACAATGGACAGATTTCCAGTTGGGAAAGAATTAGATACCCCCTTGTTTCTGGAGGTTGTTTCGCATACCACGAAGGGTGTTTGGCGTTAAAGTCTCCGAACACCAGCAAATTTTCCACATTATCGAGACAAATCCACGGAAAATCCTTTTGTACAGATCCTGGAGGGGAAACATAGATGTTGCCGACAACAATAACTTCGAAAGAGGTTTGTACTGATAGCCCAATAACATCTGTGTTAGAGTCTTTAGCAAGTTTCCAGAATACGAGGAGTTTTCGTAAAACTAATTCCTTTCCTGACGAGGTTGTAGACCCTGCCGTGACCCAATTGTCGATCCGCTCTCAGTATGTTAAACTCATCGAATTTTGGAGTAGTGACACTTCCAGAAAGCTTGATTTCTTGTAGGAGGCAGATATCGACCTTGTTTCTCTCACAAAAAAAACTTTAGCTCCGATACTTTGCCTCTGACTCCATTCACGTTAAGGCTCAGTAAATTCAGCTTTTTGGTCCAGGATTCCGTTTGACGTCTCCAGAAGTGACGAGTCTCTACCAGATAAATGCTCTAACCTGGAGGAAGTGAATGGTTGTTGACTAATGGTCCTTTTTGATATAATTTACGATTATATCTGGTGCCGCCATAGATGGTTATTATCAAGTATTGATTAGACCAAAGGAATGAGAAGAGCTTCATGCAAATCAGAGTGGAAAAGATGTCATCAGACGATCCCAAGTGAGGACAATTGTGACAATATTTATTTTTGTATGCTGAATTAACTCTCTTGTTTGTAACATTTAGTCTAGCGGTACTTTCACCAAAGAACATTGTTCCAGGTTGACTCTGACGCTCTTGTTAGCGACCAGTTTCTTTCACTCGAAAGAACTGGAGGTAAATAAATAAATCTGTAACTCAGTGAATTCATAGAATACTTGCTGAATGAACTGACTTAAAGTATGTCGAGGACCGACCGTCTTAAAAAAACTTCTGAGGAGTGGTTGTTTATACTTGGTTATTTACTTTACGTGGCAATTTAATAAGAAAAAATCTGCTGATCGTAACAAACTATGAAGTAGAGCTATCATCCGACCAATTAAAGCCTACGATGCAGATCCCTCACGACCAGAGGATCCAGTCAGTAAGATTTCGGTAATTTCCAATTTTAGCTCGGTCCAAATCTCGCTAAATAAACATAATTATAAAAAATACTTTCCCCACTCAGAATTAACTATTCCAGATGTTTTGAGTGCTTCTTTATATTCATTTTTGTTATATGCACATACTCTCCATTTTTGAATGAAGTGAGACGGATATACGTAAATATGCAGCAATATGTTGAAAATTTCAAAATGAGAAATTTTCAACTCTTTTTTAAGTTTTACAAAAAATAAAAATTTAAGTTTTTTAAATCACTCTTATTGCTGAGGCACACTACAAAGAGTTGCATTAACCATATCCATTGCATTGTGACTAACCCTTCAAGTATTCTCAGCAATATAACCACCATTCCTTTTTTCAGTTCACATTAGTCATTTGAGCAGCCAAATTTCTTTCAATATCGCTTTTCACAAAGACCAGACACGTCGATTGGGTTGATCATTGACTATATGGTGCTAGTCTCAAGATGATATGCCCCACAAATTATGGTTCTTTCAACATGATCTCAATTTGGAGTGGCATTATCAATTACAAGCACCACTGTTCGTCCGTAGTAAGCCTTCACTTTCCTGAGGCATTCTCTGACTCACTTCCGAGCACTCTATTTTAACCTACCTCTGTGTATATTTTTATGTAAGAGTCCAAAACTGTCAACAAATCAAATGATATGGATATTGGTACCTTCGGACTCTGCAGCTATCACACTACACCTTGTTCCACGTAGAGATCTCCCCTCTGATCGAGATAAACAGAATAGGTGTATTGCTTGACTGCCTTAAAGAGTAGCTGCTGTGTGAATTCTATTCTGCTCATTCTCTCGACTATTGGCTTTTTCCAGTTCACATCGTGATATCAAATTTTTCTTTTAAGGACACACAGTAAAGAACGGTTATAGTAATTAATCGATGAGGGAGAACCAAGGAATGCTCTTCACTTCTTTTTTTGGGTGTATGTACTATATAGACCAGTGCTTCTCAAACGGTGTGCCACGAGACCCTGTAAGGTGTGGCCTGCAAATACATTATTTTTTTGTATTTCCCATTAATCTCTTAGATAAATGTTTCGAAGATCGAGGATAGCCGAAAGAAGCCTCCAAAGTCACGGACGCTGGATTTATGAAGAGTTTCAGTCACCAATACCGCTTGAAGCCATGATACGAATGAACCATAGAACTTGCCGTCGTGACTGCGAAAATCCAGTCAATCGACCGATACGTGCTTGTGTGGGGTCGAGGGAAGAGCATCAGGCCAAGATGAGGTCCCTGCTAGAGCGTGCTGGGATCACGTGATTAGTTAGTTTGTGTAACCGTGGTCTCTGGTGTCATTATTATTATAATGATCGTTTCTTAAAACTTCTATATTCTGAAATGGAACTTGATTCATTTTGGCTGAAAATCAGAGATAAGTTTATGAATTTAGCTGACGAGGAGTTGAAAATTTTATTGATGTTTTCTACTTCTTATATACGTGAACTTGGATTTTCAGCATTAGCAAATATTAAAACTCATAAACGTAATTGTTTAAAGACGTTGAGTTAAAAATGCGAGTTGCGCTATCGACAATTAGACCCAACATTGATAATCTTTGCCGGCAACATCAATTAAAAAATAACGATAAATAAAGTGTATTTTAAATACTTCTAATTAATTTCAACTTTAAAAAAAGTAAATTTAAGGTTGTGCCGAGGAAATTTTTTTACACCAAGTGTGCCGCATGGAAAAAAATTTCTGAGAAGCACTGATATAGACGATCCGGTCCCGCATTGAAATGTTCACTGATGACGGCGTCAATCGTCAAGCCAAGTATCGAGATGCGTGGAACCGTAAACCGAAATGTACAGTTGAACATTTCACCAAAACATTTAGATAAAAATAAAATACTATTATTTTTATCTATATTAAATTTTGAACACCTCACAAAAATTTCTCATTTTGATTGGTACTATTCCATTTTGATTGGAACTATTCTCATTTTGAATGAAAACTGGTATAGAGGATATTTGCATTTACTGTTAACACGGGTTCTGAAGCATTAGAATACTCTGACTGGGGGAATGATAAAAATCTGTTTTGACGTTGCATGTGAATAACTTTTTCTAAGAGAAGATAGACGAAAAATTAATGCTTTTGAACTGTGGTGCTGGAGGAGGTTACTAAGAATTCCTTGGACTTCCAAAATAACAAACATCGATGTACTCAAACGGGTGGAGACGGACATTTCGCTAGAAGGAAGAATCGTAAAACACAGATTGGCGTTCTTTGGGCATGTTGTCCGCTCTGACTCCCTGGAAAGAACTATTATGCTGAGCAATATTACTGGAAGAAAAGACCTGGTCGACCAAGGACTCGGTGGCTATCCAAGGTGGAAGACGTCACGGGAATGCCTTTATCAAGGCTACTCAAAATTGCGACGGATCGGAAAGAGTGGAGGAAACCTGTTCATGAGATCTCCAAGGGTCGGACACGACTTATTGGATAACATAACATAAGAGGGTTAGTAATAAAATTGCACAGTTTTTACTATTATGAACAGCAAACATAAAATACTTAGACTGAATTTGATATCATGCACTAATAATTCTCTGCTGGTTCGATTCCTGGCAATTTGGTCGTCCTATGTTATGTTCCTACTCTTCTCTTGTTCACTTATTGTGGCGAATGTGATCCACTTATCTCAAGACTCACATATTGCCAGAATGAGATCAAAAAATCATTTCTTCTCTTCTACTTTATTTGATCTACATGAAGGTCAAATATAAAAAAATATCGAAATGTAAAATAAAACTATTCAGAAGCAATTAATGTTATTTTTGAAAATATTGAATAGTGGTAAATGTTTCTCTGTTTTGTGGTGAAGCTCAAGTCAACGAACTCGCTTTTTAATTACTCTGATTGGGAAAATCTCCGAAAAAATCTTCATCTGATATCGTGTAGCAACTTAAATTCAACAGTTTGTGTTGAAGTTTGTGAAATAATAAAGAAATTTTCAATCGAACGTGAAAAGTTCGTTTTATTTGTCACAGATGCCGTAAGATGTATGAAAAGTGATAGGAATAATTTTAATTTTAGCTGGGGCATCAATGAAATTGATATACCAAAATCTTTTCCACGTGACTTGTGTTACGCTTCTATTACACAATTGTGCTCTAAGAATAAAATCCTACTTCACAGATGTTTATAACTTGATTTCTTCTTTAAAGGCTGCCACGGCGAAGAACAAACGACGCTAGGAAATGTTCTCAAAAATAGGAAATCCACACTAAGTTTTTGTCACAAGCTGGCTAAAAGCAGCCAAATATTACTCCCAGAATCTACCAGAAATTATTAAAATTGTCTCTGAATTTGAAGGAGATAAGTTTTAATCAAAAATGTTTCGCCAAAGAATCAGTTAATATTCCCATGTTGTTTTCAAGTTTAACCAAAATTTGATGTTAATTAAAATGATTTCAAATACATAACTACTCGATTATTCAATTGAAAAAGCATATGCAGATCTGAACAGCATGAGATTTTTATCAGATCGGTGCAAAAAAATTATTAAATCAAAAAAGCTTCAGAAATCAAGAGTATTCTTGTTTCAGAAGCTCAGCCTCGGTTGAAAGGGCAATGATATCTCTTGACGAAAATTTGAATAAAAATGCGAAACTCTAAACCTGAAAATGTTCAGGAATATTTAATTTCGTATTACAATAATGTCGTTTATTTTTCCATAATGTAAATTTTTGAAATATTTGCAATTTTCTGGCCCTAATCATTACTAAACAAATAAAGAAAAAAGTGTTATAAATTATTGTTATTATTACCCCAGATCACTGGTTCAAAGAGAAAAAAATTAAAGTTCTCAACTAAGTGATCCTGACTGACAAGAGAGAGGACGAGTCCGGCCGGGTCGAGATTCCTGTAATGCTCTTCCCTTCGTAAATTAGTAAGCAGTTTTCGAGTTTGCTAGCGCATTCCATCTTACGATCTAATTTAATTCATTAACCTCGAATATATTTATAGAGTTAATAGTTGACGACTAATTAAATGTATCCAGTTACCACGACTGCATAATGTCACACAAGTCAATCCAGGGAAGAAAACGTCCAGTACTCACAGTTGTGGGAACCTTTCCAGTGAAGTGAGAAAGTGCAAAATGATTTTTTGTTGTGTCACCATAGCGCTTGACCTGAGACAGGTTAATTGCATGATGCCACTTTAGTGGAAAAAAGGAAGAGGAGAAATAGAAAAAAGATAAATCTTGGACAAAGTGGGAGATTCTGCCCCAGGAACAATGTTTAGTGTGAGTCTGGTTCCGCAGTGAAATTTTCACTGATAACAGCGTCAGTCGTTGAGCGAAAGCATCATAGATGCGTGGAACCTTCAGCCGGAATGTACAGAGCAAGATTCGAACTGGGGCCGAAGACACATTTGTCCGGTACTCGTTAAAAAATTTTAGTGAAAAAGAGATACAAAATGTGTCACTAAAATCACCCGTCAGTCCATTCGAACTCAATTAACGGGGAAATAAAAAATTCTGTCTGAAATAGGATCACTTAAGTGATAAAATTTTATTTTTAAACTAATATGAATAATTTATTATGGCATACACTTCGTGTAAAAATACCGAATTTTCACAAAGCTAAAATGGATTAATTACGGGTTTTTCAATAAATCGAATCTTCTATATAGGACATGCACCTGAAGAGCATTCCTTGGTTCTCCCTCATCGATTGGCTATAATAACTGTTCTTTACTTTGTGTCCTGCCTGATCGGAGCTATAGCTAATATGGCTCTGAGTATAAGTGCAGTTTTTTAATAAATCGAAACCCTTAAAAATACGCTACCATAAGAGGACAGTTCGTATTCATGTTCGTCGAGCCAAATATCGAGGATTTTGTGATCCAAATCGCTTCCCTTCTTACGTACCATCCTTGATAGCGAAAAAGGAGGAGGGAAATCCTAGAAGATGGATAACTATACTTTAAAGCCAACAATGCAAACAACCCGAGAGCTGCTTACTAATTTAAATCACTTCGGAGGTTTAATAAAACTATCGAATTTCAAATGGAACAAAAAACCTATTTAAGCAAACAAAAATTGTAACCAAATAATAACTAATTTAATAAACCGTTAATTTCGTCAACGTGAGAACAAAGTAACTTCCATTGGTCAATTGATAGGCTAATTCCTTAGAATAAAGACATATATAACCTTTTTTTGTTGGCTTTAAAGTATCGTCAGGGCGATAATACTCCCTAATATCAACATAGGTTTTTCCCTTAAATTCTGATATAGAAACAAATCGAGTATTGGATAGCTATAATATTATTTTCTGTTACTTTAAAAGAATTTGGTGGATCCTTCTTAGATTCACAATTCTCTGCATTTGAATCTTCCTATTAATAGATATTTAATAAGATACTTCTGTTTCAGGATTTAAACGAGCTCTCTTTTTAGACTCCATCTCAAGTGTTATCAAAATTAGCGCTTAATTCAAATTAAATTAAATTTATTTAAAATAAATAAAAATTATATAATTTTTTAAAAATATAATTGTGATTAACATTTTAGATGTTTTCAAGAAAATTTATCTCTAATTGACTATTTATCGAAGTAACTTTGCCCATTCAAGAGACGGATAGAGGGCCAGTGTGTGTAGGAGGACTACCCGCGTCTCTTTTAATCTTTGACCTTCTACAAATGCGTGTCTCAAGTTCCATGGGACCACCCGCCCATGCCACTCCTTGACCATTCTACAGATGATACAACCATTTCCATACAAATCTTTGAAGATACTACCACAAAAGAAACATCAGACTTTTATTGGATAGAAACTAGCTAAGTTATAACAGGACTCTCAATCGTGATATCATAGTAAAGATCATTTTAACGACATTTTGTTATTTCAAAACCTTTTTTGATATCAGCCTTAACTTTTGGCTTTTTAATTTTCTACTGATCAGCAATTTATTGTAACCTGCAAAATTTCACATTTTTCCAATTATCTTACAAACGTTGCTCCATGAGGGAATCCCACTTTTTTGTTTTGTCTACTATATGCGAATATATTTCACTCTAAATCAATCATTGAGGACATATTCAAAATATATAAATAATACAGGGACAGGTTCCAAAATCTGCTGATTTGCTCCAACAACTGAAAGTATGGACCCTTTATGTTGATTCCGGATGGACTGTTTCTGTAAAAGTGGAAACTGGATACACTTAATTAGTTTTTTACTTTAACTTCTTTCTCGGTGTATCCGGGTTAATAAATAAATACGCCGAAAACAATTTCTAATCGTGTAGATAATAGTTTTTGGATCACATGTAAAGCAGCCCCCCTTTTCGATACAACCGTAAAGTAGCCACCGTAAAGTATGATTTACAGTCAGGTGTTCGAAATTCCAAGAAACTTGTTAATATTGAGATTATCCTTTCCATTTATCCGACCAAATGATTGTACCCAGGTAAACACACATTCCTTCACTATTGGGGATATTGTGGCCTGTGCCGGGGGGGGGGGCTACTTTACAGGTGATCCGTTAATTTATTCCAAGCAAGTAAATCTCGCAGCAGTTTTGAGGCTGATTGCATTAATTACATTCTGACATTTTCTCCTGCCTCAATTTTTTCGATTATATCGTTTATTTTTAAAACCGTGAGATCGTCTTAAAGCATTTATGATTCCATTTATTGCAACAACAAGGGAGTTCTTGGAGACAAAAAGAATTTCTATGAACTTCAAAGTGAGTATGATTTTATGAGAAGGACATTGGTCAATCACAAGTAAAGTTTTTTTTCCTGGCAAGTTCACATTCAAAATCACTTTAAGACGGAATTACCTTTATTCAAGTCACTATTTCTTCCTGGAGACGTGGAACATAACCATGGTCCTTTTAAAGGCCTTAATAGTCTACAAATGAAATCTCTAGTAAACGAGATGAACTTGTGCTGTTTCTGACTGCTCACAACGTGGACATCTTACTTCTTCAAGAAGCTCGTCTAATTTCTTCAAAATCAACACAAAGATTCAAAGGATTCTCCTATATACATGCTGACCAATTGAATGGCTCAAACGGTTGAAATTGTACTGACTATGGTGCGGGATTCAATTCTCTTCATTAACACAACGGACACTACACGTGCAACATTGATAATTGACACCGTCATTAATTTGTGCATTCCCCATCCATCTAGTTGTCACAAACCCTCTTTAATTTTCGTGATATGTCCGACCAAAGGGTTTCCACACATCAATGGAATTAAAGAACCTCATGGTTTTGAATTATCCACATTCACACAAAAGAACCGCCTCAATCAAATCAAATCAAATCAAATTTATTCCAAAGTAAGTAAGGAGTTAGTTAAAGGGATTTTAATCGTGTCCGCCTTTGCGGCCTGGACACTTTACACGTATCCCATCTCCATTGTAGTCGTCCATTTAATACGTATTGTAAAGCTGGTTACCCAACCTTACTTCGATATCTATTTTTACCGGCCTGACAAGGCTATTCTCTTCCTCGGAAAGGCTTTCATGTAATTTCCTCCTCAGAGATATTTTTATCGCCGCTCGCCTTGTTTTCTCCAGGCGAACGAGAATCCTTTTTCTCGAGGGAGTAAAACCATCTTTCGCATCCGTATATCAGTCTTGGGAGAATCACATTCGGAAGATATAGAGCATTGTATCGGCATCCACATAAGTTTTCTGGAGCAGAACATCGCTTGAACGGCCTTCTTCTCCGCTCCTCGATGTCCTTCCGATACGATCCTCTTCCATCCACTGCAATTCCCAGGTATTTCAGGCTAGAGACTCTAGGTATCCATAGCGTATACTCTCTCTGTTGTCGACCCAGCCTGCATATTCGCAAGTAACTGGATTTTTCTGTAGATAGTTTCATCCCTCTCCTATCGCACCAAACCTGAACTCTGTCGATAAAAGCCCCGATTCGTCGCTCAGAGATGTAGGCCTTCAGAGATGAGTCTAGGATTAAGATGTCATCCGCATATATCATCAGCCTGGTCCTAACGTCTCTGTGGAGAAGGAAAGTCTTCCATAAATATGTTGAATAATAGAGGGCTTAGAATAGACCCCTGCGGCACTCCTCTTTTAAACAATATATCTTCGGAATATCTTCCACCAACCACCACGTTTGATACCCTCCCAGTCAACAGGTTCTTCAGCCATAGGAACATTTGTCTTGAAATTTTTGATCGAACCAATTGACAGAATAAGGCCTCGTGCCATACACTGTCGAAAGCCTTAGAGATGTCAAGGCAGACAAGGCTCAACTGGCTCCTCTTCTCAAAAGCATTTGCAATCTCATAGTTTAGAGAGTGAATGCAATTTCCGCACGATCCATCTGGCCGAAAACCCCATTGGTAACACTGTAGAAAATTGATCTTTTCTATATATTGATTCAATTTCTTGAAAAAATCCGTTCCATAATCTTCGATGTAGAGCAGATAAGGCTCATAGCCTATAACTAAGAGGATCTTTCCTCGAGTTTCCGGGTTTAGGGATCATCTATACAATTGATTGCTTCCATAGTGAAGGGGAATGTCCGAGCTTGAAACTCGCGTTATACATCTTTTGTAGAACAGATAGCAATTCATCGGATCCTTCTTTAAACATAGTCATCGGAATGCTATCAAATCCAGGAGCCTTGTTTTTGCACTCCCGTATAGCAGTCCTGACTTCTGCCAAGGTGATTTCCTCTACCATACTATTCAGATCGTCTATGGAGTAATCCATAGAACTAGATATTTCTTCTGAGAATTTTTCAGATATAATACTGGCGGGGTCTACTCCCTGTATGTTTTCTAATTGTTTCCTGAATACTGACGGTACACTTTCCAGGGGAATTGTTCTTCCATCTTGATCCGCCAGTACAATGATTCTTCCAGTGCACTTTCGAGGCTGCTTTCCTAACTTGGTTTTCGGAGTACAACTTCCAGGCTCTCTGTAGAACTTTTTGGATAGCATCGATATTATTTTTCAAAGTTATCCTATCCCACATGTCCACACATCGTCTGTGCTTCGCCTTCAGAGTATTCCTCTCGCGAATAAGACTCCGAATAGAAGGAGGGCAGGACTGATTCGTTTTCGGAAGGATTGGAAGAGAAGAGGACCGCCGATCTGCTATAACTGTCAGCAGATCGGTCACTTTTCATACCAGTGCACAGGAAAGAAAAGATGTTTACGTTGCGCGGGAGAGCATGACATCTCCAAATGTAATATGGATATGGATTCTGAACGGAAATGCATAAATTGCGGATCAGCAAAACACGGTGCAAGGTATGAAGGATGCCCTGTGCTTATGGAGGCCAGGCGAAAGCTTATTCCCCAAGTCCAAAAAGCAGATCTGAAATCTATGAACGTCATAGACGACAAAGTTGAGACACTAACACGAAAAAAGAATTATTGTTCCAAGGGTTAACAAGCTCTCTTCAGCTAATACCGAAGAAATCGGTTTGGCAAACCAAATAAAAGATACCAGGAAGAATCAAAGAAGAACTAAATGAATTATAACAAGACTGAAAGAATTAAGTGATGCACTAGGAGTGGATTTACGGGAAATGGTGGACCTGGCCATGGAGAGCCCAGGCCACCAAAAAGAAATCTGAAAAAAACCTAAAGTTAGTGCTGGTGAATGCCCGCTCCTTGGTGAAAAGGCATGATGAACTAGCACTACTTATGAGGACTGCCAAGGCAGATGTCGTGGTAGTCAACGAGACGAAGATTCGAGAAGGAAGGAATTATATTCTGGAAGGATATGACTCAGTGGAAATTCCATGGAAAGATGGAGCAGTTGCTGGAACAGGAACCTCAATCTTCTTTCATAAACTATTGCAAACTCGAAACGACTGCATTGTATTGGCCGACGATTCGGAAAGAACCGCCTTACGCCATGGGGACTTAAATACCTCCCCAGATCTCACCTTATGTAGAATGGATCACACTCTTGTGATGTCAAAGAAATCTTATTCCAGATATTTATCATGTAGGGTTCCACAAAATTCTGCCATCTCCCCCGACCTTCATTTGAGGAATATCCCTGAGAAATAAGAACCCCTTATTCTTTCTTGCGCAGATGATTTAATAATTGCTTCAAACACACAATATCATCGAGAAATCCTCGACAAGGTTACAACCACACCTCGATATTCCAACAACGTGGCTACTTGACAATCAACTTACTCCTTCCCCTTCGAAATCCATCATTACGGTTTTTACTTCCGATTGTCGACAGTTTACTGTTCAACCTGAAGTGAAGATATTTGAAAAGTTATCCATGTGACTAAAACAGAAATCTTTCTACAGTGATGGACAGGAGACAAATGCTAAAGAAGATCAAAAGTCTACCATGACGTAGACGATTCATGATTTCATGTAAACTAGGGTCATTCGTCGCCTAAAAAGAAACCACCTGCTGGATAACCCCCTCCCCCTATAGACGACTCAGAAACAAACCTCAATAAAGATTCCAGAAGAATCATGCTTCGGACATTATCACCTCTGAGATAAATCAGAGTTTTGCCTTCCCTTAGGGATATCATCAATCAAATCCTCTCCGGACCAGCAACACCAACACTATCAATTAGACGCTTGATGCCAGTCGGCCTCCTACATGTTAGTGAGGTCCGGGCAACTAACTAACTAAAATAGGAACTGCCATATCCATACATTGTCAAGCAAATTAGATTCAGATCTATTAGCAGGTTTTTGGTCATTTCGTTCAAGTACATCGGGTTTAAAAATTGAGTTAACCTCATAGTTGCGTCTTCTTCTCGAGAGAATATTTTTAAGCCATCCATAAACAGCATGTGGTTTTTTTCGTAACTAGGAGATCCTTGGTCGTGGTTATTAATAGCCATTATGGGTTATTCTGCATTAACTATACTGCGCAAAAGTTCTATTTAAAGCACAAAGATTGCGGTTAGAGTTGCCCTTAATCCTTCTTGATTTCCTCAATTTCTTAAAAAAGCATTACATCATAAAGTTGTCGTGCTCTGATGATTCTGGTTATCTGTCTTTTCTATCCTCCTCTGTTCGGTGCCAACATTTTTAAAACACCAAGGTCGTGCCTTCCCATAGTGTAGGGGGATCTTAAAAAACCGTGACTAAATAAATTATGTTGTAAATCATAAAATGAATAAATAAAATATTGATTAATAGTGAGGTGCATAATATTTAATTTATTGAACCATTGTGGGTTATTTTGCATCAGCGTAATCTGGAATCAATTTTGCAATGAATTATCACCATCAGTGTAGCGCTGTTTGTTAACTGGATTTCTGATGCCCTCTTGGATGACATCCGTGGGTTCAAAATTGTCGACATCCAATTGATCGTGTTGCTTCTTCGTCCACACATCTGAACAGCCTCTCGTGGCATTATCTTCTGCTTCTCTGAGCTTTTTTTTTGCGGCGATTTTCAGCCCCGTTGGTTGTATTCGCTTCATTTGTCGGATTAAATTATAGGAAATCAATACACACGAAAATCAAAACACTTTATGCTTCGCAAGGGTGACATCGTCGTCATAACAAAGAGAATATCACTGACTGCGCTTCATGACGAAGAGTGATTAGGGAATTCACAGCGAACGCGCATCTGTCATCGATTAAATAAAACCAGAGCGCTCTAAGTCTTCAGCACTGTGAGTATAACTTAATAATGTGTGCTTTATGGCTTTGATCTGCTGCCCCCTACTGCCCCTATAGCCCCCTAGGCACGCCATTGCAGGTATCCCCACTTCGAAGTATTTCACTCTGATTTATTTATTTAACCCCGAAAAGGGAACACCAAGAAAGAAGGAGTAAACCAACTAATTAAGTGATCAGTTCTCCATGTGACTGAAACAGAAATATTTCTAAAGCGATGGACAGGAGACAAATGCTAAAGAAGTGATTTTGAATGTGAACTTGCCAGGAAAAAAGGAAAACTTTACTTGTAATTGACAAAAACCTCAATTTTGAGGAGATTTTATTATTTGAATAGCAATAATGAAATTATCTGGGGGAAAATTAGTGTTACAATTCGTAATTTTTAAATTTGTCTTAGAAAATTTAGAAAGGGTATGACCAGAAAGTTAAATTTTTATTTATTTAACCCAGACCACGGTAAAACAAAACTAATTATCACGTGATCCGATGCATTTTAACAAAGACCTAATCTTTGCCCGTCGTTCTTCCTTCGTGCCCGCATGAGGACGGCTGCCCCGAATTTTCAGGGCCAATTTCCCCGTGATCTGGAGACAAGTCTCATAAGGGCTCCAGAGGCGTAGGTCCGGGTCGAAGCTCTTCACAAATCCAACGCTCCGTTACTTTGTAAGCCCTCTTTTGCATTTCCTCAATTTTCCTCATATTGTCCAAGATATGGACGGACCCCACGAGGCGATGCATATGAGAAACATGGCTCGATGTATTGTTTGTATACGTTCATCAAGACTGGGTAGTACCACTCTTCCATATTTCCAATAAGTTTTCAATACGTTCAGTTTTCTTCTCGCAATTCAATAGAATGTTTTCTACGTGAGGTGTTAAACAGAGATGCATATCAATTGTCACACCCAAGATCCTTTGACATCTGTGGAAAGGGATGCCGACCTTGTTTAACTTTCAAGGTGACTGTCTTCCTTCCCAATTTTTTGTCCGAGGTAAATAGTGACGTAGACGACTTCTCTGCATTCACCACGAGCCAGTTTATTTGTGAAAAAGTATGGCATCTCTAAAGGAAGTCTTACTGAAAAGGGAAGAAATCTTATATGAAGGCTGATATAGTCAATTTGGGTAAATGGGTACCAATTAATACGGAAATTTAGAAGTTTTTCGTTCTCTGAGATGCAAAGGTTTCTCGGTCACCATTAAAACTTATTGTTTGCAAAATTGCAAATAGGCATTCTAATGACTTACAGATAGATATTGCAACTACTTGTGGCCTGGGACGAAAGAATCAGTCTTGAGGATGAACTTTATGACACTAGAAAACAACATGGTAACGAAAACAGCCCAGTTAATCAGGATATAATTGGAAAATGAAAATTTAGAGACCTTTTATGATGATGTGAAGAAGATAACAGCGAGACATTTAGAGTATGAAGTCATGAAAGATACGGAACGTGCTTTCATAATGCGCCTTAATGTAGTCAAACAAGAAACTCCTGAAAATGTTCTTAAAATAGATTTGAAGCAGATATCGTGCATTCAATACGGTAAAAAGAACAAGATAACATGAAAATGACAAATTTCTTTATCAATTCAATATTATTGAACCAGAAAACACCGTCATAGCCAGAATGAAAAAATTCAGGTGATCCCGTCCTCCCTCAGCAGTCTTAGCATGCAACCTAAGCCTAAGCCTAACTTGAAGGAAGTGCCGTCCAGGAAAAACTCCTCTAAATGGTTGTTGAGTAATGGTCCTTTTGGATATAATTTAGGATTATATCCGCGCCACTAAAGATGGTGAACCACATGACGCACACTAACAATTTAAGCTCCCTGTAGCCAAAGGGGAAGAGGAGGAACAGAGGAATCAAACAAATAATCTTCAATTCATGTAACCAAAGTACTACACTAACGTTGGCGCCACGTGGCATAGTTCCTGTACAAAAGGCATTAAAAGTACAATATACAAAAATCTAATGATTTATCTTGTTTTTAATAAATATTCATTTTTGGGGAAAACCTCAAAATTGGAGAATTTTGTACTTTTTCGGAGTCGGACTGTATTATTTTATGGACCTAAGCGCACAATATTCCATCAAACACGTAGAAGCACGCACTTTGTAGAACAGTATCTTGTTCTGGGAACGTTCGAATATAAGGGCAAGCGTAAAGTTTAAGCATATGACGTCTTCTGATCACTTAGAACGCTCATAATCGCGGCCTGTCAATTTAACGACATTGACAGAAATCAACTGCTTTTCTCTGATGGTATCATCTAAATGACGCGGTCCGCTCCAATGTCGTCGACCGTATAAAAATTGACATGCCTAATCTAAAGAATCTTGTACCATATTGATTGCAGGTCTTCATGACCATCTTAAGGAAGTCATTAAACTCGGGTTTTGTTCCTATACTTTGGAAGCAATCTACAATAATCCCAACAAAAACCCGTGTGACCCAGGATCATTTTGTCTAATCTCCTTTTTTGTGCAGCCTCAAAGATTTTGGAATGGCAGGTACTTGATTACATAAATTCTTGATTACAAACAAATATCTTGCCAAATCACAATACAGAATCTGGTTTAGGCATCCAACCTCCACCCACCTGATCGAGTTAACTGACTTTATTCCCGATAGATTCAACAACCACAATCCTCCTCTCAGCATTCCTGGCCTCTATTGACATAAGTAAAGACTTTGACAAGACCACCCGTCATGTCCTACGCAGCAAGATTACTTTATCGAACATTTGTCCAATCATTCAGAGAAATCCAGGGGGTCATTTACGACGATGCCAGGCAATTACCTACCATGCGGATAACGTGGTTGCAAAGGCAAAAACGAAGTTGATAACTCTCCGCGCTTTGGCTGGAAGTAACTTCAACCAAAACAAAAGAGCTCTGAATGTAATCTTCAAACAATTCATTAGAACAAGATTGAACTATGCAACCCCTATCCGGACGACCTCCAAAAACTCCAAATGGTTCAAAATAGAACTCTGCGAAAAATCATAGGTTGCAACATGCACACCAACCCGAATCCACTATTCTTCCACTGGAGGACAATCTAGTCAGAGCTTTCTCCTGCACTGACTATCAGTGACTTGTGGAAGCGTCCATCATTAGCTGCTGGTCGTTTGAAGACAGCTGGCCTACTACAAACTATTGAGATCTGGGCTAACTGAGATTGTAAAATTATTTATTAAAAAATCATTTTTTATTTAAATAATAATTATTGATTTTAGTAGGCGTCATGGTTTCACTAATGTTCTGTTTACTGTTTCTGTCATTTTGTTGCTTTGCGTGGACCACTCATAACTCACGAGGTATTCATAGTGTACAAACTCAGGTTGAATTTGTCATCAGCGTTGGAGGCGAATCCGTCGGAACAATCAAAATTGGACTTTTCGGAAAAACCGTGCCAAAAACTGCAGAAAATTTCTTTCATTTGGCAAACGGCACTGTAATGTTTTAATGCTCAACAAAGTATCCCAATCTCTCCTACAAGGACTCCATCTTTCACAGAGTTATCGATAGCTTTATGATTCAAGGTGGAGACTTTACAAATAGCGACGGGACTGGTGGTTGCTTGCAAATGTTATAAAAGGAAAATCTATCTACGGAACTAAGTTTGATGACGAGAACTTCAAGCTCACTCACAGTGACTGGGGGATATTGTCAATGGCCAATAGCGGTCCAAATACTAATGGGTCGCAGTTCTTTATTACCCTCGCCGCTACTCCCTGGCTAAATGGAAAGCATGTAGTATTCGGAAAGGTCATTGAAGGGATGGTTAAGCTTCCTCTTATTTGTAGGATATTGTGAAGCTTATTGGTCAGTCCCAGACATCCACTAGTGATATACCGATTAAAGAAGTCAAAATAATTGCGTCCACAGCAAATTACGTGGATGTCCCATATTATTAATTTATGGTTGCCTTTCTAATCTTCTCCGTGTTTATTTTTAAAATCTTGAAATTTTTGATTATTTTGGCTATAAACTCGAGTTCCTTAGAATAGAGAAATTAGCGCTAAGGATTTGTAGTCTACAGTGAACATGAGGATTACAGTTAGCACCTATGTTGTTAATAACATAGGTGGGATTATCGGTTCTATGGTCTACGAAACATCTCGAACTCTAACTCCTTTCCAAATTTGCTACAGTAGTCGGACGCTAAACTCTGATTATACCAGAAGGTATAATAAAATTGTTAGACGTACACACAGTCTATGCTAGAGGTTTGACTTTAAAAGGTCAAAAAATTGAAAGGCCACTCAATTTACAAATAATTCCAAGTAGATACAACAAAACAATATTGAAAAATAATTTTGGATCCTTCTCTTTCCTTTAACACATGGCTATAGCCATAATGGCATTAGGGAAAGTGGAACCACTACTGATACAGTAGCTTTTTACCATACGATGGATAGTGCTTACATCGCTACCCATCTTAGAGTAGGGCACTCGTCGTCTTCCCTCTAGTACCTTATTCGAGGTCTTTTGATAGAGGAGACACTTTACATAACTCATCCTGTATACCTCGTTGCCATAGTTCACGCACTTGACAGACTTTTCCTTGGATTGGCAGGCCTTGCAGAATGTGGGCCCTGACTTTATGAGTTTGCATCGATTCCGAGCTGATAAGGATAAAGATGTGATTTAAAATCGTATGTTCAACAGCGACCCAAAAAGGTTTTCAAAAATAGATGATTATAATATTATTTCCGACCTCTTCGAGTCTCCCTTGACGCTCTTTGAATGATCCTTCTATGACAGCCAGCCGTGGATCCACGAATAGCTAGGACATTAACGGTCACAAGAAATGCAAAAATACCAGATTATTTAGATTAACTTAGATTTTTTGATAATAAAGCTATTTTGCTTAATTTTTAATTAAAAACGCTATAAACGTGACTAGTCAGGTAATTGCTTATTATAAATTCAAAAGTCCCAAATAAATAAATAATTTATTATCACCCCAGTTTAATTGAGCGAGAAAGGATCAAAGTTAATATAATCTTTAAACTGACCCGGACTTCTCAAACCAAAAGGAAATGCCCAATCCTCGTCAACTGCAACACGATTAATTTCACCAGCAAAGAAATCGTCAGCGGTCCATCCAAAAGATCCATCTGAGTCTCCGTAAAATAAATTTTGTTTCGCACTCCACTCTCCAATAGGGTCGTCGTCAAAGACGACTTTATCAAAAAAAGAGTTATTAAGAGGAGGGAAGTGATCACTGCCGTCTTCTGCTGCGGAGAAGACTCAAGTTCAGCGGACTTGAAAAGCGGCAGTGACTCACTAGCTCCATGGCGAGTTATTTCAGTAATTTTTTCAGTCAGGTCTCTATTTTTGTCGATCAAGGCCCTTGTTTTGCATAGTGAGGAGAGCATTGGATTTTTCCAGGTCTTTTAGACGTTCCTCTAAATCGCTTATGTAGAGTTTCTTCCTGTCGTGCTATTTGAGCAGCGATTCTGTTTTTATTTTCCTAGAGATAAATAAAGCATTTGAACCGTTTCATAAGTTTATCCTCAACTTTTGAGTGGTTGGAAGAATAATCAATAGACATAGAAAAAGCACCACAATGATCATCCATCTAATTAGTATTGATTGTCAATTAGCGTATTATATTTTGGTTAACCATTCAAAAATTCAGTAAATAAATATTTAATTATTATAATTTTTAATTTAGTTAATAAACAAATAAAATCTCATTATAAGGTTTTTTTAAGCCTTTTAATAATATTTACAAAAATGTGTTAGTAGACAATATTTAATGGATAATACGATCGATTTGTTGTTGTTGTGAATGAAGTTAACTTAATAGTTCATATAAAATTATTTCATTAATACATGACGTTTTATCCAAATAAGGTATTTTCTGAAAACCTTATTTGGATATATAATCTCGATATTATTGCTAAATTTGTTCTCTTTCAACTTCAAATATCTTGAAGAAACTATGTACTCTCTCACTACTGACTATGGTCTTGATTGGTGATTGAACACGTGGATTCACATATTTGAATTATTTAAGCAATAATGAAGGTAAGATATCTCGATTGGTTGACGTTAGGAATGCATTTAGTTTACAATGTAGCAGACGGAGAGACAAGCTATTTCAAACGAACACCTGTTGTAAGAACCAATCAGAAGAATTATCCAGTAAGTGGAGAAGACCAAATGATTTTTAATGCCGCCTTGGTACTAGACGCCTCCTGAGAGCGGATTGCCTGACACCATGGTAATTTAATGAAAGAAAAGGGACAGAAGGATAACCTTTTTCCAAGTAATCAGCAGAAGGAATTAATTTGGTATAATAAATTTTAAAATATTCAAAAATCCATTAAACCAGTTAATTTAGTAATCGATTTGTCGGATGGTTGAGTTGATGACGTAGTTATTGTGCACGGTTTTTTTGAATATAGGCCGCGTGGAGCCATGTGCTGCTTCGTGGCTAATTGATTAAAGTCTCTGTTTTGTTCGTCTGTTCCCAATTCACTTAATTAGCGTGCGTCATGTGGTTCGCCTTGTATGGTGGCGTCAGATACAAGTAAAAGTGTATCCAAAAAAAACCATTTGTCAACGACCATTTAGAGGAGTTCTCCCTAGACGGCTCTTCCTACACATCAGGGCACTTTTCAGGTGGAGACTCGTCATGTCAGGAGAATGCGCAGGAACACAGTAAGAACACTGAGAAAAGATGCGGAGACTGTTGAGGGAGGCTGGGATCACCTGAAATTTGGTTATTTTGGAATTAACGGTGGTTTGGGTTCAATAAATTAAATTAAAATTGTGAACTAACGCATAGATCCTGTAAACTTATTGTCTTCATCTTCTCTATATGGATGTAACCTCTTGTCCTCTTTTCGGACTCAAAAGACATAAGATAAGCGAATTTTCGGATATAATGAGGCTACGGATGCACCAAGGCCCTGCCAAAGGAGCACCATAGATATATCTTTATGAGGCTCTTGAATGTTATGAATCGATTGATTCCATGAGGGTTCTTGAAATTTTCGATTGAAATTGGGGAAGTTCGATAGAGGCTTTTTGGGCATATATTAAAAATGGACTTGAAATCCCAGCTAACATGGCAATGGAAGACTTCTTTTCTTCCTATGCTTCATGATTCAGTGGATGACCAAGGACCACCTTCCCGATTGTCTCGACGCGGCTCATATGAGGAGATTAATTTGGAAGCGGCTCATATGAGGAGATGACGTAGATAGATTACGGGAACTTTCTTGTGACAGGAACAAGTTGAAAAAGATGACGTTGTTTCTAGTTTCCCAACAAAATATTTATCTGCGGCGATTCGAACGCTGAACATTCACAGTGGCTTTACGTCAAAGGAGAAAGCCCTAGTATCGATTTTCTTAGAAAATTGGTGATTTTGAATCACCCCACCAGCCAAAGTTCCCAAAGGAATTTGCATTGATTGGTCCTTCAAAATGGACACCACGATTTCTCTTCGTGGATCTTATTCTCCCCAGCGCGTTTTAATTTATTCCTTCACAATATGCCACAAGAAAGAAGTTAATAGTTATCGTCTAAATCAAGTGATCACGATGTCTAAACAATCCTTTCTCTTGCTGATAGTTTTGGAGTCCTAGATCAATTGCCACAAATGGATGGCTTTTTCTCGTATCTCGAGCAGGTCTCCAGATATAATATCAAATTTTATTTTTAATCTGTAATTTCATTAATGTTTTGCTAGAAGGAAGATTGTAAAACACAGATTGGCGTTCTTTAGGCATGTTGTCCGCTCTGATTCACTGGAAAGACCCATTATGCTAAGGTAAAATTACTGGGAAGAGAACACCTGGCCGACCAAGGACTCGGTGACTATCCACGGTGGAAGACGTCACGGGAATGCCTATATCAAGGCTACTTTAAATTGCAACGGATCGGGGAGTCGTTCATGAGATCTCCAAGGGTCGGATACGACTTAATTGGACAACATAACATAATTTTTATTAATGTTAGGCACGCAGCCATCAACGGGGTTGTGAAGCGCTCTCTTGAGGCGACTGGATTCCTGTTGTCTTTATAATCGGTGGGCCTGGATCGTGGAGATTGAAAGCGCCCAGAAGCGGGTCTTGCCCTTCTCTTGGTGAGAAATACTTGATTCGGGATGGGGCCGTACTGACACCTTTTCCCAGTCGAGACTTGCTGGTAATTATTATTAGATAATTAATGCCCTACTAATAATTAACAATTGTACATGGAGAAGAAGAACGGCGTAAATCCATAAATTAGCTCCATTTGACATATTAGTATTTTTATATATAGTGGAGATGAAAATCCAGATTCACATAGCCAAGTTGTTGCAAATGGAACCAGAACTTGCAGTGCTTTTTTCCAAGGGTCGGAAACCCAACTTGAGAACTGCACCAAAAAACCTCCAAAAATTTGAGTCGTACAACATTTTCAGTGATGTACATGCTTGTATTTCAGTTAAATGGTCTTTATCCTCATTTCTATCGCTTATTTTCTCGAAACACGACCTCTTGACAGCCATCTAACATTGGTACGATACAAGAAAACAGTGGCGTCTGCATTATAATCAATACATAATGCTTTGAACAGTCTATGATTTAAAGCCCTTCCTCAAATGAAATTCACGACTTTGACACACGAGTAATCATGATTTTTTAGATTATTTCTCGCACATCCTTAAAAAATTTCTCGCATTCCTAGGGGGTGCGAGCACCCTCAATCGGGAAGCACTATTATAGATGGTCACTTCATCATCGGGAACATCATTATTAACATCGACTAAAATTAAAACAAGTTGCAAGGCACTTTTATTTGCTCTCCAATGCAGACGCAGTCAAGTATTAATTTTGAAACATGTCTCAAAATAAAGAATATTTATACGCATGTTCAACAGTTTTCATCACAGTTACTGTCAGTCGCTTTGACGTGCGGAAACCCAAGCAAGTGGAATAACTCATGAGACATAATTTCTGCAGCCATTTTTGGTTGTCTCTTTTATAAATGATTCCCAATGCTTGGGTGGTGCAGACAGTCTTTGACAATTCGATTCCCGCTCCCTTTTGACCCGATAGGCCTTTGACGTTAGCATCTCTAAGAATTAGTTTGAATAATCACCCAAATAATAAAACTGCGTCTACTTTATAAAAATAATTTTTATTATTTTCGCATTCAGCTTCAAAAGAATTAGTTGATGTAGTGTAACTAATGAAGTATAATTTCTAAGTTTTGATTCTATTTTGATTGCTCCAAAATACTGAATCATAAACAATTGCATAATTTTCGAGAGAACTCAAACAGGTTACTTATGTACTCTCTCATTTGGTTTTTATTATAATCGAAACCTTTTTGCTATATGTAAAATATTAAATGAAAACAAATTTGTCACCAGAATAACGTTTATTTCGAAAAAAGTGCTTGTTATCTAAAATTGTGGCATAGTGGTTAATAGTGGTTAAGTGTCGGGCTAAAGTGACTTAGGTTACGGGTTCGATTCTCGCTGCTGTTCACCTGGTGGAAGGTTCTCGCATCTACGATGCTAAAATGGCTTGACGAATGACGCCGTCATCAGTGGACTCTCACTGCGGAACTGGATTGTCTAGAAAAAACCCACACACAAGAAAAAGAAAAAAAAGTGAAGATCATTCCTTGGTTCTACGATTAGTTAAAATTAACTGTTCTTTACTAAAATTAACTGTGTGTCCTGCCTATGCGGAGCTAATACCACGGCTCCGTGAAAAAGGCTGTTATTATTATTATCTAAAATTGTTAGAAAATTACCAACAAAAGCACAAAATAATGTGCAAAACAAAAATATCATTTTCTAAAAATCAAAAATCATTTTAAAAAATCGTTTATAAGCTAAAATTATTAAGCAATTATTTTTGAGTGTGTAATATGATTTGGGAAATTTGGTTTCATTCCAAATTTTTGATTAATTCCAAAGTTTTATTTGCTGCATATGTTTTGACAAACTTATTTATTCAACAAAAATTCTTATTGTCGGAAGAGAACTATCCAAATGAACTTGTATTTCTCGTCAGTGGAAGAAACGAATGGAGTGGCGCTTGGGTCAATTCCCTCCCCTTTGGTAGAGTCTGGAGCTACCTTGATGATGACACAGTCCGCACCGGTATCTGCATCAGACTTGAACAGAAGTTTTGCCAGACTCACAAATGCCGGTGTGGTGGTACCGTCGACTGTTATGGACATGCCTTTCTTTTCGAAGAAGTGCAGGACGATTCTCGAGACATAAGGCGATCAACGGAATTGTTAAGCGTGCCCTGGAGTCTGCTGGATACCTCTCCAACCTGTTGGCTTGGACAGAGGAGACGGAAAACGGCCTGACTGAATCACAATTATTCCATTCTAGAAAGAGAAACCTTTAGTATGGGATGCTACATGTGTCGATCCCCTTTGCCCATCCAA
Organism: Dicyema japonicum; assembly: GCA_011109175.1. Taxonomy (NCBI): domain Eukaryota; kingdom Metazoa; phylum Dicyemida; class Rhombozoa; family Dicyemidae; genus Dicyema; species Dicyema japonicum. Next base: position 242,957 of record RDEW01000011.1, on the reverse strand, counting down.
CATTGCCGGGAACGCGGTAGATACACTATATGTCTGGGAAAAACAATGAGGGCAAAGAGAAAAATACGAAGCGTACGAGATCGATTCACGTTCTACCTATTGTTGTTGAGACAACTGGAGGAATAAGTTGGAAATCGCTTCGTTTCCTAAAGAAAATTGGATGCCTAGCTACACTAAAAAGCCACGACTCACGTGAGACTCAGTGAGTTCTCCAGTTGATCTCTGTTGCGACCGCGAGAGGGAACTCAACGTCGACTATTTCTGCGGGGTCCACTTTGGATGGATGGCTTTGTTAATTAATTATTTATTAATTTAATAAATTTACCTCATCTTAAAACTTGTTGCTATAAACCTGTTTGATTTCAGTTCTTTTTCTGAGAAAATGAATACTTTTGCGAACATCTAACATGTAGTATAAATCCTCGACATATGAATAAAAATGATCTCTTTCCTAGGCCACATTCTCTGAATACAGAGATAAACTTGAAAAAACCTCTGGATTGTCTACCGCGCTCCCGACAATGTTGAATGGGAAAAGGGGGTCATTAAAAGATGAGCTAAATTAAAAGTAGAAAATACCTTTAGGAACTATATGGTTGAAGAGAGGATCGATGAATTCAAAAGGATATATAGGAAAAAGGATTACGTGTGAAGTGCAGACTGCTAAGGGTAGAACTCATAAAAATGTTTCATGAATTATGTTGGCCACTGGATTTCACGAAGCCATCTTTTCTGACTGTATCCAGACCTCAGTTTCTTTAGAAAAGACAATACTTTCACCCTACGCTTACAGTTGTCTCAAAAATAATAGCAGAAATGGTTAACCGAACCAAGAGTCTTTTTTGATTTTGCCAATTAGCCTTCTTAGCCATTTCTGCGGCGTATAATGCGTTTACCGCACTCCTGACGTTGAGGTATGAAAAAGTGAATCATCAATCTCTCAAATTAATTTTCTAATTTTATCTTATAAAGGACAATTTATTAAAATTATATAAATTTGAAATTGATTAAAAATTAAAAAAATAAATTCATCAATCAAGAAGTTGACCGACATAATAAGCACTAACGTGTTTATTAGCACATTCATGTTATTTTTATTATTTATGACCTTCATCACGAAAATCCAAGATAAAGCCTATATATTACTACATGGAGACATTATATTGACAAATACGCAAACAAATGTATTTACAGTAATAATATTAGATAAGTGATGCATTTAATGTAAACAATAAACATGAGTACGTGGTAAATCTATTAGAATCGTAAAAGGAATTCTATTGCTAGACGTTTCTGTTGAAGTTTCAAAAAAATACTACAAAATAACAATAAAAATTGGGATAAATTCCAGTAAATTATATTTAACCATCAAAGTAAACATGACCAAGGCTGTAGTCCTCCCAAGAATCAAATTTGAAGGATATTATAGATGTGGGCATATTTCTCAGAGATTTGAAAATTATTTTTCTCTCGAAATCTATTCCTTGACGGTACAATATTTCAGAAAATATTCCGGTGCATATTTTACTGGAAAAAGTATAAATCTAATTTAGCCAGTAAATTCCTTTGTTGAATCCATCGACTCAGATGTTCAATTTTGGTATTTTATTTCCGAGAAACAAGTCAAAGCTGTTTTAAGTGGGTATTTTAAAATCATGTATTTTGATAAAAATGTAAATTGTAATATTTTTCTGTAGAGAAAAGATCCCGTTTATTCTGATGGCAATATAATCACAAAAATTAAATACATAAACTCTGGGATTAGGTTGTCTCTAATCGGGAGCAACTTTATAATTTTATTTATATTTAATGTGACCCAAAGTCAATATTATATTTCGCATATTGGATTTATCAGGCAAAACAATTTTATTGGATTTTGGTACCCCCATAACCAGAGATATGTCTATTTTGGAAGTTCCTGTGTCTCCAAAATGTTTACTGCTAATTTCCATGATTTCATAAACGTTAGATTTTCATCATTTAGGGCTCTAATTCTTAAAAACAGCTTGAATTTCAGTTTCCCTGAAATAGGTACAAGGTTTTGTGAATTTTAGACTCTGAATGTTTCGTGATGGCAGGCTCTACATCAATAAATTATATAATTTGTATTACAATCGCAGTTGTGTTATTTACGGTTATTGGCGTTGTGCGGATCATTGGGGGTTTTCGCACGAAACTTCGACGGGAAATAAGGCCGACGGAGTATACTGCTTTACTTTAATAAATGATTATACTTTGGGAATTAAATTTATTGGACAGAAACCATTGTCATAGGCAAAACAAAATTTTCAGGCCTTTGGAGTTTCTTAGATTTCGCGGAAAAACTTTCATCAAGTTAATTTTCTCGTACAAGCCATTGCTACTTTAGCGGACAAAACAGAAAATCCTCTGGTAGGACCGCATAGAAATTATGTAGGAATATCAAATATTAAGGAAAAGTCCAGTATTTATAACGTAGCACAAATTTTTGACCTTGAACTAAGATTAACTTTATTTAATTTCATTATTGATTAATTAACCACCAAAAATAATTAATTTAAGTAACTATTTTTAGTATAGCCCCTCCTACAGCTCGATCGTTAGAAAATTAATGGACATCTTTCGAAAAAACTTTCGTTAGAAAATTAATGGACAGATATGTTATAACTGTACACAGCATTTTCTAATTTATCAAGCCACTTTTTTCCACTGTTATCCAGCATTTTGGACAACTTTCTCGTTATCGTTTGATTGAATCCTTCGACAATCTCTTGTGTCAGAAAATTGTTAGGCCTGTTAATTTGCTTGATGTTGAAATCAGTGCAAAGTTTGTTATTTCTCGATTTCTGAATTCCGACCCATTTTCATAATCAAAAAATGTAACGGGCTGATAAAATTATTATCTAAAGAACGAGCCGAAGGCATAGTGGTTAGGTGTCGGGCTAAAGTGGCTTAGGTTACGGTTTCGATTCTCGGAAGGTTCCACGCATCTACGATGCTAAAAGGGCTTGACGAGTGACACCTTCACCAGTGGATATTCACTGCAGAACTGGATTGTCTAGAAAGGACCCACACACAAGAAAAAGAAAAAAGATAGGAAAATCATTCCTTGGTTCTACGATTAGTTAAAATTAACTGTTCTTTACTAAAATAAAGTGGGTGTTGCCTATGCGGAGCTATAAATATTATGGCTCTCCTGAAAAGGCTGTTATTATTATTAAAGACCGAGATTTTTGACCTGAAAACGTTTTGAATTACATTATTTTATAATATTTTTGATTAGCTTTTTTCATATTTAAAAATTTTTTTTTCTAGATAAATTTATCATAAAGTCAAAAAAAGGTCAAAATTTTGGAATTTTAAAGTAAAAAAATCGCTCTAATTATAACAAAACGGAAATAGTTTCGGAGGCTTTAGTATATCTTATCCATAATCCACAAAAGAAAAATTCACACTCTTTAAGATAAATGACACCCTAATCGTTACTATGAGAACACTAAACATCTCCCCAATCATGGAACGCCATCGAGACTTCCTCAAGATAACAAAGTCTCCTAAAAATCCTTTTGGACTAGGAGTCAAACTATATCTGGTCGCCTGCCCGAAATGCAAAAGAAACCTTCTCCTTTATGGGGATTAATTCAGGACTTCAAAACTAACCACAGGAGAAAGCCTGATGTGGACATCGGATTCCAAGGTTAGTAAATTGAATTAAATGATCGCTATGGAGACCAACTGGATTAATCATCGCATTTAGTGGTCATCATGGTTCCTGATCCATGTTCGAGTTTCTTGAAGGTGTTTATTATTATTAACCCAAGAACATCAATAGTTAATTTAATTAATAAATTAATCAAGTGATCTCGAAGGCCTCTATCAAATTTCTCATTTTCTCCTCGTGCGCTTCTGGGATCCAACGCAACTTCTCTGTGGGCGGGTACAAGGTAAATGTCGAAACTGGCATTATAAGTATCTTAACCGCTCCCTATAACAGACTTGGAATCATCTCGTATCTCTGATGGTTTTTGATATTTGATAAGAGTGTTGTAGAGAAGACTGCTCATTAGGTTGCAATTCTCACAAATTTTCTTTTTCTTTGTAGTAAACGTGCTTTAAGAGTCACAGACTCGGAATTAAGACCGATGACTCTGTTGGCTGCTTCCTGGATTTTGATCATCGTGTGCAGCAACTGTAATCATAGATAAGATCTTATAAAAGGAATAATAATAACATCCCTTTCACAAGAGTCATAATATTTACAGATCCGCATAGGCAGGACACACACTTTATTAGAGCAAAAAACAGTAATGCAATTAATCGTTGAAAGGGGTCAAGGAATGTTTTTCTTTCTTTGTTGGTGTGAATCCTTGTAGACTATCCGGTTATTTATTTAGAACCCCGAGATCACCGAGAAAGAAAGATAATAACGTCAGACAGTTAAGTAATTCCAACTTTTTACAAACCGAAGAATCCGGATCCACGACTACCGGTCGTAGATTCCGTGAGTGGGAGATTAACCATTGATCCAGAATGAGGGCCCATCATATAAATAGTTTATCACTTAATTCAAGTGAGTCTGTGGAGCGTAGTCTCTGATACGAGAATCTCACAACAGAGGCATACTCTACAGCAGGGGTGATAGTTTCCGGTAGAGTGTTACAACAGAAGATCCAAATTCGAAGGATTCCTCCGGACAAGGGCGCGCACAACGTTCAACTTCTACAGACCTTTAGTGGGGACTTTCATCGCATGGGAGTTGAAATTCAACAGCCTGTCGAACATTAATCAAGAATTGAGGGAGACCTTGTTACTTGTATCTGGACAGGACCAATGAAAATTATTGGATCTTCTTTTAAACGACGGATATTAATAAGCATGTGCTTAACATGGTGTCTTGTGGCTCACACGAAAACTTATTCCGGAAAGGAACGAAAAGAACCATCAATTTCTCCCCACCATTTGGGGGTTCCCGTAACTATCCGGTTCCGCAGTGAAGTATTCACTAATGACTGCGTCACTCGTCAAACCCAATAATAATAACACACTTGTAGAAATCCAAAATTGGTTACTGAACAGAACGAGTAACGAGTTTTGTCAAAGCATCTGAACTTTCCGATGTTACCACTGAAAGGGTAGGAAGATATATTGAGAGGCCACGTGGATGGTATCAAAAAGTTCAACTGTTTTTAATTTTGACAGATTTTACAAGTTCTTAATTTTTTAAATTCTTTTTTAAGAAGACACTGAATATGAAAATTTTATGATTTTTAAAAATATTTTCTGTAGTTAATTGGTCGGAATGTTTATGTGGTGACGTAGATCTCATCACTATGGTTTGCTTTGATAGATTAAATATTATCATTTTCTAAGCGTGGATGTAATTTCCCTGACAACTTATTGCGTGCATAGGCGATGGGCACGTGAATTTTCCGATTTGCTTCAACGCAATTTCTTATCCATGGCATTACATGGTCAATTCAGCTAATACGGAGGAAATACTCATTTGTCACAGCAGCGGACAACTTCAGACCCTCTCCCTGTCCATAGGAGGCTGGGGCAGCAGGGTTGTCGTCTGAAGATGACTCCAGATAGGGGATAAGTGCAGGTCCTTTTTTGTGCATAGAACCACTCGGCGCCACCATAAAAGGTGGACCACATGACGTCACGTTGCATTAACATCTCCTATACTATAATATGCATTAACTTTTTAACAAATAGTTTATTATAAGGAAAAAGGAAAACTTTTTTAAAAGGAAAAGTATTTAATTAAAATTTAATAATTTAAAAATATTTAAAATAACAATTTTCTTAGTTTTAAATAAATAAATTTATATGGAAAACAACATGGATGGTAGTTGTTTATAAATTAACTTAGAAGATATTTTCTCTTCGATCATATTTGAAGCAGAAAAAGAACATTTTGCGTTTGTTAAAAAATCGCTGGTTCTACTAAAATATGCTTTGACACTTTACAAGTTAGATTTGGGAATTATTTAGTCATACCGAATTTTGTGTCGCTTTCGGAGGCGGGAAGGAGTCAATGATTGTCCTTTATTTGTTTATTTCTGCCTTGAAGCAAAGGTTTACATTTTTGGTCGATTTTAGTTCTTTCAACGCAGAGAATCTGCGGGTGATGACTCTGTTCATATCGAAAGAGGAAAACTTCCCAGAAATAACTGATTTTATCAAAAGAGTTGTGAATAGGTTGGAATTTGAGATAGCTTAGACTTGATCTTCGACACGTGGAATACAGAGGGGAGTACAAATCAGCCCTATTCGAATTCAGTAAGCAGAACAAGGAAATTAAAGCTATTATCATGGGAATGCGAAAGGATGACTGTAATTTTGATGGTGTTAGTCCAGCTTCTTATCCAGTCCTCCCAATGATGCCTTGTGATGAAGGCTGGCCTCAATTAATGCGTATTAATCCCATTTCTGACTGGAATTACAGCCAGGTTTGGAGTTTCATAGACCATTATAACATCCCCCAGTGCATTTTATATGAAATGGGGTCGGCTTGGTTCACACCCATAGATATTCCTCCATAGGATCAATGAGGACTACTTGTAGAAATCCAAAATTGGTTACTGAACAGAACGGAGTAACGAGTTTTGTCAAAGCATCTGAACTTTCCGATGTTACCACTGAAAGGGTAGGAAGATATATTGAGAGGCCACGTGGATGGTATCAAAAAGTTCAACTGTTTTTAATGTCAACAGATTTTAGAAGTTCTTAATTTTTTTAAATTCTTTTTTTTAAGAAGACACTGAATATGAAAATTTTATGATTTTAAAAAATATTTTTCTTTAATTGGCTTTGTTGTTGATTGGTCGGAATGTTGATGTGGTGACGTAGATCTCATCACTATGGTTTGCTTTAGAGATTTAATATCCCAGACTAAACCTCATCCTCATTTGATGGATTTATGCTTTAAGGTTCAGGGTAATTAATTGGTAAAAATAGACATTGGAATGTTGCAAAATCCCTAATGTTNATCACTATGGTTTGCTTTAGAGATTTAATATCCCAGACTAAACCTCATCCTCATTTGATGGATTTATGCTTTAAAGTTCAGGGTAATTAATTGGTAAAAATAGACATTGGAATGGTGCAAAATCCCTAATGTTTTGGTAGCTATGGATCGTAAGTTTCGATCTTTTTTAGGTTATGACTTCTAATGTTATATTTTAGGTGAATTTAAGCATTTTTGAAAACTAATGGTAAATATAATAAAATTCAGTGCTTCGTCCTCAATGACTCATTAAACAGGTATTAGGGCTCGTTGTATGGTCGATACGAGTTTCGCGGGCTCAAGGGGAAGTATCATCCCAAGTTGAAGTCTCTTGGAGCGTGCCGGGATCACGTAAGTAGTTAGTCGTGTGTTACCGTGGTATTTGTAATTTTTCATTTAATTCTCTTCGTCAAAAAGCTGTGAAATACAGGTACGTCACTATATAATTATGGTTATTGGTCCAAAAAGTACCGCGTACCCCAGTTTGAGAAACAATAGACTAAAAGGATATACACCCAAGAAAAAGAAAACAAAAAAGTGAAGAGTATTCCTTGATCCTCCTCGATTAGCTAATATAACTAGGACAATAAATTGCAATTATATATAATTTAATGAAAGTTCGAGGCTATTACATCCACTCTCTTGCCGACGAAGTGCTGGTCGAGCCACGCAGCCCTCAATGACATCATTCTTCGAGCCCTCAAGGCTGCGGGATTTCCGACCCAATTGGAACCATTGGACTTAGACAGAGGCGACGGAAAAAGGCCGGATGGAATAACGTTATTCCCATACTCCCACGGAAAATCACTCGTCTGGGACGCAACGTGTGTGGACACCTTCTCAGGAGCCAGATTGCTGACGGCAACGCACTTTTCTGGAGACGCAGCCGACCATGCGGAGGTCAAGAAGATCCATAAGTACGAATTCCTCGGAGACCATTACCATTTCGCCTTTATTGCTGTGGAGACAACTGGAACTGTAGGCGCGAAGACGGACGCTTTTCTCCACAGCATTAGAAGCAAACTCGCCTCAAAAAGGTGCGAGCCACAAGAGGGACTCTGGTTGAGGCAGAGGCTCGAAATGGCGATTATCAGAGGTAACGTTTTCGCCATTCTGTCGTCCTAATTATTGTCTAAATTAATTTATTTGTTGTTCTAAATAAAATTAGATAAATAAATAATTTCCAACCATTGGAGCGGAGCGTGGCTGGATGCACTCCCGTGTTCATCCCTGAGGACCCTTTTGGACGATGACTGTATTCGGATTGGGATCGCACAACGCCTGGGAGCTGATGTTTGCGTCGGACACCAATGTCGCTGTGAAGGGATCGTCGATGCCAAAGGGCTGCACCCGCTCTCGTGCAAAAGGAGTGTGGGAAGAGCACCCCGCCATGCTGATATGAACAACATTGTCATGCGAGCTCTTGAAGCGGCAGGCTTCCCGGCAGTACTGGAGCCTGTGGGATTGGACCGCGGAGATGGATGGGTTAACTATCTTTCCGTTCACTGAGGGAAAATCGCTCGTATGGGACTGCACTGTTGTGGATTCTATCTCGAACTCGATTATACTCAGCTCGACGCAGTCTGCTGGATCGGCAGCCGATCAAGATTAAAAAATATGGCGAAATTGGAGACCGCTACCGTTTTGTACCGGTAGTAATCGAGACGTCTGGTGCGGCCGGAAGTATTACAGCCTCTTTCCTCAAGGAAATCGGGGAAAAATTGGCCCACCACAAGAAAGACGTGCGGGAAGCGGTCTGACTGAGGCAAAGAATTGGTATCCAAGTTGTCCGCGGAAACGCCTACTCCGTGATGTCAGCAGCCGCTCTCCCCATAGTTATTAAATAATATTTTATTGTTAATAGATTTTTATTAATTCCAGAAAAAAATAAAAATAATTTCGGAATTTTTCCGTAATGCAATCTTTTACAATTAAAAAATTTTTATTTGCAATTTTCAAAATAAAAATTGCAATTTTCTGGTTGCCCTAATTATGACTGTTCTTTGCTTAAAATAAATGTCGTCGTTAATATATACAGTTCTCTCTCCTATTATCTATTCATGTCTGTTTTTTATGATGTACTACACGAAGACACCTCATGCAAAGGGTGCAGAGTATCCAATTCTCGCAAGTGCGGGATTCGATGTTCTGTATGTGTTGGTTACTACCACATAGGTTGTGAAAAACTATCCAAGAAAATTGCTCGATCACTTCCCTCGTGGTCGGTCGTGCCGTCTGGAACTCACTAAAATTGAACCTCATGATCATTTTGTGTCATCATCATCTGTATCAGATCTTCTGGAAGCCATGTCTCCGGAGGATTTTCTGGTTTTATTATCAAACACGCGACAAAGGAAGATTATCCCTGTCAAAATTCCCAAGGCTTCCCTGATCTCAATTGCTTCTGCCCTTTCTTCTTGCATTGAGAAAGCTGTGTCCAATGGCTCGAAAAAGGATTGGATGGTTCTTTTCTCTTTCCCTGTCCTGGCTATGGGGTTAGAGCGTAAGCCTGCCCCATCTTCTCGGAAACCCTCTCTATCCCATGTCCTGAAGAAGCGCGTGAGTGCCTTTATGGATTCATGGGAGTCCCTGGCTGAAGAATTATTTGTTTCCCCAGTTGATTACTTCCCAAAGTCCAATTCCAAACAATCCAGTATGGCTCCTGAGAGGCTTCGCTCTCGTGTCAGGAGGAAATTGATGGAGGGCGATCTTACTGCTGCAGTTCGAACTGTTTGTACGGATTCTGACCCGGTGAAAGCCACTCAGGAGACACTCTGTATATTGGGACAGAAACATCCTCCAGAACCAGAAGACTTTTGTAAACCTGTTCGTCCAGAACAATCTATGCATGATATTTCCACTTCAGCCATTTACAACGCTCTTTGTTCTTTCCGAAGAAGTAGCAGTGGAGGAGTTGACGGTCTCAAACCTGGCCATCTGTCAGACTTGGTGTCCCATTCTGTCGGCAGGCCTGGATCGCTACTCTTGGAGCGAACCCGGGATCTCGTAGCTCGCATGCTTTCCGGAAACGTTTCCGATTTTGGTCGGAATCTCCTCTTTTCGGCGAATCTAACGGGCCTTGGAAAGAAAGATGGTGGTATTCGCCCCATTGCAATTGGAAACGTATTTCGACGTTTATCCGCAAAAATGGCTTGTCGTTTTGTTATCTCCCGAATTTCAGCCGAATTTTGTCCTTCGCAGCTTGGTGTCGGAATCAATGGCGGCTGTGAAGCTGGGATCCACGCAGTGAGAGAATTTGCGTCACAATCAGCTGAATTGAATGTTGAGGACAGAGTTTTATTCAAATTGGACCTCCGGAATGCCTTCAATTCAGTCAGAAGGGACACCGTCCTTGATACCTGTAGGAGGAGGATTCCTCAGATTTATCCCTTTGTGTATCTCGCGTATTCGGATCCATCCCCTCTTGTTTTTGGCAGTGGAATTATTTCGTCCGGATCCGGAGTTCAACAGGGGGACCCACTCGGTCCTCTTCTATTCTATCTTCCATATTGCCCAGGACCGTTGCACTCCACTGAACGTCTGGTATCTGGACGATCGTATTCTCGGTGGAAGTCCCGATGATATTCTCTCCAAAGTTGCATCGATCAGACGTTTGTGTAAAAAAATCGGTCTGGAATTTAACAATGAAAAGTGCGAAGCAATTAATCTGAATTTGAGTTCCGATTCATTCTACCTTTTTCATAGAAAACTCTGCGAATCATCCCAGGGGTTAGGGAGACTCATATTGATTCTCTCGACTTCCTTGGGTGTGGGATTTTGGTAAACCGGGTGAGGGAGTTATTGGAAGGCAAGAGGACTAATTTACGTCAGTATGCCGACAGGATGAGTTTTTTGGACCGTCATGTCGCCTTTTTTATGCTGAAGAATTGTCTCCTTCTCCAAAATTCCTTTTTATTCTACGGGGATCCCCATGTTACGCCGAAAAAGACCTTCTATCGTTAATTGATATGGATATCCGGTCGACGATGGGGTCCATTCTTAATGTTCGTTTTGATGATTTCGGATGGTTACAGGCCTCACTCCCTGTAGCCTGCGGTGGTTTGGGTCTTTCTCTTCCTTCGGACGTTGCTTTGGGCGCCTATTTATCTTCGTTCGGCTCGTCAAGGCGTTTAGTGGATACGGTCCTTCACTCTACTTCCGGACTAAACGTACCGCTGACGCCGTCGGGAGCTTGGGATGAACGGATGAATTTGTACCTGAATGCTCCGGTCAATTGTGATAAGCAAAAGTCCTATTTGTTTTTGTGCCCTGATGGGATGACGACTTTTCCATTCGCCAACGGACGAAACCTGATCTGAGACGCGACGTGTGTTGATACTTATTCCCCGTCTAATTTGTTTGCTTCTGCTTCAGACCCAGGACATGCTTCAAAGCAGGCCGAGGAACGAAAGAGAAGGAAGTACCAGAGAATTTCGAAGGAGTATCTTTTTGTTCCATTCGCGGTGGAAACGTCAGGAATCCTTGGCTCCCAAGCAGATGAGTTGGTTCGTAAGATCGGCTCCATGATTCAAGCTGTGACCAAGGATCCGCGAGAGACTGGTTGGTTCCGAGAACGTATCTCGTTGGCTATTGTTAGGGGAAATAGCATGGCCATCCAGATGCCTTAATTTAATTTTTGAATTAATTATTTTTTTATATAAAAAAAAATAAATAAATGTGATGCTGCGTTCAATCAAGAATGACACTGAAAAGATTAAGCTGTTCGGAAAGTGCGACCATTAACTGATGACTATGGCGATTTTTGTCAATAAAGTCAAAAATTGATCTGTTTTTTTTAAATTGTTTAAAACTTATAAAAATGTAGTATTTACTCAAAAATATTATATTAATCAAAAGTTATAAAGTCAAAAAAGTCAACATTTTGGGTAATGTCAAAAAAGGTCAAAATTTTTATTGATTTTGATTTTTTAATTTTCGAGTAGCGTGGAATCAATTATCATCATTCACTGTGATCCTGCGTTCAATCAAGAATGACACTGAAAATATTCAGTCAGTTGTTAGAAAATATCATGATGAATTTTCTATCAACTCGCTAGGAAATCTTTTTTGAAATTTGTGTAGGACATTTATACCTGCAAAAAAGCATTTTTATTGAATCGCATAATCGTCTAAGAAGCATATCAAATTAGCAAGTTTATTATTTTTATTACTATTTTACAGGTTTCAGTATTATAAAACCCATTGATTTTCTCGTCCCATCAGCCGACACATGGGTCGCTCTTCACAGGCAGAACACACACTTTATTTTAAGCAAAGAACAGTTATAATTAAAGCAACCAGAAAATTGCAAGGCTTTTTTTGAATCCGATATTCCTTCGCATAAGTTGAACAGTTAAAGCTTACGAGACTTGTTTGAGGGTATTGGAATAATCTTCCTTCTACTAACGCTTGCCGAAAAAGTGTAGAAAATTTATGCCAGAAACAACTTGACAGAATTTTTTTGACAGAATTAAGCTATTTTTGAGGTTTTATTGTCATTTATTATCGATCTGAAAAAAAATTTTTTTTGGTTGACAAAACTGAGATCCGGCGACAGAAATAAGTCAATACACTTATTGGAAGAATTTCTGATCCCAAGAAAATATTTTTAATATCTTGTCGCCCATTGTCTTCTGCGGCTAACTCTTTGATTGTCTGTAAGACAATGTTCAAATCTATTTTGCAATAGATCGCAAGACGCTGTTGGACACATTCAGAAATTGCATTTCGGGGACGATTTATGTGGAATCAGGAAGTACTGGAATCAAGATTAATTGTTAATCAAATGCTTTCTACCACAAAAGTAGATAAACAACATATTTATACATATATATACAACTATCTGAAAAAGTGTCCTTCCACATCATTATTTATTATTATTATAAGCAACATTCGTAAAATCATAATAGTTATAATTTCACTCGTGCAGCATTCAAAAAATCCTCCGAACCGACCTCTTCCAACCTCCTCGATCGTAAGAGAGTTTCCTCAACTCGTTGAGGTCGTCCCCACTTCTTAGACGTTTGTTCACAAGCTTTAGATCTTCGTCGAGTGTTTCAGGTAGCGTAATACGCCGGCGTTTACGAATGAACGGTCCCTGTCTCATGAAGTAGTCCTCCATTGCTGTTTGCTGGAGCGCCTAAGAGCCTAATATCATACGCAAGATATGTCCAAATAGCCTCCAGCGCATATCAGCAATTTCGAGACTCAGTGGACCCGTGCAACATCTCTTGTACAGCGATTCCTTTTTTATTCTTGCTGGCCGATTCAGTTCTAGTAGGGATCTAAGTTGTCTTCGATTGAAAAAGTCTAGTCCAAGTTGTTCGGTTTTGGACGTTCCCCAGGTCGATGAATTGTACATTAGGATCGGCTTGACAAAGGCTTCATACAGTCTCACACGAAATGATGTGCAGGATCGTCGTCTGCCAATCCACTCTTTCTTCAACTTGTTCATCGTTACCCAAGCGAGGGTCTTCCTTCTGGCAAAATCATTATTTGTTGAGATAATTTTTTCTTTATTGGAAAAATTACTATCAAGACCAAAATTTTAAACCCGAAAACGTTTTGAATTACATTATTCTGTATTTTAATAAAGATTTTGATTAGTTTTTTAAAAATTTTTTTGTAGATACATTTATCATAAAGTCAATTTTTTTATAAAGTCAAAATAAAAATCGCCCTACTGATGACCTTGTAAACCTAACATCTTTGAAAATTATTTGATCTAAAAAATCCGTAATCTTGTAGGTCCTCAAGAAGACGTTGGAGAGCAAGTTGGTGGAGTATAAATATGGAGTGCGCACTATCGAGGATGATTTGGTTACAGCAACCAATCACCCAGTCGATGACATGCCAGGTGGAATTAGCAAATCAGTACGATGGCATGCCAGGAAACCCGGGTGAGGAGGAAACGGATGAGTTTCAGGTCAACGACTCCTTCTCCAAGAGGAGAAAAACTTAGTTATCCTGTAAACTTTTCTTTTAATAATAAAAATTGAAAGTAAAAAATGATCATTATTTTGAAGGGCCAATGCATACGGAACAATTCCTCATTTTTTGGTGATATTCTTCCACTTGAAGATATATTTCTGAAAAGTTAAAGTCCAATTTGAGCTTGTCTGAGCAATCATTCAAAATTTTGGTGTAATTTCTGTCTCTTTCTAATCAGTAACATAAAAGGCAAACCAACAGCTATGTGAGCTGCAATTACGAGCTTGGAATGTGTAATAGACCATGCTCGGACGTTATGAACAGCTATAACTCCAGGGATAGCTGTCAGACAACTCCAAAGAACGTTGTAGTCAACTCCGACAGGTACAGCTAACAGAAATATTTCAAACATACCTTCCATTAGAACATAAAAAATATCCTTCATAACCTTATATGTACTGATGATGACCAAAATGGAAAAGATAAAGGTGCATATTGGGTCAACGATTATTAAGTTCGGCTGAGGTAAATCATTTAAGTACTTTGAAGTAGATGATAATGGCCGCTATAAGTACTCCGACGCTCTGAATCAAATCTCCTAAAACGTGAATGAAGGCTGCAGGGTCTGAAATGATTCACTTGATGATCTTTCAACCTGGGTCTATAAACAGTTCGTTTGCTTTCTGGTGGGAATGGTTGTGTCCTTGGTGGAGAACTGAAACCAGTCTGAAATGTTAAAACGACCAACATAATGTTGAATACCACTCCACATGCAGAGACAATCAGCATGGTCTTCGAATCAATTTGATAGTCGTTGCTTATGATTCTGTTAACTGCGGCGTAGTCAAAGATGACAGTCAAAATGAGGAGCATAATCATAGAGAAAAGAGAGGCGAGAACCTCTTCAAATTATAAAGTCATAAACCAATCCTGTGCCAACCAAAACTGAATTTTTTGGTCGATGGCTTAGTAAGGACCACAAGAGAAAGATAACCGACAAAGATGCTAATGACGTCTACCAGCATGTGAGCAGAGTCCGTCATGACTGAGATACTGTTTGATAAAAATCCACCTAAATGGCAAAATAACGTTACCAATGAACTCCAACAACATAAAAATACCGGAAATGATGAAGGCAATTAGCAACTTTTTTTTGCTTTTTTCGAGGCTGCGTCGGAAGATCTCTCACTGTGGCAATGGCAATTATTGCTGACTGAGTCAGTTTCTTTAAAAATATCATTAAATCAGAAATTACCATTATCTTCATACATTTGAATTAATTTTAGAATATTACATTAAATAATGAATGAGACACGTAATGCACAAATTAATGGTTTTAAGGAAAATTTTGCTTATTCTTGTATTTCTGTAAATTTTACGATTTAACTTTGTGGTTTCAATTATTAAGAACATTTGACAAAAAAACTAATAATTCCTTTGTTACCTCTCAGTAGACTTATCCAAGTGGCCTGGAATGGATTTCAACCAGACATGGGTTATTCAAAGTACTTGTTTCCGATCTCCAAGTTTATTTGGAAAGGGGCACAAGAAATTATGTCCAAATTTATAAGATAAACAAATTTATCGTAGTGGAGCAACGCTATCCCACCAGAACTCAACCTTATAACGACTTAGGTAACCGGTTAAAATCAGCTTCAGTAAGTTTAATTTTAAACATTTGTGGTTTCAAGTCTTTTGTTTAAAGAACAAGTTCTGTATTGAAGAAGCATTGGTATCCTTCATTAAGGCATCATTGATATTCATTCACACTGGTATTCTCCATTAAAGCAGGATTAATATCCAAATGCATACCTAAGCATGTCATATTTAATTTATTTAATCGTGAACCATTTTAAAGTAGTAACTTAGTGAACTAGACATTCTAATTTTCCTTATTTTTTTAATATTAAAAAAATTTATTAACAATAAAATATTATTTAGTAACTATGGGGGAAAGCTGACATCACGGAGTAAGCGTTTCCGCGGACAACTGCGATGCCAATTAGTTGCCTCAGCCAGACCGCTTCCCGCACGTCTTTCTTGCGGTGGGCCAATTTCCCCCGATTTCCTTTAGGAAAGAGGCTGTAATACTTCCGGCCGCACCAGAAATATTCACAACTTTAGACTAAATAATTACTTGGTACCATTTCGAGCGAATTCTGGTATATTTAGTTTTAGATTCTTTCCTAATTGAAATGCCTATTCTCATTAGTTGCTTAATCAATTATTTTATCAAATCTTTTAACGAGTGCCTGGCAAAAGGCCTTATGTCCCCAGTTCGAATCTGGTTGCTATATATTCAGACTAAAGGTTCCACGAATCTATGATACTTTAGCTTGACGAGTGACGCAGTCCTCAGTGAACATTTCACAGAAGAACCGGATCGTTATAAAGGACTCCCATCGACAAAACTGTTCTTACTTAAATTAAATATGTCCTGCTTGGGTGGTAATACGGTTCTGCTTAAAGCGGAGTATTATTCATAGCCAATTAATGATAATGCACAAACAATTAACAGTCAATGTAATATTTTGTACTAGAATAACGTCATCGTTTGCGGTATTTTAATTTTTTATAGCCAAAAACAAAGAATCACCACTGCAAAGAATCACCACTATTTATTAAGAGAAAAACACTGGCATTAAGTGATCTTTTCTTTTTCAAATTTTAATTTATTTTATTCAAAATGTATTTGATGGATCTTAATCTTCGACGAAAAAAAGCAAAAACAATACAAGAGTTGACAACACTTTTTGAGCCAACTGTACTTGCAGAGTATTTTTCTGGGAATGTTCGACATGATTTCTCAAGCTATCATAATCCGATTTTGTTGAGACTCAAAAGACCTCTTAATGTGTCATGGTATTCTACAAAAGTCAAAAATTATTTGAAGGTGAACTAGGTAGGTTCAGCACGTGCGTAGCGTTTCGCCATGGAAAGTTTTTTCAATCGACAAGGGAGCAGTGATTTTGAAAGTCAATAAGATCTCTTCATTTATCCTCGTTCAGGAACTTCAAATCACTGCTCCCTTGTATTAAAAAACAAGTTGCCTTGAAGAAGACCCGGTTGAAGACTCTGTATCATCTCTAAGTTTCCTTAATTAAAAATATCGAAACTAATTCGAGTTAATTATAGGCACAAGTGGACCTCTCGCAAGTCCACATAAGTGAACAAACTAATAACCACGATGCTGTGATCACTCACAAAAAACTAGCTCATTCTTTGTGAATCAATGTAGACCAAAGTTCCAGACTTAAATTTGGACACTTTCTTAGTGTGGACAAGTTCATTGCCTAATTAGGTACCACCGAAAGATAACCCATTTTCCTATGTCTCCATAACTTGGAATATGTCAATGTGCTGAAGAGTTTTGTTATTGTGTTCCTTCACATGTGAAAACATAAATTTCTACTCTCCTTTCAAAAGACCAGAAACTATGGCTGAGAGTTTTGTCGTTTCTGCAGAGAACCAGGAAAATAATTTTGAGGAAACGGAAATCCCGATCAGTCCTGAAGAAGGACATCCTGGTCAACTTCCTATGCATAAATTCAAGAAGAAACTTCCGTAAGGAAGTAAAATAGCTGAATGACCAATAGAGGAGAGTCCCTGGGATCACTTAATTGGCTTTGAAATCTTTCTTGCTGATCTGGGGTATCCTAAATAAATAGGTCGACTCTCTATCTTCTGCTAACATCATTGGGAGTGCAGTAGAGGCACCATTCGCTGCAGAGATATATAACGGAGTGAAATACCAAGGGTTTCTCGACTGGTTCACATTCCGTGTGACTTCTGTCGAGGAAACTGGAGCGATAAGAAGGAAATATTTTTCCTTTAACAAGAATCTGGGACATTCGAATACACTAAGAAGTCATAATATCCTCGAAACCCAGTTGCTCCCCCAGTTGATCTCGATAGCTATCGGAACCTATGTGAATTATTATTATAACCACAGGAACACATGAGAGGAGAAAAAGATATCGTCTAAATTAATTGACCCCGGTGTCAGTGCACCTCCCTCTGTTCCGACTTTGTCTGGAATCTTTCACAAGTGTCCGAAAGGAAGAAGGTTTAGAAGATCTGAGAATACCACAAAACTTAATTCGTTTTTGAATTTACATTTTAATTTAAAAAATAAAATTTGAATGAAATTAATATAAATTATCTTTTTTTAGAAATTTAAATTTTAATATATAAATTTAGAAGTTTACACCGTTAAAATTTATTAATAAAACACGACAAAACAAAATATAGTAATGTTTAAATTATCTTTATTGATAACCATATGGAGTTGTGTCAACTCCAAAATGACAAAACTAGTAAACTCAAAATAGAACAGCAATTCGACAACTACAAAGAAAAAGTAGAATCTTTGAATATTCCCCCAAAACAGTCGATTATTCTACATTTAATGTATGTTGGTCCTTATTTGGGTTTGTTTTGGTGTTAATCTCATTAGCTCAGCAAAAATTTGATCCATATGACCCACGTGTTGATGACGGAATCAATTTAGTCAAGAACGTGTCAAAAATAATAACAAATTCATCACAAAATCTCAAGAATTTGATTCTTGAACAGATCGACAAAAGACCAGCTGCGAAAAAGTCAAAGGGATGGATTGAAAGCTCCTTGACTTACAAGATAGGACTTTTTGCAGGGAAAATGTCCAAAAAAGCAGCTCTGTGGTATTTTTCCCGCCTAAAGTTCGACGAATGCCCGAATGTTAGAACTTCATTTCCCGCCAATTCAGTTGGAGCCATAAATAGCATTGTATTCTTACAAAATTCATTCTAGCTCGAGGAAATGTGCAAAAATTCAGTAAAAAATTGTCTCTACTTTGTCTCGAGTTTGATTTCTTTAAAGAACGGACAGGAGTTCGATAATTATTCCACTTTAAGTCGATTTCATAACTTGACCAACAACCTCGTTGAGAAAGCCGATTTTAAGGATTTTTTTAATTTCCAAAATTTAATTTTCCTCGATTCTTCCCTCAAGTTTGTGAGTTTATCTCAAACAGAGGAATTTAAGGTACTCATTAAAGTCATGGTAGCTAAAAGTGAGGGCTCGCTATTACCTGTGTTGGTACACAATTTCGAGAAACCAGAATATGCGATTGGTCTCCGACATTTGCAAGCTAATATTCGCAGGAGATGAATTTATTGAGGTGGACGACTTCAGATTGAAGGAGAACAATGAATTCTACTGTGCCGAGCGGTGGTTCTGTCCTGATCTCTGCTACGGATCCATTGAACCCCATGAGCTAGAAGATGAAGATCATGTGCTATCTCTGGATAACGACATGTGTGGGACTAACGAATACGCCAAAAGATCAGACATTAATGAGAGGGAAAAATTTTCCGAAATTAAAATGAACAAAATTTGCCGCCTATTTTATGAAAAAAAACAATTTAAGGAAGTTGTTAATAATAAATTTACATATTTTTGTGACTGCGGAGAAGGAAAAAGATGGAACAAAAATGTACAGTTATGTCTCACTATAGATTCACGATTGTACTGATTTGGATGAATGCTCCACGGGCTTGCATAACTGCCCACGTGACAAGATATGCAGAAATACAAATGGATCGTACGTTTGTGATTGTCCTTTTGGTACCAAACTGAATTCTGATGGAATTTGCATGACAATTGAAGGATTAGAGAAATACAAATTTAATGAATTTGTTCCCAAAAAATCAGAGACGAGCATTTACGATTCAGAAAACCCAACTTTAAAGGAATTTTTGTACAACGTCACGGGTCTTAGTGAATTTATTGACTCTTTAAAAATATTTTTTATAAAATAATAAAAATCTATAAAAAAAAATATCATTTTACATCAATTTAAGTATATGAGTGTAATTCTCCAAGGGCTTAATTTCACCTTTAGGAACAGATCCCTATCCCTCATGGCTGCCGCTGTCCAAGTGCATGATTAGTTTGGTATTCATTTTCTTACGGTGTCTGTGGAAAAATACATATTCACGAAGTCCGAATGTGGGATCGAAATGCACATTGGGGACGCCCCTATTCCGATATCCAGTAAACAGAAGATTCTAGGGGTGAATTACGACTTAATGACCTCCTCTCATCATGCTGAAGAAGTCTTGACAAGGGACTCCGGAAGTTGAATGTTTGGAAGGCAATTATAAAAAAAGATCCCCCTCCCTCTGCTTACTCCATATACTGACTGTATGATCAGGTCATTCCGTTACAACAATCGAATTCGCCTCTCCCGCATGGAGGTTGACTAACTAAATTCAATCAGACAGAATACTACACGTTTGCTTACCACACTTCCCATTCTCCTCTCAAGGGAATCCACAAGAAACCATGGCCTTTTCCTGTTTTTCTACAAAGAACCAGGATATCCATTGGGCGATAATATTCCTAACCCAGAGGAAGTCGATCGGTCCTAAAGAAGGACAACCTAATCGAGTTCCTTCGTAGGTATGCTTTACCCCGTTATACAGTTGGAAGACCACGAAAGAAGAGTTCGGAATTAATGGAAGCAGGGATCACTTAATTAGTTTTTTTTAACATCATTCTTGGTGATCTTCGGGTTCTCGAATAAACAAATGAAGGTAATTGGATTGCGAAAACTCATCCTTTTTTTTGAGGTTTCAAGGATTAATAAATTAAATTTTGGGGAGCGTCGGTCTTTTCTTTTACGTTCTTGTTAGCTACCGGTTTGAATGAATAAATTTTTAATTAACACAAAAATTAAATAGGGTTAAACGTGAGAGAAAATTGAAATACCATTGGTCCTCCCTTGGAGGACTTGGACTCTTCATTGAGATCCTTCCTCAACTAGTTAGTTCATAGTAAGCTATAGATATGATGGCACATCACAGGCAATTTAGGGAGAGCTTAAGAAAGAGTCTCTAATGATTTTCAATGACGCCTCTTGGTCCATACTCAGTTTTGTATCAGGTTCAGTTAGAGTCCAACTTAGTCTCCTTGATTTTTCTAGTAGCAGAATGATCGTTCTTTTTTCTCGGAGTGAAAAACCACCCTTCGCATTTTTAAAGAAATCAAATCACTCACTGCCCTTGCATATAGAATCCAAAATCATGCGCTTTAACTTCATCAAAGTTGGATAGTAAAGGCGGTGCCCGGACGAAAGCTAAATGATTGCAACTTCGGAGGTTTTTAGATTCGACATGCTAACATAGTCTCTTGAAAATTATCCGTCCCGTTATCCTGGACAACTAGTTCATTATGTCGTAACGCATGGGCAGCATGTTACATTTTTTCGACCTTGAAAAGGTCTTTTGAATATCCGACATTTAATTTTGTATATCCGATTTATATCGTAATTTAATCCTGTTAAATTAGTTTTTTATCCATAAATGTTTTGATTATAAAAAGTTTATTTTTTATAGAGGTAAACCTAGATTTCTAGCGTGATTTATAGCATGGAAGATTATTTTGTTTGCAATGGCTTCTTACAAGGGTTTTGTGAAAGATTGCGTTGAATATCAAACTTTAAAAGATGTTTTGCATGATAAATATATAGTAGGTTGGTTTTTTTAAATTTATAGATTCGCTTTTGTACGACCACTCTATAATAAGTCTGGTAAAGAAGTATGTGAAAACTTAAGATCTTTGTTCCGCCTGATTGGGCCATGTAAATTTCTTCAGTCGGACAATGGTTCTGAATTTAAAAATCAAGGAATAACAAACCTCTGCGAAGATTTTAACATTAAGCAAATTCACAGAAGGCCTAACAATCCACGACCACAAGGAATTGTCGAAAGATTTAATCAGACGATCACGAGGAAGTTGTCAAAAATGCTGGATGACAGTGAAAAAAAGTGGTTTGGTAAATTAGAAAGTGCTGTTTACAGTTATAACATATCGGTCCATTCATTTTCTAACGAAAGTCCTTTCGAAAGATATCGAGGAATTAAGGAAATAAATTCAATAATTAATGGTTATATTTAACATTATGACTTAGATAATTTAAGTGATGAGTGTGCGATTCCAGAACAAATTGACGATTTGGTTAATTGTTCGAGAATCTATTGAAAATTCACGTAGTTTGATTTAAAAAATTTATATCTAGATAATTCCCAGTCGGATAATTTGTGTCTGAATGCGAAGAGATTCAATTTCGAAATTAAATCGATTGAAGAAAATTCGAATTATTACAAAGCTATGAACAGGAAAATGAATGTTCATAATAGTAAATATACTTTTAACATGGGAGATAAAGTATGAATTAAAAACATTAATAAATAGGTTCGGGCTAAAAAGGACTTTAAAACAAATCCCTCATTGCGACTGGATAAGTTTGAGTCTCAGTATTATCTAGTTGCAGAAATAATAAATTTTTTATCGAATAATCGCATGGAGGTAGCTTTAAATAGTTTAATTTGATAGATAAAAAATTCGAAAGGAGAAATATCGACTGTATTAATGAGTAAACTAAAAAAAGTTACTTAAATTTAATTTTTTGTGGTTAATAAATCATTCATAAAATTAATTGAAGTTAATCATGGTTCAAGGTTAATGTAACAGGCAGCCCATAGGTATCGCTTGGCCCATGTGACACATTAACACGATGGCTTTTTCTTTGGTTTTAAGGTAATCAAATTTCAGGCTCGCTTCAAACAAGTTTTGAAGAGCTTCAAATAAACAATTTAATTATCACATAGTAATGTCATGGAGCCCTGTTCTTGCATCATGTCACATATCGTGAAGCGGGGCCGAGTACATCATAAGCTGGTAGATATGGGTGGTGCCCACATTGTAGACGAGCCAGGTTTACTCGCACGTCCCTTGAAAGAGAGGATTCTAATTGGTCTATTGGAGGAGGGGGTCGCTGTAATATTTTATTGTCTCCGAGTCTTCGGATGCTTCTCGTAGAAATAGAATCTTGTATCTGTTTCAGACGACTCCTGTCATTGGGGATGGAAGGAATGGATGATAACATTCGAGACAGGTCACTGGTTGTCATAATAATTTTCTTTTTGTTTTGCTGCTTGCATAGGGAGTGGCAGGGATGTTCTAGACTGTAGGCTTGGGAGAAGAACTGCAGGGCTCTCATTTCCAGATGGTCTCCAATTAAGAGGATCTTTGACTCCTAATGTAGATGATCGACAAGAGTTGATCTGAGACATCCAGTAATTATCCTGAGCGCGGTGTTTTGTACTTTTTGTAGTTTGTCAATAGAAGTAAGAGAGGCAGAGGTTGACCAGCAAGGGCTTGCATAGTTAATAGTTGTTCGAATGAATTGTTTATGATGGTTAGGGCTTCTTTTCTTTGCCATGACCTGACACAGCTTTAAGTATGTTGATCTTGTGAGAAGCCTTTGTACACTGTTCTCCACATGTTTAGAGAAAGTTAGTAGTTGGTCATAAATAACTCCAAGTATTTTGGGATGTTTCGTAACGGTGAGTGGTTGTCCATGAATTGTTAAAATTGGTTGACAATTTAGTTGGCGGCGGTTGGACGTGAATACAGTGACGGTGGATTTCGATGGAGAGGAGGATAGGTGGATTGCTCCAAGCCACTCTTCAAGAGTGTTCAAGTGGATCTGAACATTTTTCGTTGCTTCGTTAACGTCTATGTCTTTAGAGGCAACAATCATGTTACATAGCCTTATCATCAGTGATAGAAAACAATGTGAAGCAGGTTGAATAGCAACTAAAAATGGGGGATGATCTAGTTTGTTAGAAAAATTATTAGCGCTATTTATTTATTGTGACCGGTTGAATACGAGCCCAGGTTGAATACGAGCCGTTAAAGGCGTTATACGTGGCGTTAAAGCCGTTAGAAATCAATAATTTTTTTTAATGAAAAATAAATCAATGAATTAATTAATTCCTATCTTTATAATGATTAGTAATTTTTAATAATTTAAATTTCTCACAAATTTTCATTTTTTAACGGCTAACATCAGATAGAATAGTAATAGATTTTTGCTCACGCTTGTTTTTGTTTTTTGTTATGAAGGTTGTCTACTTTACTCTGCTACAAAAGCAAGAAATAATAACCTATCTGAGATACCAAATTTTACCATCCAATTTGCTGAAGGAGAAACGAAATTTCATAAGAACTGCGTCATTATTCAGACTAAAAGACTCATTGCCGGCTCAACTATTTTTTTTCAAAACAAGTGGAATTTTATTGCACGTGTTCGCTGTGGAAGAAGATGAACAGAAGAGGATATTTATTGAAAATGTTCACCTCAAAAATGGACATCCTGGTCGTGATAGACTTCTTTCTCTTCTAAAGAATCTAGTCTATGGATCTTGCAGAGATGAAGTTATGGTTGTTCTCAAGTCTTGTTCACAATGTCTGGCAAGACGGCTCATGAACACTCGACCAACTATAACACCTATCAGAGCATATACAGTGAGAAAAAGGTACTAGTTAAATATTCTAATTTCAGGTATATTTTTGATTTGGTTGATCTACGACACTATTCAAATTTTAATGAAAATTGATTTCTTTTCCAAATTTTGCTGGACAAGACCTCTAAAGAGTAAATCGGCTACGGAGGTGTCAAGTGCAATAAAGAGCATAATTTTAATGTTTGGAAAATCAACTATTTTGCACACGGACAATGGCAAGGAGTTTGTAAATGAAAAAATGTTCGAGTTATGCTCAACATTTGGTATAAAACACGTCAGGGGACGTCCTTGGGTGCAGGGACAAGTCGAGCGTCTGAATCAGACATTGAAATTTGATTTCTTCAACCTGCTTTTCAAAGATTTTGAATTTCAAATGGATAAACATAATTGAAGAAATTACAAGTTCCTATAATTTTTTACAGCATTCAACAACGTTGCACGCTCCTTTTAAATTGATGTTCGGAGCTTCTGCCAATAATCATTACTCAGAAGAGGAAATGAATGAAATATTCAACCAAATTGATTTATGGAATGAAGAAACACAAACTGAAGCAACTGAATATCTTGCATGGTTTTGGTCATCAAATGAAACTTTGAGAACAAAAGCAATTTTAAATTCAAACATTGCTGAAAGAAAAATGTTAACTAAAAGAAGGTGGAAGAATGATATTTTTATCTTTAACATCGGTGATCGCGTTGTTAGAAGGGTCTATCTTGATAATAATAAAAAAACACGAAAAAGTGGCTTAAACGAACACATTCATATATCATGTTAAAGGAATATCTGATACAGGAATGATTGATTTAGGAGAAGATGGAAGTGCGATTCAAGAAAATAGCAGAGACTTAGCAAAGCTAGAATAATTTTACATTATAAATTTCTCAATTTTTTCTAATAAAAACAGTTATTATAAGGAAAGCAGCCTCGAAAGTGCACTGGAAGAATCCTTGCTTTTGGAAATTGACTCCAGACTGACCAACAAAAATTTGAGAGCAATGAACATTGTACTGGCGGATTAAGATGGAAGAACAATTCCCCTGGAAAGAGTACCGTCAGTATTCAGGAAACAATTAGAAAACATACAGGGAGTAGACCCAGTTAGTATTATATCTGAAAAATTCTCAGAAGATATATCTACTTCTATGGTTTACTCCATAAACGATCTGAATAGTATGGTAGAGGTAATCACCTTGGCTGCGGTAAAGACTGCTATACGGGAGTGCAAAAACAAGGCTCCTCGATTTGATAGCATTCCGATGAATATGATTAAAGAAGGATCCGATGAATTGCTATCTGTTCTACAAAAGATGAATAACGCTAGTTTCAAGCTCGGACATTCCCCTTCACTATGGAAGCATCAATTGTAAAGATGATCTTTAAACCTGGAAAGTCGAGGAAATATCCTTTTAGTTATAGGCGTATAAGCCTTATCTTTTCTTCATCGAAGATAATGGAACGGATGATTTTCAAGAAATTGAATCAATATATAGAAAAGATTAATGTTCTACAGTGTTACCAATGGGTTTTTCGGCCAGGAAGATCGTGCGTAAATTGCATTCACTCTCTAAACTTTGAGATTGCAAATGCTTTTGAGAGACGGAGCCAGTTGAGCCTTGTCTGCCTTGACATCTCTAAGGCTTTCGACAGTGTTTGGCACGAGGCCTTATACTGTCAAATGGTTCGATCAAAAATTTCAAGACTAATTTTCCTATGGCTGAAGAACCTGTCGACTGGGAGGGTATCAAACGTGGTAGTTGGTGGAAGATATTCCGAAGATATATTGTATAAAAGAGGAGTGCCGCAGTGGTCTATTCTAAGCCCTCTATTATTCAACACATTTATTGAAGACTTTTCTTCTCCACAAGATATTAGGACCAAGCTGATGATATGCGGATGACATCTTAATCCTAGACTCATCTCTGAAGGCATACATCTCTGAGCGACGAATCGGGGCTTTTCTCGACAGAGT
Organism: Dicyema japonicum; assembly: GCA_011109175.1. Taxonomy (NCBI): domain Eukaryota; kingdom Metazoa; phylum Dicyemida; class Rhombozoa; family Dicyemidae; genus Dicyema; species Dicyema japonicum. The sequence goes on along the minus strand of RDEW01000011.1, from coordinate 216,711 downwards.
TCAGGTTTGGTGCGAAAGGAGAGGGATGATTTAATCCACAGAAAAATCCAGTTACTTGCGAATATACAGGCTGGGTCGTCACCAGAGAGAGTCCTATACGCTACGGATACCTACAGTCTCTAGCCTGAAATACCTGGGGATTGCAGTGGATGGAAGAGTATCATATCGGAAGGACATCGATAAGCGGAGGAAGAAGGCCGTTTAAGCGATGTTCTGCTCCAGAAAACTAATGCTGGCCTATACAATGCTCTATATCTTCCGAATTGTGTGTCTCCCAAGACTGATATACGGATGCGAGGGATGGTTTTATACTCCCTCGAGAGAAAGGATTCTCGCTCGCCTGGAGAAAACAAGGCGAGCGGCGATAAAAATATCTCTGAGGAGGAAATTACATGAAAGCCTCTCCGAGGAAGTGAATAGCCTTGTCAGGCCGGTAAAAATAGATATCGAAGTAAGGTTGGGTAACTAGCTTTACAATACGTACTAAATGGACGACTATAATGGAGATGGGATACGTGTGAAGTGTCCAGGCGGACACGATTAAAATCCCTTTAACTAACTCCTTACTTACTTTGGAATAAATTTGATTTGATTTGGGACGATTGCATAAATTTGTCTTGTCTAGGGACGATTGCCATTTTGTTTGATTGGCTGTTTAAATCGGTACATTTAAAATCGATATTTAACGGCTCGTATTCAACCGTATCTCATTCTGAATCGGTCACATTTATTAACCCCGGGATCACCGAGAAAGAAAGACAAAGTAAAGTCAACTAGTTAGGTGATCCCAGTTCCCGCAACCAAACGTGCCATCTGTGTGACTCCATTGTTCCCACTGTCGAACGGAAATGCTTTCTTTAATTCTTGCAGAAGAAGCCGATTGGTGAAGGAAATTTCTTAGCCAACCGATTTTCTTTTGCGTGGAACAGTTAGAGGCTTAGTGGGTGTCCATCTTCCTCGCAAATGCGGAGAAATCCGGAACCACATCTACGAGTTGTAGATTCCGTCAGCAGGGGAGGTATTTTTGTTCCATTAGCACTAAATCAAGCATTTTAAGAAAAAAACATTTAAAACGATAAAACTAGCACTACAAAATATAAAATTAAAGGATATTATTTATTGTATAATAAAAGAATAAGTTGTCTGTCCGTACGCACTTATATAGCTAAAATATGCCTAAGATAATTGCAAAATAAGATGATTCAACCTCTTCAAGAGATCGATCCCTTAGAAAATTAACAATTCTAAAAAGAGTTAAAAAAGAGATTCATTACAAAATAAGATGATTCGACTTCTTCAAGCGATTAAAGAAGGAATGTTGACATTGAATTTTTTAAACAAGTCATCAGCATTTTCCAGTCGTATTTTGACATTTTTTAGGTCAATGTTTTTGTCAGTAGAAGGGTTGTCCGTGGTCTGACACGAAATGGGCCGGTACTTAGGAAATACGATTCGATGATGTCATTTGCCGGAGCAGCAGGATCCATTTTTAAGATATGTCCAAATAGTCCCCATCAAGTGTGCCTTATAGTGGTCCCGAAGCTTTCAGATTTACAGATAGTTTATAGGTTCTGGTTTTAACCGAAGTAGTTCAGTTGTTTCAGTAATATGGTTTTTTTCTAATTTACCTTGGTTATCTAAATTGTTAGTTAGTTAAAGCAAATCCGCGTTACCAGTAAACACTGTTTATGGTTTCGCTTGTGCCATGTTTTTCGATTATCCTTTCCGTTAGTCTTTTCCATCCTTTTCACTTTCGTGTTCTTTTCCTGATTTCGTCCTGATCATCTGCATCCATCATTCAGCCCCGATCACTGCGTAATCCCTCACAAGTGTCCTTGGAAGACAACTTCTTGGACGTTTTCTGAATGCAGGAGATACAGTGTGGCCGAAAATTTATTCCATGGCAACATTGCATGGTGTCTGTTCACCCATCCGTAGAATATGTCCAAAAAGGCGCCAGCGGGCTTCAAGTACGTTAAGACTTATTGGCCCACAATCAGTCAGTATAATTTATTGTTTAAGATTTTCTTTGGCCAAGAGTATTCAAGGAGTTTTCTTAGTTGACCTCTGTGAAACGAGTCGAGTTGTTCCATATCTTTCTTTGATGTTTTCCAAGTACCTGCGTTATACATGAGGAATAGTCGGACAAATCCATTGTATAAGCAAGTAATCGATCTTAGTAGGAATTTGATTTTTTTTCATCAGAATGGATTATAATTTTTAAGTGCTACTGTGGCCGATATTTTTCGTCGTGTGATATCTTCTGAATCGCCAAGTAACGATCCTAGTTTTCGGCTGTTCCTCCACTTCTCCTCAACGCGGGTTGGCGTTCTTTCAATGGTGGTTATTTCAGTTTTGTCTTCATTGACTTTGAGGGACCATTTACTCAAAATTGTTTTCGCTTTCTCCATAATAACGTCTATAAATTCCCGATCTTCTGCAACGAAATCGACGTCATCCGCGTAAATGAGTTTAATAAAGTGGTTATCCGGACATCCAATTTGTTCTCTTAGATCTCTTAAAGCTGCCTCCAGGTAGATGATAAATAATGCAGAGTGTCTCCCTGTGAGGTTCAGACATTGGTAGAAAAAGGTCTAGACTCCTTAGAAGCCAACTATGACGAGTAGTTCAGTTTCAGATAATAGCATATGTATCATGCGCAGACTGTCTTCATCGACAACGTCTTTCAAAAAATTTATATCGACATTATTATACTTAAATTCGTTTGATGTTTTGGGGTTGAACGGTGAGAATCAATAGACTATTCTTCTAGCTTTTCTTAACATTGAACTCTTTGGTTTAAAAAAAGAATTTAAACTAATGCGATAAATATATGGTTATTCAATCAACAACGACACTTGCACAATCAATAACGACACATGGTCAGTCTATTATTATTGCCTCCAGGATCACTGAGTCACGAGAAAGAAGTAAAAGTTCTCAACTAACTAAGTGATCCCAGACCGACAAGGAAGAGGACGAGTCCAACGGGTCAAGAATCCTGTACAGCTCTTTTCATTAGACATGACATCGGCTCAAACTTTTAAATGTTTGTAGATATTTTGATAATATATGAAACAGGGGGCAGCTCGGTAGAGTGGCCGCCTTTAAGAATTTTTGTTGTAAGTCAATTATTGGTTGTATCTTATTTTCTGGTCCAATCAACTTTACTGCAGTTTCCTCGATTTCGGACAGTTTTAATGACGTGGATCGTGAAATCTGCATTGGCCACGAAGGACTTGTATACAACATCGTGGGTCAGATAAATTTGTCATAAATCGTGGCAAGGCTCCCAGTTTGTCCTCTAAGTGTTTTTGAGAGCACTTTTAAAATTCTCATTTTCTTCAGAGCAGAAGTTACTTTATTCTCAACATGTCGGATAAAGAAGAGTCCCTGATCAAAGGTAACTTCAGAATCTTCGGTGTTTTGTTAATAGGAATAGCCTCGTTCTTCATAAGGATTTTTGGATCTACAAAGCTGTCTTTTGTAAGTGGTAAACAACGTGACAGAGGGCTTAGTTGCTGATGTGTCGAACCTCTGCGTCGAGAGCCATAGTTCCAGCTTGTCAAGCATTTGTTGAGCGGACTGAGAATGCTTCAGTTCTTGGAAGCAAGAATGATATCGTCGGTATATGAGAGGATTATGCAGTTTTCATTACAGGTTTGTGGTATGTCGTTTATATAGAGATTGAGCCTTGAGGAACTCCATTTGGAAAGTAGAGAGATCTTGATTTGATGATGTTGCAGAGTACTTGTACTTGTCTTCCAAGAAGTTTCAAGCCAAAGTTTCAAGTTCGGGTGGATGTTGGTTTCAAATATCTTCTTTGTAAGGAGTTTCCTGGGGACTGAGTCGAACGCATTTGTGATGTCCACGGATATAAGTAATGTCCTCTGATGGGGTTTGGGGGAGTTAACTTTTGGGGAGTTAATAGTTCCAGGGCTCGATGGGCTAGGTGCTTCAGTTCACATGTGGTTATATTGTCTGGTCTTATGGCCTCTGAGTTGTTGGCTTTGGATATGGCTCTGCGGTTATCCTGGCTAGTAAAGAGGATCCAGTCATCGGAGCGTTTATGTTCAATCTTTTTCAGGGGGTGTTCTTTTAAAAACTCCTTAGGAGATAGACGTATAATATTTTATCAGAGTGTCTGGTTTGTAGACTTCGTTTTGACCTCCAAAAATATTGGATTGTGATCACTCCTAGTGTCATATTTCACTGACCAGTCGATAAAAGGAGCCAAGGACGGAGATGACTATGAGATGTCAATGGATGATAGTTTATTGTTACGTCGAGTAGGCGTTCTTGTATGGAAAGCCGGATCGTTGAGTATGCAGAGACTGTGAAGGTCCTCCATTAGCATCTTCCCCTTTTTCTCATGGGGTGTCCTGTTAACCACAATGGGTGCTTCGAATTGAAGTCACCACAGATAATCACATCCTTCAGTAACGTGAGAGGAGTCAATCTGGGAGCTCAAGTCATCTGGAGCACAGGAAAAGCTCAAAGATGGGAGATTTGCGTTGATTAATATTATTGAAAATCTTGGAAATCGGACTTTGAATTAACAAGGTTCTTAAATTAACAACAAGTTGATGTGATGTTCTTTCAAAAACGTCCGAAGTTCGAGTACCTTGTTCTTGATTACATTTATTTGAGTTGTACTATTCTGGCTGGTCCAGGAGTGGCCTCAACGTCTCCGAGACGGAGCAGGCCTTTCTTATTGGTCAACTGGTGAGAAAGTGTGGGTCTTCTAAATGCCACCACGTCGTCGGTGAGCCACATGACATTTCGAAACCACTTTGCTTAAATCAATCAATAACGACAATAACCAATCAACAGGGATACTTGGGCAATCAATAATGACATGTGGTCAATCAATAACGACAACAGTCAATCAATAATGACAGAAAATTAATTTTTATATATCTAAACCTTTTGAATACACAATTATTAATATACTAGTTCAACACCTATGGTGGAACAGCATAAAATTTTAAACACAAAATTTATTTACATTCATTTATTCATTAATCTCACTATTAACTGCTCTCACAACGTATCCTTTAATCCTTCTCCATCTAAGCAGCGCCTGATGGTGCTTGTAACTTACGGATATTTCGTCTCTCGCACAATTTTATTTTCACGCCCCCAAGGTCATTGTTGCATCTTCATCAACCCACTGCCGTACTAAATTTTTCTGGTCAGCAGTCAAGATTGTTCTATGATCCCCGCCACGCTTGCCACATTTGGTCTTTCCATCCTTCAGATATGAAGAAACAATTGTACATACAGTTGTACGAGGAAGACCCATAACCCGGGAGATCTCAGTATTGCCAAGATTATTCTTAGCGTGGTTAATAACGAGCTCTCTGACTTCATCTGAGATTTTACGCCTTTCCTGGCGATTGTTTCTTTCATTTTCCTGGTTGTTTGATGCGGTCATTAAGGCTGAAATTTTATTACAACTAAATACTAAAAAATTCAGGAATTAATTCTATTATTATTTATGGTTACACTCAAAAATAAAAATTAAAAATATAAATTAGTTTTAGCACTTAAAATAGCATTTATTTTTTATAGCATTTAAAAATAAAATTATGTTATGTTATCCAATTTAGTCGTGTCTGACCCTTGGAGATCTCATGAACAAGTTTCCTCCACTCTCCCCGATCCGTTGCAATTTGGAGTAGCTTTGATATAGGCATTCCCGTGACGTCTTCCACGGAAATTTGTTAAGTCAAATTAAGTTATTCGACAAAATGGTTACGTGTTGGAGTAGAATTTAGTGAGTAAAATACAGATAGAATCCAGTTGTTCGCATTTGCGTAGAATGTACGGCTCCATAAAAATTATCACCCACCGTTTAGTCGATGTTACAACTCTGAGAGACGAAATATTAATGACACAGCGATGATGATTAAATTACATCAGGTAATAAAAATAAAAAAATAAATATGATGTTCTTGCTGAAGAGTCTTCTATGGGAAATTAAAGATAGTAAACAAGAAACTGGTGATTCAGTTTAATGATGATATGGTGTTTGATCTAAATAAAATAAAAATTGTAAACAATTAATTTTCGGGCGGTCACCTAGCCAAGTAATTGCGCAGTCTATAGTCGCTTAACTTGTACATGTTTTCATAAAATTATTTTGTTGTCCAATATAGTCGTGTCTGACCCTTGGAGATCTCATGAACAAGTTTCCTCCACTCTCCCCGATCCGTTGCAATTTGGAGTAGCTTTGATATAGGCATTCCCGTGACGTCTTCCACCGTGGATAGCCACCGAGTCCTTGGTCGGCCAGGTCTTCTCTTCCCAGTAATATTGCTCAGCATAATGGTTCTTTCCAGTGAATCAGAGCGGACAACATTCCCAAAGAACGCCAATCTGTGTTTTACGATTCTTCCCTCTAGTGAAATGTCAGTCTCTACCCGTTTGAGTACATTGATGGTTGTTACTTTGGAGGTCCAAGGGATTCTTAGTAACCTCCTCCAGCACCACAGCTCAAAAGCATTAATTCTTCGCCTATCCGCCTTTTTCAATGTCCATGATTCTGCGCCGTATAAAAAAACCGGGAATACGATTGCATTAACTAATCTGCATTTGGTCTTAATAAAATATCTTTGTTTTTCCAAATTCTATTCATTCTCTGGAAGGTGTCTCGTCCCATGGCAATTCGCCTCTTGATTTCCAAGCCTCCGTCACCATTCAGATTAATTAGACATCCCAGAAAGACAACATTATCGCAACTCTCTATTTTCTCATTCCCAATTTTTAGTTCCATTATTAGCAGTAGTCATAATTTTGGTCTTCTTGATATTTAGCAATAAACCAAAGACGCGCTCTCTTCTCTGAATCTTAGAATCAACTCCCTGATGCCATCCTCTGTTTCAGCCAGTAAGGTTGTATCGTCAGCATAGCGCAAATTATTGATGTTCCTGCCTCCAATTTTAATCCCGTTATTAGACGATGTTGTATTATCTTTATAAGTATTTTGCTCACGTGGGGAATTAAGGCTATTGTACGATAGTTTGAACAGTCCTTGCTATCCTTTTTTTTCGGTATTAGTATAAATATAGATCTTTTCCACTCGCGTGGCCAAATACCAGTTTCCCAAATTTTTTGACTAGACTGGTGATAGCTGTCACCGGTATAGCCTTCAACAATTCGCTTGAGATATTGTCAATCTCTGGTGCCTTGTTCCCCGTTAATTGCCGTGTAGCCCACACGCATTCCTCCTCAAAGATTTTATGCCCCTCACCCAACTTTGCTTCATCAACATATATGGGTGGGCACACAGTTTCTGAATATAGTCGTTCCGTATATTCTCTCCAAAGATTTCGGATGTTCTGTTGGCTTAGCAATTCTACACCATTCTTGTCCTTGATTTTGCCGATCATTTTTGTAAAGGGGGTTCGTAATCTTTTTAGTTGTAAATACGCAATCCTAGTGTGACCTCTCTTATAGTCATCTTCCATTTTTTGCAGCGTAACTTCCAGTAGTCTTCTTTATTCTTCCTGGTTGCCTTTTTGAATCCAGAGTTAAGTTTTCTTGTTTCGTCTATATTCCCAGAGACTTTAGCAGCTTTACGAGCCTCAGCAATGTTTAGGGTGTTGGCAGAGAGCCACTCAGTGCACTTGGCCGGCGTTTTGTATTTGACATGTTTTATTGCAGCGTTCCTGATAACCAACTGCATATCATTCCATAATTCATCAGGCATCCTTCCGTTCAAATCCAGTAATCCAATATTGTGCTTAACTTCCATTGCGTATTCTGGTGGTATGTTTGAGACATCGAATTTTTTTACTCGGGGGTATTCCAAGTGTTACTGAATTTCGTCCTAATTTTTGCAACAAGTAGCTGATGGTCTGTTCCACAGTCTGCCCCTGGATATGTTTTGACGGCTGTTATAGAGCTTTTCCAACGTTTGGCGCACAAAATATAATCAATTTGGTTCCTAGACATTCCATTAGGCGACGTCCAAGTGTATAATCGTCGTTTGTGCTGTTTGAACCATGTGTTAGTTATCTGAAATCCATTTTCCTGACAGAATTGGACCAGTCGATCCCCAGCATCATTTCTTTTCCCCAAACCAAAACTTCCCACAATATCCGTATGTGGCATACACCCAACTTTTGAATTGAAATCCCCCATTATGTAGGTTATGTCCTTTTTGGGTATTAGTTTTAGTGCCTCTTGAAATTCATAATAAAATTGGTCAATTTCGTCATCCTTGGCAATAGATGTTGGGGCATACACTTGCATGACCGCAATATTCAATGGTCGTCCACGGACGTGGATTAGCATTATCCGATCATTAAATATTCTATGACTTTCAATAGCAGGTGCAATTTTCTTTGAAGCAATGAAGGCCACTCCGTCTCTTGCCTTTTACGTTCCATGTTGCGAAAAGTGAGATTCTGTATGACGAAGACTCGATATTTGATGTTTTGCAGTAACGTTGCATCCAATTAGATCGTAGGAGAGTTTGCTCATAAGATTTTCTTGGCATTTAAATACAGGGTAGGTTGCTAGGTCTTTCCCCAACAACAGCTCTTATATTGGAATAAGTTTCAGAGAATGTATAAACACCAGAACAACACGTTGTAACAACACGTTCAAAATAAAAATAGCATCTATAAAGTAGGCATTTAAATGAATAAACTTTATAAAAATTACTTTTATCTTATTTTAGCAACCATGCACTACGAGCAACCAATCGTGTGTCAATCAATGTCACGAAACGCCATTCGATAGAGCAGTGTTCACACTGCGGTTACCCGCTTATATGATTTACTGGACAACCTGAGCAGTTGGCTTATAAAGAACCTATTATACACAATCCCTGAAAATTCATGTACTATGAATTTTTACTTCAAATAGAAGGATAACAAACTTTGAACCTCTTTAACCCTCAATGGAGTTCTAATCCACTCTACAAACTCTATCAAGGTATTGGGTATCACGTAAGACCCCCTCATGACATTCAGGAGACATGATGGCAACTTCATATTCTCTTCCCTTCGAAAACTAAACTTCTTGGATACTACAAAATCTGTTTCTACTCAACGTTAAGCTCACTCTATACCAGGGGTGTCAAACTCATTTCGCTTCAAGGGCGCTTCAAGGCCGCATTTATAAAAAATCAAGGAAGATTGCTCTTTAAGCAGTTTTGATAATTTCATTAATAAAAAAAGCTCGCCTGTTTCATCGATCGCTGTTGAAAAATAGTCAAATTTTAACATTTCAGACTTTAATTAGTTTTTCAAATTCAAAGACATTTCATTAATGTGTTCGGCAACAGTATTTTTGGTTAATGAAATATCTATAAATAATTTTTGCTGTTTTTACATAATGTTGCTTGATGAAGTCACCATCGCGATATGATTTTCCATCCATTGCAAGTATTCTGCTGATTTCCTAGTTTGCAGTAACTATGCATTACTTTGATTATGATTTTTCTTACGAAATGAGTCTGTAACACAGTCAGATCTTTTGCAATTCATTTAGCTTTGAAACACGCATTGAACCATCTTGGTTAATAAGCAACTTAATACTTTTGAAATTATTGTATGATCGATGAGTAAATTGGTATGCCTTTTAAGGTTGTATTCTTTCTGTATAGTGATAAACTGGTTACATATAAATAAATGTATTTTTCCATCAAGTCTTTTGCAAAAATAGACAAGTTCCCATTTATCTTGAATCAATCTACGTTCATCGTTCAAACACCGTTTCTTAGTTCCAGAACAAGCACGTGACATTGACAAACACGATTTACAAAAACTATTAAAAAATTTTAATTAAATTTAAAAAATAACAAAATGATTTTTTGTGTTTTATAGTCATTCGATCTGCAGTCAAACGCTCTACCCTTGAGCTATACTCCCCCACTCCACTGGAGGGGTTTCCACAACGGCAAGTATGGACGTCTTTTACCCTTTATGTTGATTCAGATGGACTCTGTTTTCGTAGAAGTGGAAACTGGATACACTTAATTAGTTGTTTACTTTAACTTCTTTCTCTGTGTATCCGGGGTTAATAAATTAAATTAATAGCCATTAATCTGGCCGCACTTATGCTTGTCAAGGTTTTGGCCGCGTGGCGCCATGTGGTGCTATGTGGCTAGTTGGTCATAATTATTTTCCTTCCAATGGCGTCAATGGATCCACCTTACTGAGGAGACGCCCAATGTCTGGCCGGCATCAAGAAGATCCAGCTATTCTCCCTCGAAGACAATGTTGTACCTTGAGACAAGTTCTGGAACGCTGGAACGAGTCAGGATCAAGGAGCTAGTTAGTTTGTTACCCTTGGTCTTTGGAATTATTTTAATTTAAGGTACGCTGAGGGCCGCATGTTTGACACCCCTGATTAGTTTGGTTACCCTTGGTCTTTGGAATTATTTTAATTTAAGGTACGCTAAGGGCCGCATGTTTGACACCCCTGAATTAGTTTGGTTACCCTTGGTCTTTGGAATTATTTTAATTTAAGGTACACTGAGGGCCGCATGTTTGACACCCCTGCTCTATACGCAATACATACAACCAACAATATGTGGTTCATGAGGGACAAACCTGTCCGCTACGAACTTGAAGAAGATTAATCAACAGTCTCCCAGTCCCTACAAAGGTTCTCCTCTTTGTCGCTAATGCCAACTCCTTTCGTGGAACTTGTGAGGAAAACGCGAGCCTTTTTGACATCTCCGATATTCCAAAAAAGTTTATAGAAAGTGTGTCGGTTCTCTGGACGAACATCGAGAATAAATGAGAAGACTACTTAAGGACTTCGAGATTACCTGATGACCACGTATTCCCTTTTAATCTGTCGGTGATTAAATGCAATGTTTGATGCAAACGTTTTTGATATGAAGGGATACTCTGAAGATGATGTCTCACTGTCGATTCATCAGACACATAACCAGAACAACACATGTTCCACACTAAGACTCTGAGAGGGTGATTATGTATCAGCTCTAATTTGGGTGTACGATGCTCTGTAAAACGTAGTGTCTGTGGGAAATTTAATAAAAAAGGAAAGAAAATACCGAAGAATGTGCAAGGACCTTTATCATTATCGTCTTCTTTTGGATTGGTTAAGTTAACAGGTCTAATTAACGCAGGAATGTCACGAACAAATCAAAACTATAAAAAGAAAGAAATCATAAATTAAAACTAATTAAGTGTATCCAGTCCCCGTGGTCGCAGATGCTGAGAAACAAGTCCATCTATAACAACAGTTGTGGGACCTCCCTAGTAATGATCAGTAATATAGGGGAAAAGAGAGAGTAGTTAGGTCTCTATCTTTAACGGGATCTTCACGTGGAGGATATTGCTGAGTTATTTATTTAGAATTCCGGGATCACCGAGAAAGACAGAAAAAACGTAACACAGTTAGGTAATCCCAGTTCCCACAATCAAACGAGCCATCCAACCTCAGTGGTCTCCCATTGTTCCCACTACAGTGCGAAAGAGGCTGAGTTCGTGTCTGATGTCCTAAAATAAAAAAAAAACTTAATTCATTATTAGTTTAAAAATTAAGAATCAGCACAACATTAAGAGATAATCGCAGCGATTAGGAGAACTCTCAATAGTTTCTCATCTCTCTGTGTTCCTTTCGAGATCCCACACACTCTGTATTCTTGTGTTACACGCAGACAATGACTGAGATACGCAGTGTACATTTTTCCTGACAAGAGCCTCAAAAATAGTTAAATCCGTCACGTAGACGGAAAACTTCCTCAGAATATTATTTATTATTCATTTAGCATCCCAAGACTACGGTAAAACCAAACTAATTATCACGTGATCCCAATGCATTCCATTAGTGACCTCATCTTTCCCCGGAGTTCCTCCCTCATTCCCGCGCATATCGTACAGGACGGCTGACTGAATTTACGGGGTCACATTCCCGTATTCTAGTCTCATAATGGTCCTCCAATGGCGTCGGTCCGGTTCGATATTCGCCACAAATCCAGCGCTTCGTCACTCTAAAAGCCCTCTTTTGAATTTCCTAGACCTGGCTCGATGTTCTGTCTACACATTCATCAGAACCGGGAAAGTACCAATCTTCCATATTCCCGATAAACTTTTTAGATTGTTCAGTTTTTTTCACACTTCACATGAATATTTTCAATGTGTAGTGATATACAAAGATGCATATAAAGTGTCACGCCCAAGATCCTTTGACATCTGTTGGAAGGGATGTACTTTGGTGACTGTTGATTGAAAGTCTTCTATTTTCTTTAGGTTTATTTTCACAATTAGTGCCACATGTGGCATTAAATTTAAATAGAATGAGTTATTTTTTATTTAAAAATATTTGATATAATTCAAAATAAAAAATTTTTTTATAGTTTAATGGACGAAAAAACCCTTGTGGATGCAGCTTTGGTTATACAATTGGTTATATTTAAGTCTGACAAAGGAGTAATATTCAACGTAGATGACGTCATGGCAGATGTTGATCCACATGATGAAGACATATTCGGAGACGATATTCCTTACTCAGGTGACGGCCATTTCTCCCAGTCCTTATCCTGGAATCTATGCCATTCGATATCTCCAACTTTGAGGATCTGAAGACTGAGATGTCTGATATGTGGAACTCCATGATTTGGAAAGCAGTGATCCAGCCAGGTTCTGGTAAGTCCACTCCCGGAGACCACTTTGTGGTCAGAGGTTACTCTTTTAAGTCACTACAGTCAAGTACGAGGCGTTCCTAGAAGGCAACACAACCCCATATGACATACAGACGAAAAGAATGCGACTGGATTCTAGTTTGACTCGGAAAGTGACCTTTAGACTCGATCTTATTCGGCCTTGAGGTGGCGATTAAGTCTATGGTGTTTGACGAGATCTCCTTGTTCCTTTTGCATCCTGACGTCGCCTATGGGAGCAAGGGAATTTACCCAGTTGTCCCACAGAACTCATATGGTCCCCTGGGTTGTGATTGTAGTCCTCTTTCGCATAGAGATGCTGCATTTTGCTGTTCCCAGTCCAGTCGACTTTTACTACGATACCCCTTACGTTTGAAGGATAGTTATTGTAGGAGAATAGACGAAATATGGCCTTTGAAGAGATCCAGAGGGTGATCATGGATGAGAAACAGGTATTTGGTACCTCAATTTTAGGAGGGGAACAAGTCCTATTCTTTCAAGAAGTACAGGATAGCACTTAAGTGCTACGAGAGAGTAGTGATTTCCTTATAGTAGTGCTTGCGGGTTCTCAATGAACGACATCCTCAGAACCAGTATGAGGATATCCTGAAGAACCGAATGACAGTGGAGATCTTTTCCAACATGGCCATGTGCTACCTCAAACAGAAGGATTTTAGCGAGTGTGTGCGATGCTGCAAGGAGTGCCTCGATGTTGATCCCAAATGTGTGAAGGCCCTATACAGGCTGTCGAAAGTAAGGTTGGGTGAAACCTAGGCGTTCTCTGGGAAGGGGAAGGCGGAGAAAGCGGTCAAATACATGAAGAAAGCATTTGAACTGGAGCCAAATAACTCCCAGATTGGCTATGATATGATAGCGCTGGAGAATGAGGCGAAGGCAATAAGAGATGAGGAGAGGGCATTTTTCAGGAAGGCGTTTGGGCAGGAAAATTCGGCCAAAAACGACGTGTCTATCAAAGAACTTGAATTGACTGTGGATTCTGATTTCAGGGAGTACGTTGTGGAGATTCTGGGTCAGTTGGGAGATGAAGGAAGTGAAGATGTGGTCTTTGGGGATTCCTTCAGCCCTCAGGAGAAGTACTTTGTATATGAGAAGGCAAAAGAACTGAATTTAGAGACGGAAAGGGTTGTGTGTGTTGTTAATTGATAGATCGAGAATTCTATTAAAGTTTTGAAGAAAAAATGATTGCTTTGAATTTTTGTTTTTGAATTATAGTTTTTCTTTTTTATTAGTTTTATTTTTTAATTAATTAATAAATAGACCGCCTATTTTAGTTTGTGTCTGGTGGATGCCCCAGGATAAGGATATAGACGTTAAGCCAGCTTTCAAGACTGTCATTAGCACTAGCAAATTCCAGTCACATGGGCCTGTCAACATACGGGCTGTTCCTAGCAAACTGACAGTTACTCCTGCGGATTCGATAAAACGAAAAACTAGTGTTAGTGAGTCAGTGGCCCCTAAGTACTCCCTTAATGACTTTGCGAACGTTCAAATGCCATCCTTCAGAGTGGACAGGTTGGTCGATTCTCAAGCACGTGCCACAGTATTGCCAGTTTTATATTTCAGCCAAATTCGATCAAAGTCAAGCACACCACCCCGGCAGTCCCACCCAAACAGAGGATCGTCAAGATTTCTTCCAAACCTGTCAGTCCTGGCTATTTTATTAGATCTCTGCCAGTTTGAACATGCACAACTCCTTCCACTCCATAGTGGCTCCTCAGAAGGTAGTGATTGCTTTACTCCAGTCCTCCCTCGCTCACGTGAGTTCGTCCCTTTTCTCTAACGACAAGAATGATGTCGCCACAATGTAGTCTCTCAACGATATTTAGGTCGACCGACCGCATTCGAAGGCCATGCAACTGCACAAAATCCCGATGTCTGAAACTGTGAGCGCTTGTAGTTACCTAGATATTGTGAGTGCTACGCCAACGGAATGTACTGCCAGAATTGCAACTGCACAGGTTGCCACAACAACGAGAACTACGACAGTGAACGGTCTCAGGCCATACAATCTTTACTGGCGAGAAATCCCCTGGCGTTCAAACCAAAAGAGACCGTCTCTAAGGAAGAGTCCAAACTAAAGCGTGGCTGCACTTGCAAGCGTTCGAGCTGTCTGAAGAACTACTGTGAGTGTTATGCCGTATGTTTGGGGGTTACTTACTTTTAGGATGGAATGTCCTGTTCCGCCTATTGTAGCTGTGATGACTGTAGGAACTCTGAATTTAAGTTGTTGAGGAAGTTTTCTGCTAATCCTCTGGATTTCCCTCGATTGAATCTGCGGGCTCAGGTCCTCAAAAACGATGTGGCTCTGTCTAACCTGGCCACATGTGCTGACCCCTTCTGGAATGGCTGGTGGTGGTTTGGGTGACATTAGTTCGTATAATGAAATACTGGATGACTCTGTGATTGAAAGAATAAGGGAGTGTTTGACTGCGAGAATGGAGACTGATTATTGCGAGAGGGATTTGATTAGGGAGTTCTCAGATTGTCTTCTTTATGCCAAAGAACGGTTTATTGATCGAAATTGTACTAAATTATAATTATTGAGTGTTTTTTGTATTATCAGGCATTATTAGTTAATTTTTGAGATCGCTACTTACTACCTGTTTTTGTGATAATCACCTCACTTGATCTGCTTGGAGACATCATCAGTCAAATCCTCTCCTGACTAGGACCATCAATGACATTAAGGGACTTGTGGGAGCCCTCAGCACTATCAGCTGAATGCCTGAAGGCAACCGGCCTAAGTTAGAGTCCAAACTAAATCATTTGGGCACTAAGATGTAATTATATTTTATTCCAATACACACTGCTAGATTCGTAACTGGTTTATTTCGAAAGTTTAAGTTTTACAGGGGACAATTATATAGTTACGGTTTGATATCTGAGAAGTTTCCAAAGGTAGCCTATGCAAAATATTCGGCATATCTACCTCAAATTATGAATGGCAGCTCGCAGTTTTCTTATATTATTTACACCATCATAGGAACTAATATACTAATTGAGTTTTCACATGTCGTGCCAAATATGCTAATTAAGTTCCTACATCATCCGGTCGCTCACACAATAAAATTTGTAGATCGAATGCCGATAGTGATGAGATGTAGCTAATCTAGTCCACAGTTGACTTTCGTCTCTTGAAAACATCCAATATTGCCACTGTAGGTATTCAAGTCCTGGCATAAGATTCGGAAAGCCTCTGACATATAGAACGGTAAAATCGTCTGATAGCCTCATATATGATTAAGACTTCGTGCAATTGAGTTGCTTCACTAACTCGACAAAAACAGTTTTTTTTTCGTTTCCTTAAAATCAAAATATCATCTACCCTTGTCCTTTTAAGTGAAGAAGACCGGTGATTGACGGGAAAATAACAGCTCAAAGCGGACGCTCTCAGAGATCAGTCAGATAGATCAGGTGTACAAGAACAATAGAAGAGGTTGTCTTTGTACAAGAAACCTTGAAGAATATTTACAATATTCAGATATTATTAGCATAAATGAATTCAATAACTTATTCACGTCTGGTACCCTTGCGCCTGCGACACTGGAATTCTTGAGTCGTCTAGGAAATCGGATCACTACACGATCAGGAGACCCTCGTGAGCGCTGCTGGTTATTTGAGCGAATCTCGCTCGCCATCCTGAGATAGAATAGCCACGCAGTTAGGGAAGCCCTATATGACCACTTATTCACATATTGGAAAATAATTATTGAATGTAGAGATTTTTGCTGAAAACACTGTTTTTTATAACTAGCTAATTACCTGATCCTGACGCGTTCCAGCAGAACCTTCACTCAAGAACAGTAATCCAGAGAACGTTGTCTGAGGAGCTGAGGTCAATTTCAGAACTCGTCGTTAGGGAACGAAATTTCCCGTGGTAGAATGAATAGATGGATCCTTTTACTTGCCGGCCGGGCCTCCTGAGTAAGATGGATCCAATGACGGCATCAGTGGGAAGGAAAATCTTCAACCATTAGCCACATGGCAACTCGGATAAAATGATTATACATTTTTCTTTCCTAGTTCCCAGTTTTTCTGTAAAAATACGTCTTTCAACAGTATTTGTGATGAACTTCCTTATATTTAATTTAAATTTATTGAACCAGAAAACACCGTCATAGCCAGAATGAAAAAAATCAGGTGATCCCGGCCTCTCTCAGCAGTCTTCACATGCTCAAACTTGAAGGGAAGTGCCTTCCAGGGGAACTCCTCTGGATGGTTGTTGAGTAATGATCTTTTTGGATGTAATTTAGGATTATGTCTAGCGCCACCAGAGAAGATGAACCACATGACGCACGCTACCAAATCAAGCTCCCAAAGGGAAGAGGAGGAACAGAAGAATCAAACAAATAATCTTCAATTCATGTAGCCACATATCACCACACTAACTTTGGCGTCACGTGGCATAGTTCACGAGTTCCTGGTTAGAATTTTAGATCCTTAGAATCGTTTATGAGATTTTCAAAAGAATCCCCACCTTGCAGATACTGAACACGCCTAAATCTGTCAATGATGGATTACATCACGGAAAACCGATGAGACTTTCCCAAAATGGTCGAGTCTTTGAATACATCCCTGGTGGTGAAGTTGATTATATTTGTAAGTCTGCCAAATATACTAACCCCGGCCTCACTCATTTGTAGGAGATCATCAACTATTAAATAGGACGTAGCAAATGTCAGTCTCTCCCATAGAAACGGTCAACGTTGGCGTGAGGGACGAACAGCGTAATAGTTCTGGACATTCAAAAATTTGATTTGCTGTCAACTGGGAGATGTTAAAAGGAACACAGGACATCTTTTACATAATCCAGCTTACGAAGTCGGAAGAGATGGTGGTATCCTCATCATAGACGATCCAGCTTTACCCGGATGTCCTTCGGAAGAGAGGATTCTGATTTGCTTGATCTAGGTTTACCCGGATGTTCTTCGGAAGAGAGGATTCTGATTTGCTGTAATTGTTCTGAGCTTATGTTTAGGATTTTTTTAGTTTGTAGATAGAAGTGAGGGAGGCAGTCGACCAATAAGGCTTGCATAGTTAATTGTGGTCCGAATAAATTGTTCATTTATGATGGTTAGACCCACTTTGCTTTGACCGAAGTAATAACCTGACACAGCTTTCCGAGGTCTTGTTCATTGTTCCTACAAATGTTAGAGAACTTCAGTATTTGGTGAATATGTCTCCAAGTATTTTGAGATGTTTTCGTGGCGGGAAGTGATTATCAAAAAATTGTTGAGAATTTAGGCAGTGGTTTGATGCGAATACAGTAACAATTATTGATATTATGACGGGAAACATAAAGTGAGGTCATGAGAAGTATTGGAGTGTCATGTCTGGAAGCTGTTGGAATGCGATAGTTTTTGTCATTGGGGATGAAAAATTGTTCAAATTGAGAAAGGATCTGAAACCATCTCTCACTACCCTTTTGAGCAGTTAGTCAAAGCGGGTCTTTGGCGATTGGGCCCGCAGATTGTGGCATTTCGATTCGTTTGTAATTCAGCCACTTTGGGGGAATAATTTTTCATGCAGGGACCGGGGTTAAGATGTAAAAATTTACAATGTGAGATTTATTTTGACAAAAATGGAAGTGACTGACACCTTCAATCAGAGTGTTCGTTCGAGTGGAAGTATCGCGGAAAGGGATGCACTTGTGGATAAAGGTTAGTAAACCGTCCCATGTCTGAATTTGGTCGTTCACGGCAGACACTTAGTAGTTTTGTTCGATGCCCCAAGCAAGGATTAGGAGGAGCCTATCCAATCTTTGGGAGAGACAGCTTCACGCCTTCTAATAACCGTCACCATCGAGTCCAACTTCCCTGAGATTGGAGAACATGTTGATTGGTGGCTAATTACTATTCTTTTAATTGCTAAAGTGAAACAGATCAAATTTTCGTCAAGTTAAGGTGGTACTCATTGAAAATTGGATTTTAAGATTTAAGACCAATCGAAGGAGGAAGATCTTTGATGCATTTGATCCATATTACCCCAGGATCACTGGGTCAAAGAGAAAGAAATAAAAGTTCTCAACTAAGTGATCTCAGGCCGACACGGGAGAGGACGAGTCCGGGGGGTCGAGAATCCTGTACAGCTCTTCTCAGTAAGATTATAGATATTTTAATAGTGTATGGAACAGAAAGCAATAAGGAAGACTAGCCGCCTATAAAAGTTTCTGTTGTAATTCGATTAGAAGCTTTCAATGGGCTGAATTTTGTGCTCCGGTCCATTAACTTGCAGCTGCGAAATCTGCATTGCCCACAAAGGACTTGAATACGTCATTGTGGGTCGGATAAATTGTTCATAAACTGTGGCAAGCCTCCCAGTTTTTTCTAAGAAAGTCTTTATTAATTTTAATAATTTAAAATATTTTTATTAATAAATTAAATTAAAATAAAGCATGTCTCATGTGTTCTTTGCTTAATTCAAGCAGAAGACTATTTTCTTCTCTAAAGCGTGTTGAATCCTTATATCCAAAAGTTACTCCGCGTTTCCCTCCTGGTTTGCCAAAATCTTAACGAAATAAGGTGAATGGGATCAACTGTCGGAATTGGGAGCTTGGAACCTTCATGATTTCAAGATGAGGATTTCTAAAAGATCGACTCTTCAAAAACGCCTCATTTACTATGCTGGCCTCCAAAAACGTGTTTTTTGGATTATCAAACAAAAATGTACGGATGAAAGTGATCTTGATGTCCTCAAATACCTTACAAGGACTCATATCATCAAAGGATTCCCCGAAAAGGTCACGTGGAACTCAATGAAGGATTAGACAAATTGGTTGAGTCCGTCAACTCTAAATTGGAGTTTCTACTTAATTTTTACAAAGTTGAGGATCTTTTCGGGTTACCCAAAGTCGATAGATGTACCCTCAGTCATTTTCCGGACAGTTTTTGATTATTTTACCGCCGAAAAATTGAGAAAGGCCCGTGAGGACCTCAAGTTTGATGATTTCTGGCAGTTTGATGACTTCACAAATTTAAAGAGCTTCTTTACCCGTCCGATTAATGGAGATTGTGCCGGAAGGTCTGCATATGGACTTTGTAACTTCTTAATTGAAGGGACGTGCTTGCGACAAATTCGCTCTACACGTGGGATCAGGTCGTACTTGGATGATGACGACGATTTATGCAGACAGGCTTTGTTTCCCAGCCTAGAGCTTCCCCCACCGAGATATGGAATTTGCAGAAAGTCGTTGATTCCAGAGATATTGCCGGGGTTCAGACTTGGGGACCCTTTTAATAACTCCTTATTAGCATTTTACAACGGGGGATCCTGGCCTGTTTATAAGGCTCTTCTTATGAATTTTGCACAAGCGGTTTCGACCTCCCATTTCAAGGATTACTGGCCTTTCTACAAACAGGACATTCCTCAGCCCGTCGTGACTCAATGCATGGTCTCCGATGGACAGTCTCTTGTCTTTGCGTGTTTCCAACTCAATTCCCTTTCGGCCATGTTTATCAATGGGAGAACTCCCCCAAAGGCCAGTCAAAATTTGATGTGGGCAAGTGACCCCTTTCCGTTCTTGGATGAATCAAAAACAGCTTGTAACCCGGAGGTTGTCCATAAAGTGGCTCAGCTTCTTACCGTTCCAAAATATTCTAGGGGTACCAAAGTGGATCTGAATCTGAATGAGGATCGTTCTATCAAGGTGGACTATTATGACAGAATATATGACTATATGAACACTTAATATACTTTTTGTTATTTTTTTTGGGATTAGATGAGATAAGCTGGGGATTTGGCTTTTTCGGTTCTCCCGAAACTAAGTATATCCAATGTATCCTGAGTTCATCTTGAAAAGGTGGATATCTCGTGCTATAGAAATACGTCACCACCTCAACAAATTTACCAGCTGTTCTTTTCAAATTAATATAGCACGTGACATGTTGGCTAATGCATTTACAAAAAACCTTTATCACCAACTTCATTTTTTCAATATGATTTGAAATTCTTTTCCAAAAGTAGATTTATTCATACTCAGATCTAACAGAAGTATATTTTCTGCATAAATTAATATTTTTTGTGTTTGAGTGTTCCGCCTTTAGAATGTCACGTTGCACAATTAAATAAGAGTGGACTCAAGACAGACCCCGTGGAACCCTTTTTTAACAAAATGTTCTTCGATAGTTGATTTCCAATGCCTACACAAGATTCTCTTCCAGAAAGAAAATCCTTCATCCATAAAAGTGCCGTACTTCCAACATAAAATTAGATAGAGTCTGTAGCAACCCATCATGACAAACAAGGTCTTCGAAATGTCCAGATATACGTCCGTATGGAATTCTTTATTCCTTTGAGCTATACATAAAAAATCCCTTAATAGTGAAAAACAATCTCTATTAGGGCGGACATATTATAGCTTAGATTACCACAAGATATATTATACAGATCATTTAATGAAATTAAGTAAGATTATTTAATTCCGCATAACGTCATTAATTATTATTCCAAACTCAAAGATCCTCCATAGCCAATTCCTTTAATCCCGAATTGGGAATAATGGCATTCTAAATAATTATCACATTCTCACTGTTGCAGAAAATATCCCCATCGTGAGCACTGTATTGTCCCATCTGCAGTGTACAAGCGCATCTCCGGCATTTAAAACAGGTCTTGTGGATGTCCTAGCAAATTACTAAAACGCCTACAAAGCCGATTGCATTGACCCTTTCTGCATCGTAGACTGTTTTCCCGCAGATTTTACATTTTTTTGATTTTACACTATCATTTTAACATTTCTTTACTTTATTGTGATTGAATTTTTTTGAGGCATACTTCCTTTTTTCAAGCTACGGAAACAATCTGGGCAGTATAAACTATCGGCGTCTTTCTTTATTGAGGTTGCATCAACAAGCTTGTTGCATTTACCTTTTTACATTTCAGTTAAATTTTACTGCATTTAATACATTTTTTGTGACAATCGTTCCCAAAAACAACAATTTTGTCAGAAAATTCGACGCTTTGGTCGCATACAGAACATTTAGGTGATCCAGTTAATACCATACTTATGGATGCATTATCTATTTTTTTAATATTGTCAGGTTTACCGTTATAAAAATAATTATACGAATGCTAAAAATATTTTTATTTAAGAATAAAATTAGATAATAGATCGGGTCATAAATAGTTTGAATCGGTGTACAAATTTCGATTCTACGAATATCCATCTCATGTCTCCATGATTTACATTCGTATCTGTACAGGATTGGATAATCGTCCTCTCCAATATGCTCCATCATGCTTTTGGACAACCAGAAGACAGGTTATTTCTTATTTTGTCCGTCCAACTCCGAGTTCTGCACAGAATAAAATATACTTGTCGTATCTCTAGGAGCGTTTGCTCTTGCTGTAACGTTTTTGTTAGCCACCATTTCTTTCACTCGAAGGGACCGGGGATAAATAAAAATAAATAGTTTGATTTAATTGTGAATCTTTCATGTGGTGTTTTTCTAGAGTGGCTTCAAGTACCAGGTTACGTAAAAGAGGAATTTGCTCTCTCCCACTCCAATAAGGGGGTTCTCACAACTGAAAGGACTGGACTTTTTTCGTTGTTTCTGGATTGACTTTTGTGTGATGAAAATAACATCCCAATTCTTGACTGGGCGCCGCAATCTCCAAACATGAACCCAATGGAACATGTTTGGAGCATGATGAAGCAAAAATGTTCATTAGACCCTGCAAAAATAAACTTGATCTCCAAGTCAAATTAATCAAAATTTGGAACAAATTAGTTAGTTGAAAGCTCCTTCGTGTAGCCCTAAAAGGGTTTCGCTTGAGCGATGCGTTACAACTATCCTCCTCGCCATCTTGTTTCTGGTCCTCATTCGAACATCATCCAGGTCGTCTGCTGTCACCACGACCGATTGTCTCGTAATCATCTTTTAAGCAAATTGGAAGTTTATTTATTGGTCTACCTCGAAATCCGTGGCCTCCGGCGCAGAAGAAGTATTTTCCATTATTCTTTTACACGGCGTAGTCGGGTCCAGTCTAAGAATATGTCCAAATAGTTGCCATATAGATAGAATAACGTCAATGCTAACTGGTTTAGATTCACATAGAACATATAGTTTCTCGTTTGAGATTTTTCTCGGCCAGAAGATTCGAGTCAGTATGCGCAGTTGGCTTCTGTGGAAAGTATCTAGCCTCTTTAAATCGTTTTTTTGAGGTTCCCCATGTTCCGGAATTGTATATCAGTATTGGCTTGATAAACGTGTCGTAAGTCTGACACGAAGTTTCAGTGATACATTCCTCTTTGGAACGAATTGCCAGCTGAAAACATTCAGAAATTAATTCCAAAGACCACTGTTAAACCGAAAAAACTAACTAAGTGATCCCGACGAATTGGATGAAAGCTCTCATCTTTGTCTGGTGTTGATCCTTTGAGCCTACACAAGTTCGTTGCCGGCGAGCACTTCCTTTTTGGCATTGGTGTCCATTTTTGTTTTTTTCGATTTGTGTCTCTATGGGCGTCAGTGATTTAATGTTTTTTCCTGTATACCATCTCTCAGTTAGCTTGAAGGCCCTTTTCTGGGTTGCGAAGATTTTCTGGACGTTCGTATAAGATGCCAGTGGTCCCCATGAAATACACGCATATAAATGCATGGTTCGATGTACTGTGAGTAGAGCGTTATTAATTAATCGATGATACCACACAAGTTACTAACTGTTAATTTTGTTTAAACCGGTTTTTTATTTTCACTCTAAAAATAAATATTAAAAATTTTCGATGATATAAAATATTTTGTAATAAACAAAAAATATGCCAAAATAGAGACAGCTTTTTGATTTGCGTTGAAAAATTAAAAGCTATACGCCAAAAATTGTAACTGCAAAACCGGATTTTTTCCACTAGCACTGTATTAGGATTTTCTGCTCATGATTCTTTCTCGGTGTTTCCGTGGTTAATAATAAATAACAACTTCGTGCACACCCGTATCATATGAGAGCTTGAAAACAACAAAAAATGGGGGAAGGCCTCCTGAGACCAGTACTTTAGAATCGTTGCTTCCGAGGGCCTTCAGAGTCTACAAGTGTTACCATCAGTTCCTTGGTATGCAAGTAAATCTACTCATTATCAAAGAAAAGGTTTTCTTACTAATTTTTTGGTCTTGGATGTGGCCATAGTCCAACTCTGTATGGAAGAAAAGTTCGGGACTTCTTTGCTTATCGTGAACCACCGTAATCGTAGTAAAAGTGGAGGATCTCTGTGAACGACCTGTCTTGTCGGAGCCCTTTCTAATAGACGCTAGCTTCCTATATGTTATTTATTTCCGGAAACCGGTGGTCGGCAAGAAAGTCACAGCCAAGAGCGGACGATCCCAGAAATTCCCAAGTGTGATGCCATGTGGCTATTTTATTGAAGATTTCTGTTTTTTTCTTCAGTTCCTTCTCTTACTTTTCCAATAAAGTGGCGTCATGCGCCCATTGCCAGGGTGATACAAAAAAGGATAATTTTCTCTCCCCCACTCCACTGAAGTGGTTCTCACAACTGAAAGAAACGGACTTCTACCTTTTATGTTGGTTTTGGATAGACTTGTATGGCATTGGAAGGACTCTGTGTCTGTGGAAGTGAGAAGAGGATTCACTTAATTAGTTGTTAACTGTTAACTTCTTCCTTGGTGTATCCGGGGTTAATGATACAATAATTTGGTGCTGTTCAGAACTCGGAGGTGGATCCAGACAAGGAAAGAGGTGGCCAGTATTCTGGTTGTTAAGAAACTAGGATGAGAAAATGGAGAGGTCGATTGTTCGGTTCTGTTGAGATAGGAACGTAAATCCATGCGGTGATCACAATGGATGTAAGCTAAGTGGACATGAACTTCCCACGGTAGGAAAACTCCGCTTCCGTCAATATTCAATGGGAGGTGTCCCAGAACCTTGTTGGTACCAAGACTTCTGATGCCATTCGTGGAAACCCAGTCGTGGATCATTTTTAAGCGTGACTGAAAGCACTCTGAGCGTGGATAATTTGAAGATTGTGAACTATGTCACAGTGGTATGATTCTCCTTTTGTTTGTGGAAACCCAACGACAGTGAGCCGGATGAGTCGGGTCCTACATGTTAACCAACCTGAAGTTAACAAATTAATTTTTCAAAGATTAATTAAATCAACAACAATCATCTCCATGGAAACCACATTGAGTTTCTCTTGGCGCTAGACTTGGCATTTCTGGCATTTTCGACATTTCTGTGAACTGTATAAAATTCATTATAGCTCCTTTAGTTAACCTTTCTTTTAATCCAGGCAGCACATCACAGCACGGTGCCTTAAAGTTTTGCCTTTCAGTTTAGCAAAATCTTCTTTGCTGTTGACTAACGCATCTCCGACGCCATCGGTAAACTTAGCAAACCGAACTGACAATTCTTAGAGTCGGCATGCGTTCATGTTGAATTCTCTCCTTTCTCGAACAGGAAGTAATCAAATTCTAGTTTGAAGCTTTAAGCGAACTGCTTATATGTAGGAAAATGCAGCGATTCCTAAATCCCTGCAGTTAAATATTGTTGCTAGTAAATTTGGGATCAATTAAACTGTATTTTAGTTAAATAACTAATATAAATTTAAAATTAGATAAATTTATGAAAATTTAATGTGGTTTACCATTAGCACATTAAAATTAATTGTTAGTTGTCAGATTGGAATTAATGTATGATTGCTTCTAAGATATATCCTTCAATTTTCCGAGCTTTTAATTTTATCAGACCTTTTAGCACGATCTGCTCTACAACAAATGTGCTGAGTTTGCTAATTTATAGACTGAGTTACACCGTAGTAGTTTACATGAATTTCACTTGAGAAATAACGCTAAGATGTTCAATTTTTGTGGGTGGAGCATGCCACTTCTGTATTCCTCACCTTTAAATGAACATCAAAGTGTCCGATCGTTTTTCGGTCTCTTTGATGTCACCCACATGAAGCAAGTAATCCTAAAGGGAGATAACGTCGTTGAGTATTGCCTTTAGTTAACTTAGACTCTTAGATCATGCTACTCTGGGAAATATCAAGGAGATGAAACCAGGTGCCTGCCTTTATTCTGTCATGTTGAATGACGATGCTGGGATTATTGATGATTTGGTAATAACCCGAGACTCCGAGGATTCCTTCTACGTGGTCCTTAACTGCAGTCAGGCTAATGAAGACATTACCCACTTACGGGTTTGGCTTTTCAGAGCACGTGTTAGACCATGATTGACCAATTTAACTGGAATGTTACCTTGGAACCTCTCAACATGACTCTGTTGGCTATTCAGGGTACCTTCCACCCTTTATTGAAGGACCGATGTCCATGGAATGTCTCCAAAGAGGATTTGACCTAAAATTGGATAAGTTGAATTTCATGAATTCCATTTTTCCGGTCAAGGCATTCGGGGTACCAAACTGTAGGATCTCCCGAGTGGGATACACAGGAGAAGACGGATTTGAAGTTTTTTTGTGTTTTCAGTTAGTTAATGGTCCCTAATGACTGTGCCGAGTTTGTGGCTACACAAATCCTCAATTTCTCGAAGGGAGGCTCTAAAGGACTTCTGTCTGGCTTATCAGCACGTGACTCACTTCGGATCGAAGCAGGTCTTTGTTTGTACGGGAATGAGCTGAACAAATCAATCAACATTAGAGATGCTTATCTCTTGTGGGTGTTGAGTTTGATTTTGGCTTATATTTCTCGCTAGGCAAGAAAAAAGTCTCCGAAGGGTACTTTAAAGGGTACGAAAAGATGAAGGAGGTTCTCGTGAGTCAAAACAAATCGGCTCGCGTGGGACTCATCAGTGATACTAGGACTCCGCAGATGAGGGGTACTTCCATTGATAATCTTTTTAGCTGGGACTAAAATCTTCGACATGAACGGAACTCAAATTGGCCACGTGACAAGTTCCTGTGTTGGAGTACAAGTGAAGGGGAACCTGGCTATGGCTTACGTAAACTTTCAGTCAAGAAATGAAAGTTTGGTGCAGTTCAACGTGCGGGGGAGTTACTATGAGGCCAAAATCACCAAACTCCCTTTCATCCGCACGAAGTATTACAGATAGGTTATTTGATTTAACTATTTACTATCTCACATAATAACGACTTATTAGTTTTAACGTTCTATGGTTACAGAGATTAGAGAATTAGTTAGCCCTGCTTAGAATCCCCCGACGAATTATCTCTCGTTTGAATCGTCGATTTGGTCAACGTTTCGTCTTGGTCGTTTGCGTTGATGATCCCCGTGTTATTTGTGCAATATAACATTGCTTCCATATAAGCTTCATCAAGTGAACATGTCGACCTTCTCTTCATTGTTCTGAAATTGTATAAATTGATACTTTAAAGTTGCTACGACTTTCCGATCAATGATTTCGTTAATGAAGTGTATTTATACTATAATCGATTGCGGTTGTGGTGTTCAAATTGGGTGGAGTCACTTTTACAAATTACCAAAATGTACAAGATGGGGCCTTTCCCTTATACTTCGGTTTTCAAAGACCTAGTGCTTTCAAGTGCAGGTGGTTTTAATCACAATTTTCTGAATAACAACTAACAGTTCAAACAAACATGAGTAGACATCCAAACCACATGGCGGAAGTTTTTTTCAAATTTTGTTCAAATTTCTTGATTTTGTTATTTAAGTGAAGTTGTCGTTAGATGAACTCTCTGAATAAGAGGTTGGGGACTTGTGGTATAATTTCTTTGCAAAATTGAAAAATAACATTAAATCAATAAAATGTATAAATGTTTATCAAAAAATTGTTTTGATAATCAAACATTTCAGATTATGTTTTTTATTAAAATTGGCTTCAAAAATAAGCAAAAAATGACTAGAAAATTAACAAATCAATTTATGAGAGTCAAAACAACAAAATAAATTTTAATCTAATGGCCAGGCTGTTTCCTCCTATACTAGCTATTAAGATACACTCTCGAAGCCATCCAGTCTAACGTAGATCCTTGGTGACCCTTTGGGTGATTGAGCCGATCCGATGGAGTAAGTTGTCCACCTGTGGACCAAAGATTCCTGACGTCTCAGCAGCAAAATTAACAAACAAATGATTCTTCGAAAAACTTCGGTACTCTCTTCTCTTCTGATCCTCAGCTTTCTTGAAGCTTGCCTCTTCCGAGCCTGAAGCTACAAATTTTTTCGGAGAGTAAATGTAACACCAGTAGCCTCCCTAATCAGGTTCCGACCATTAGTATAAAATCATTTTTATTAAAAACTCCAGGGTTACCATGAAAAAACAAAGTATCCAAATGATCTTTCATCTCTCCACCGTTTCCTGGAAGGGTCTTCTTTCATGCTTACACAAAATATTTTCTTTAGGATTCGTTTTTTTCTGGCAAATACGAGGTTAGACCCTTACATTATTGTTCATTCCGTCCTTGTACTTAAATTTCAAACAAAGTAGTGGCCTCTTGTGCTATCCTCATGTAATTATCATTGTAGCCTACAGTAAATGTCCTTGATCTCTTCATTAAGTATTATATCGCTTGTAATGAAAAAACATTAGATTTTCACAAAAAACATTAAATTAATAATTTAGGCTTTTCAAAACCGCAATTTAAATAATTGCTGAATTGTGACCGCAAATGTTATTATAACATTATTACATAACAAAATAAATTTTTAAGCCAAAATAAATTAAAAAACTAACAAATACTGGATGTTCTCGTAGTTGAGACCGCATTCCCCTTGACGATTTGAAAATACGTTCAATGAACCATCTCCTACAAAATAAATTTAAGTTGCCCCTCAATATTTCAAGGCTGATATTCTGGAAAAGCTAATTCTGACTTTCCTTCTCGCGTTCCCGAATAATCTCCAATTTTTCCGATTCTCGTTTGTGTGAGACTTTCAAGGTTTCAACTAAGATCGGCTGGAAAAAAGTATGATTTCTTACTTTTAAGATCCTCGGCATTACAAGCGTAAGATCCAGCGAATTACTTTGAAATAAGGTTTGGACGGCTACTCCATGGTAGCTTGTATAGGCCTCCATTAACTCTCGATGACTGATCAAAATGAGCCAGTGGAAATCATAGCAGACCGTTTTAAGAAGCTATTTACATCGGATAGCATTTATTTCTGAAAGGCTAGATCTATAGGAGACAATAACCCTCAAGAAGTTCAACTGGCACTTATACGACTTGTGAATGACAAGAGTCCTGGTCCAAATGGACTCAAGACGGTACTTTTAAATATTGCCAAAATTCCGAACCACGTGTATAGATATAAGAGGAAGCTTCCGCTGGGACAAGGAATTCTGATTCCTGTTCAGAAACCCCACAAAAAACCTCGATCAAAAACCCTATGTCTGTTATTCTAATGAATACAATAAATTGCTGGAATCTGCTCTAAGGATGATTTTGCTGAAACTTACAAAAATCACTTTCAACAAGCTCAATTCTGGTGATCATTGAATCCAATCTCATTTGTTTTATTTTAAAACCAAGAATCGTTGACAGATTAGATGGAATACGTAATCGTCCGATGATCCCGACTACCTCAATAAGCCATCTCACCTTCGTCTGAAAGATATTCGACGCACTTCATGTATGCATGTGTTATTTTTGAGAACTTTGTATGTGTCAATAGGGCTCCTGTTCTCCTCACGAGTGCTTCGAAAGAGTGTTTTTACAAAGTTCAGATTACGTTGGGACGAGGATATGACGTTGTTAAGTGTTCACCGAATGTCATGAAAAGATCGCACGCGATACCCAATAACTTGACAGAGTTGGTGGAGGAGATTAATTCTCCATTAAGTGTCAAGAGTGGTACCGAGTTAGTCTTCTATTGAAGTAAAAATTATAGTGCGTATCCTCGCTGATACGAAGGGGACATCGTTCAGGTAAAGGTCGAACAAAATGAATGTCAGAGGGGATCTTGTGGAACTCCGTTTGGCAGAAATTTAGTGACAGATTCCGTGGAACGTACTATCTTTCTCTCCGTCCATTTAAGTAAGTTTGCAATCCAAATTTTTAATTTGTTTGAAATGCCTGAGACAAAGATCTTTTTTATAAGTAATTTCCTTGCGAGTTAAAAACCTGTTGTATGTCAATGGAGCATATTATAGGCTTTTGATGCCGAGGTTTTCATCGTAGGCTATCATTGATAAATTTTGTTAGATGAGTTGTTGTGAAGTGACCCTTCTCAAACCCGTGTTGTAAAGATACCTGGGAAGGTAAGGTTTATTGAGCTTTGCTAGATTTTTAGGAGGCGCACAAGAGAAATATCTGTTTAAATGAGTCCTTTGGACGTCTGAGTTTCAAAATCGGTCTTAACTTAGATAACTTCCATATGAATGGGAGAGAGTTCCTATGGATAAAAAATTTGAAAATTCGGGTGAGGGTCACGATAGCATAAGGGCCCATTTTTCCAGTATACTTGTTGGGATTTTATTTTGAATTGTTTTGACCACATTTTCCACTGAGAGAACAATTGTGGTGGCGGTACACTCAGATTTGTTGGATGAAAGTGAAGGGCCCTCAAGTTTCTTGTGTGAAAAAACTCACGGGGAATAAAATTTTATGATTTTTTTAAAAGTTTTTGTTCTCCAAATTGTCGTAAGAGAGAGTCCTCTCAGAGTTGGTGAAGCCCCAAGGTGTATTCCACATCCTAGTGAGGTTGCTCTGCTTACTTAAGGTGGACATGAGGTTATTCCAGACCCTATCCCGCTTTTTCTTGGCATTGTTTCTGATCTCATTATCCGGACTCTCTCCCTAGTTTCCCAAGATTGATTCTGGAGGCTTTTTAAGTAATTTCTATCCTTGGTAATTGAGTCAGTTGCAGGGACAGTTTCTTCGTGAAACGGATTGGTTTTCTTTTAATGAAAATTCTCACCCCTCACTACACTAAAATGAATTATCAAGGGACTTGAAATCAGTCGGGCCGTAATAGTCGACCAAGTCATAATACTTTCTCCAGTCGACATTTTTGTAGTTAGTGAATAATATGGCTTTCCTTTTAGTGGGCACTCTTCCTTTAAACGTGATAAGTATAGGGTTATGGTCACTACCCAATTGGAGAGTGTGGCGATTTTCGGGAAAGCAAGCTTAAGGTCATGAGAGGAGATCCTGTCTTTTACTCTGTAAGGAGTTCTTGTATTGAACATAGAGTTGTTTAAACTACTAGGTTATCAAAATTTGGTAATAATTGGTTTCCTCTGACATCTCCCAGCTGGTTCTTGAGACATATTGAATGCTTTGCATTCGGGGGACCGCATAATAACAGGTAATTCGAATTGTGGACATTAAGCAGTGAGAACCTGAACTCTTTGGACTTATCCTGTAGAATAAGTGCCAAGAGATGATCCTCTGAGTTCTTTTAATTCGAACCCAGATCCTACGTGCATCCGACACTTCCATGTTCAGAACTTCTAACTCGTCACCTTCTGATAATGCTCAAAAAAGAAGGAAGACGGAGGTTTTCACTTATGAAAATAAATAAGATTTTTTGCAATAAAGGAGCGTAGTCACCTCAACTTTTCTACCAATTGACTACTTGCCCAACTGGTACCAGGATTAATAATCATAAGCACTAGATGGATCAGAGACTACGTAAAAAACTGATTTTTATGCTAATCAGGCCTAGTGAAGTTATCAACGTTTTCTGACCTGCCATTCGTGTTGCTGAGGATCTTAAAGTAAGAAATCGTACGTGTCTCTCATAGTCGACCTCATTTGAAACTTTGAGAGTATTTAAAAAAATATCAAAAAATTAGACGTCAAAATGAGCTTGACTGGAATGTCTGTATTGATCGCTACAAATCTTGTATTGATCTGAAAACTCTATAATGTGAACTTTAAGAAATAAACACAGACATAACAAATACTATTTTGAATTTAAAAATTGATCAATGCACTTCACGGTTAGTTAGTCAAAGAGGATGAATTCTTCCCATGTATTGACTAACACCGAAAAAGAAAACACCATGAAAGGAGTTAAACATCTAATTAAGTGATCCAGGTAGATTTTAATAGGATAGAGAGCTTTTTGATGTGCTCCTGCATAGAACCCATAGCTTTTCGAAATCCAAGACGTTCCTCAATCATGAGAATATGAGAGGCGTGCTTTTTTCTCTAATTTACGTGTATCTGCAGCTTCTATCGGTGATTCGTAGAAGCGATCGGATTCCTTTTTTGGGTTCCGTCCCTTCCTTTTTCATCCTAACACATGGATTCAGAAGGGGTTATTCAACCTCTACCCACCTCATTGCCCTCGACCAATTCATCCTTGAAGGCTTTAACACGCGACCTCAAAACCGTCGTTTGCTCGGTCGACTTACAAAAGGCCTTCGACTCTGTCTCCGAGAAAATTCTATCCAAAAATTATTAGGCTTCTCCTTCAACACCAATATAAAACTCTGGCTTGCTAACTCAATGAAAGAAGGGCCCGATTATATATGGATGGGACCAAATCAGTTTCAAGATTACTACCAAATGGTGTTCCACAAGGTTCTTCTTTATCACCCGCCCTATTTAACTTGTATGTAAGATTTACCACAACCCTATTAGTTTTAAATTATATTCAAAAAAGGATCATTAGTCGACATCCATCCAGAGGGGTTTTCCCTGGACAGAACTTCCCTCAAGTATGGGCATGCATAGACTGCTGAAGGGTTTCTTTGTTTTTCTTATTCCATATTGACGGCAGAGGTGTAGGTTAAACATCTGACCACTTTGTTGTGCCACCTGTGATACAATCCATTCAGAATTCTTCCACACCTAGTTGGAGGTCTTCTTTGGTAAGTTACAATGTCCGCAATTAGTTTCTCCGTTATCAAAAAATATATTACGATCCTAAAGTAGACACAGCCTTCCCTCGGTTATAGGGGAGTGATTTCGACAATTCCTTCACATTTTCAATGTTGTACTTTCGGGAAATGAATTCTACGATAGTGCCCATGTGTGTTTTCTTTGAATTAATGACCCGTAGTATTCCCGCTCTTCTTAGGCAATAATTTGCCTTATGTTCCAAGTCACCATAAAATCGGAGGAGCATTTGTTCTGCTTTGTTACTGACAGACTCGAGGCCTCTTCCAAAATTTATTTCTTGGTAGATAAAGTCTTTGTTTGCCGGTTGCAAGTGGATGTAGCTGTCCGTAAGAATTCTGCTGATATTTTTGTCGACCTATTCAAATTCTCGAGACTCGATATCAGTCAATCCAAGGATGGAAGTAACCTCAACGTGATTGTCACCTTCAAAGGCAATAAACTCAGTGGATTTGTGTTCAAGGCTGAATGACTTTGAGGAATTTCCTATTTTTGTGGGGCTCGGGGTTCTGTTCGATATATTAAAACATGGAAGACCAAGAGTGAGTCAGCGTCTTTTAAACCGGGGTCACTTCAATTTCAAAAATCCTGGAGAGTCTTGTGCTCCAGAGAATAAAAGATCTCAACCAGATAGGCCTTTTCAGCAAGGATTCAAAAACTTACAAACATTGACAACTTCATTCGTGATGGATTTGCAAAAAAGCCGAGACACTTAAAAAAAGTGCTCTACTCGATCGACATACGCAAAGCGGACTCAGTCTCGAGGAAGATACCATCGAGAAAAATTTTTCAATCAGAGATCCCAGGGAAGCTCAAGCTTTGGATCACCAACTTCCTAAATGGACGAAGGGGACATGTATCCCCCAGAGGACTGAAATCCATCTCACTTCTGAGGACTTTAAGGGTAACGGAGCGTTGTTTTTGTGGAGAACATCGAACCAGACCGACGCCTCTGGGGGCCCTTGTGAGACTAGATTCCAGAATGCGGGAATTCGGGCTCGTGAATTCAGTGAGCCGTCTTGTACGATCATGCGAGGGCACGAGAGAAACACCGGGAAATAATGGAACGCATCGAGATCACGTGATAATTAGTTTGGTTTTACAGTGGTCTTGGGTTTTTAAAATAAATAAAAATGCGGTTATATCACGTGGCTAACATATCGTCATACCAAGTGCTGAATATATCTGAAAGTAACCATTAGACATTCCGCACGCATTTAGATACTTCTATGCAGTAGTTTCCATACTTCTCCACTTTTCTTTATAAGAAAATACAATTTTATAGAAAATCCACGTGGTCGCCTAAATGACTTTTTAAAATTCGAAGAGGGTTTCAAAACTGGAGCAACGAAAATATTCATGCAAATCTCGCAATTCATGAGTTTTGGACACCATATTCTCTTAAATATTCTGTCCTATAAATTTAAAGTAGTTTTTGATGAACCAAAACCACGTGGAATTGAGAATTCTAATCGAAAATTTGAAAATTGAATTTCCTCAAATAATTAGGTAATATCCGGTTTATTTGTTTTAGACAATTTGATGCTATCAGGTAAAATAATCGCCAACTTGTCCTTGGTTTTGACACGTGTGTGATTATGACCTTAATTATGATCCCACAGATCGTGCTATGGCGCAGTGTGACGTTTGCCGGACTAGAGGCCTGAAGCTCGCTAGTCCGATTCCCGATACTGTACAGTTCGGTTGAAGGTTCCACGCATCAATATGCTTTGGCTTGACGAGTGACGCCGTAATCAGTGAACATTTACTGCGGAACCGGATCGTCTATATAGGACATACACCCAAAAAAGGAAAACAAAGAAGTGAAGAGCATCCTTGGTTCTCCCTCATCGATTAGCTATGATAACTGTTCTCTGCTTAAAATAAAGTGTGTGTTCTGCGAACAGGCGAAACCACAGTGTCTACTGGTAACGCGAATGTGCTAAAAAAGATTGTATAATGAGATAATAAATTCATATTTATCGTGCAATAAGCGTGATTCTTAACTCAGTTTCAGAGTCAAGATTTCAAAAATCAAAATCTAAATGTAATTTTATTACCCACAAAAATTGAAAAATTCTGCATAAGATAAAACAAATTAATCTCGTGATTCCGATACTTAGCAGCAGTGATTCGGGGTGTTGAGATATAGTTTGGAACGCGTAGCCAGGAAGGGGGAATGCCTCCTGATTGAGTGGAGTGCCTTTGAGGCGCATTAGGTGCCCTATGGGCGCCCCAGGACATAGAACTTAAACCACATGACGCGGCGTTGAAACTTAAATTTTTTAATAACTTGATTTACTAACTTGTGAACGTTCAAACTCCAAAAACGATAGAACTAATAAAAATGAGAGGTGAAGGTGTATCCTTCAATTACTTGAACAAAAAGTCGCCGGATGAGACAAACTGAAGATTAGGAGGATATCGTGACACGTGCTTGAATATAGCATTTCACTGTATTCTATAAACGGTGTTAATTCTTCTATTTTAAGATTTATTGCCAATAAAAGGGTCTAATTTCTATTTCTTCCGGTTTATTCATTTCCTCTTGAAATTACTTAAAATTAATTTTTTAGTTGGATCCTTTTGATGCTGGCCAGGCATTGGGCGTCTTCTCAGTAAGGTGGATCCAATGACGACATCTGAGGGAGGGAAAATAAATTTTTGACCAACTAGCCACATAGCACCACATATGGCCACGTGAGACTGAATACTTAAGTCTTGTAAATCACCACGTGACGATTAATATGAAGAAAAGACTAAGATGGGCCCGATCATCAAATTTCTTGACTCTTTATGAGGATCGTACCTGGAAATTTCATTCCTTAGCTCAAAAATTAAATTACTTTTAAAACTTAAAAGTTCACAATTCCAGACACTTGCCAGTGCTCCATTTCCGAAGGGAAAGGGAGAAGTAGGTTCGTCCTCTTCCATTTTCATCAAACGTCCTACCGTCGCAATTCATTCTTAGGCGGAAGAGGTTTCATAATATAATCTTCACCAGAGGATTTGTTCAAGGGGACATTTAGTGCAATGGAGGTACGTCACCACCTCGACCTTCAGACTAATTAAAAATGAACTGACATATTCATCCAAATCGCGTGTCTTCCTTTTTGAAACTTTTTTTCTAAAATGACTCATTCCGACAAAATGGATGTGCTAAAATATGAAAATTTCAAAAATTAGTTAGATTTTTGAAAACCACCTAGTCAATTCTGTCACATTCATTAAACATTCCGATTATGATAATCCGTAATAAACGTTCTATAAACTGACTCATATACGTCATTCATTACTTATCTTATTATTTATCATCTCAAATCGCTCTTCCCTTCTCCAATCACCTCCCCCTTTCCCCATTCAATGGTGAGCCCTCACAAATTGATTAAGAGGAATCGAGTTCCTATTAATTTTAGGGTAATAGGAATTAGTTCAAATATTTCAAATTTTTAAAATATGTAGTCATATCGATTTAAACTTTATTTTAGTTCAAACCACACAAGAATCGATGGAAATATTTGAGCTAAGAAATAAGACACAAGAATCGATGGAAATTTTTGATATTTTCTAGTTTGAGTGCTTTTATGGATTTTTGTCAGTAAAATGTCCATCATTAATTCACGCGAATTATTGGAATCAAAACGACGTTTAGGATATAATTTTTGGTTCATCGCAATATCACAAGACATGGCTAAAAGTAGATCAAGTTGGAGTTTTTCTCTAAATCTAAATCATAGGCAGAATTCATCAAAATGTGTTTTGTAGGGTTTGCGGAGACAACTCCTCCGGAAAGCATTACGGAATCCACAGCTGTGACGGGTACTTTTATTTAATATTTTTAAGATGTGCCGGATTCTTTAAGGTATTACAAAAAATCATGATTTAAGCGTTCTGTCCGTAAAAAATCCGTATATTACTGCAGGACGAATTCTCAAGACTGTCTCTTTAACAAGTCCAACAGAAACCAATGCGCATCCTGCAGACTTAGGCGATGTCTAATTGCAGGGATGAATGTCCAAGGTAATTAAATAGTCAAATCATCACACGTGGGCTACTTTTTGGATCAAAACTAAGCTTTATTCGATGATTAATATAATTAGCTGTCCAAAATCGAGCG